>VDFB02000008.1:117589740-117761389 GCA_007258455.2 Sequoia sempervirens | reverse complement strand
TTTTTAAAATCATATATAAAACAAATCGGATATCCAATTCAAATCGAATATCCGATTTAAAATAGATATCTGATTTGAAATAGATATCTAATATTTCTGATAAAAAAATTATTGCCTAGGGATTAGCCTTGGGTTTGCTTTGGTATTTGGCTTGGACATGCCAATCCTAAGAAGTCAACACAAAATACGTGTTTGACAACTCACCTTGTTTTTCTAGACTTCGTCCATTTGGCTGACGACTTTATTTTTAGCCAAAATTGATGAAATGAAAAGGGTTTGTACAGGAGACTTTCAGCTTTCCACCAATATAAATTATTCTTTACTTTGAATTTAATAAATAATTATTATTCAATTTCTATTAGAATTATGACTAAAGTCCTGATTGATAGGCTGGTTGAAAAATATCTATAACTTTCAAACAGTATCATATTTTTTGAATCCAAAATATGTGTCACATTCTATGCTTTGTATACTATAGGATTAAAAAAAAAAATTTGAATTCCCTCATAAAGTTTTGACTAAGTTAAGGTGGTCAAACATATGAATTTTTATATTTTTAAAAATTTGTAATAAAAAATTCATAATTAATTATTTACTTCAAAAAAAATTACAAAAAATATATGTGTCACATGTAGACATGAGTCCTCTACTTATATCTAAAATCTTATAATTTCTTTTTATCATTTTATTGTGGTTAGGGTGGTCAGACAGACACCTACTTCTTATTTTTTCCCTGAAATTTAAGTACTACTACATTGAAATTTCAAATTTTCACCAAATAGACTTTTAAAAAAATAAAATAAACTTAGTATTTTAGAAACTACATTCAATTTTCCACAGATTCTATTCTTACATATTTTTGAAATAATATAGATAAATTATTCAAATTTTTATGTCAAGTTGCCTAACTCTGATTTTTCTGAATTTTCATTGCCACTTAAGGGCTTCTTTTTTCCATGATGATCTTGCACATACCCATACTTCATTTTTTTTATATGCTTTAGTTATCTCATTATTTGATTGCATTTTGAAGCATGATGTATTATTTCAAAGGGATGCTTAAATGTTTTCTTTGTTTTAACAACTAACCATGATAATGTGTGCATTATAGTTTAAGATATATGCAGATTTTAACATCCACAAAAAGAATAAGCGGAGGAAAATATATATAAGAATGTTTTCTACATCTAATTTCACATACACACATAGTACAGTGGAAAAAAGAGGAATAAAACACTACAAAAGAGACACATACTTTTTTCCATGCACATATCTCCAACAAACAAATTCGTACATATACATCCAACACATAGAATAGATGTTTTTGGAGTTGTAAAAAAAATTCCACATCAATATATATGTCTCAAAATTTAACTGCACATATATACAAATTCTTGATTGTTGTTGAATAGCTGGAAAAACTATTATTTCATTTATGATTTGTATGTAGTCGGTATGGGTGGGAAGCAATAAAAAACTCTACATAGATGCTTAGAAATGGAAATCTATACACACATATATGTACATCCAAAGCTATCTCTAGACAACACACATATATATCCATAGGTGGACCTCAAACATATGAATATTGTTTGCATCAAATGTGAAAAACATAGATCTTCCCATACGAAATATGAAAAGAAACAAAAGATACATCATCCACCAGTCTGATCAATGGTAAAATCCATGTGCCTTATTAGACTTACCATACACGCTATGGCTACAATGTTTGTTGTGTATGTTGTGTAGCCCAATATACAACCTAGCACTGAACAATGCCTTAGTCCAAATAACATAAACTGCTCAATTACTTTGGTAAGTTGTAAATCCAAGGTATTATTGCAACCATCCCTAATATATGGATCCCATACATGAAACAATGTTTCCATGAGAATTCCCCAAACAATAAACATGGCAAGGAGTACATATCAACACTGCCTACATCTAATTTCACATACATACATATTTGGACAAAGCAAAAAAGAAAGGAAACACAAGAAAAGAAACACACACTATTTTGTGCTTATATACTTGCAAGCAAAAGAATGCTACACATGGATCCAACACATGCAATGCATATATATGCAAATAAAAAAATAATCCACACCAATATATATAAATATGATGTTAGATGTAGATTTATATGCATTCTTGATTGTTGTTAAATATCTTCTAACACATTATTTAATTTATGGTTTCCATGTAGTGGTGAAAGCTATAAAGCAATCAAATAGTCCACATAAACACACACAATAAGCAATATAATAGTCGACATATATGCACACAAAAATATTTAGCATTCTGAAGTCACCAAAGCAAATAAATAGTCTGTCATTTACAAAAGGGCATTGATGAATGCAGGTCTATAGCTCCAACTTATAACCAAAGTTAGAGGAAAACAACCAACAACACCTTGTAGAGTACAATTAAAATCAACAGCCTCCCAGCTAGCCAGCAACCCTCCCTATATCACAAGACTTCTAATAGTTGTGGAAAAGGTGGCTGGCACATGTTGAGAAGCTATAGAACAACAGTAAACAATTCCTTGTAGAAAACTACGTAAACTGTATAGTATTGCAACCCTCAACACAAAATAAAATCCTTCAATGAGACAATCATGATTTCAACAAAGACCTAGAAAATAATTTTTCCAATATGAACCTATCAATAGATGCAAGAGAAAATATAGGTAAGTTTAAATCTAGGAACATATGGTTATTGCCTAGGAAAATGAAATAAACATCACTTGACACAGTTTGTGGCAGCAACATTGCTTTATGTATGGGCTGTATATTTTTCTAGCAGGCAGAATAACAAGTTGCATTGAAAACACAGCTTAGTAATTGAGAAATTTAGATTATTTTTAGTTAGGAATTGTTTAGTGTAGAGATACACTTTCAACCACACACCGTACATATTCACCCACATATATACTTCACAATGCAAGTACAAATATATGTGTGTGTGTGTGTGTGTGTGTGTGTGTGTGTGTGTGTGTGTGTGTGTGTGTGTACAACATTAAATGCAATAATTCCTATAAACAAGTCTATAATTATCACTATACATTGCATAGGAAATATTACAAGAAAAATAAAGTTATATGCAAGTCCACTAAAATGGAAGACACATAAATAGCTACACATAGACAACTCCCAAATAGCCAGCAAACAAAAATGTGAAGGCCACATAATAACCTCAAATATAAATAAGTCAGACTATACACTAGAAGGGTTGCAAATGCAAGCAAAGCATGTTTTCATTTCATTGAATGCACATGGAAAACAACCAATAAAAGTGTTAGAAACAAAAAATAAACAAGGAACAGACTTATAGGATTGGTGTCGGAGGGTTGTTGAGCAGCTTGGGGAGAGCTAGAGTCTATTGACATTGTTGTGGCTGCTCTTTGAAAAGGAAAGAGCTGGAACATCGACAACTAGCCACAAGCTCTATTACGACAACAACACAACAAACAAAGATTCAATTAAACCAACAAAGGCTAACGAGCTCTATTCCCAATTTTTAAATTATAATTTTTTTTTACATTTCAATTTTTTTGTTGGGACATTTAGAATATGACCAAATACAAATAATATAAAAAAGGCACATTTACAGAACTCTTCATAAATGATTTAAAAAATATATATATGTTCCCCTAATACAAGAAACCTAGAACATACACTATCCATCAATGCAATCAATGGAGGCATCAATGTTCCATATAACAACAAAAATACAACTTATCATTCCAAGAATGTCCCGACAAAAATTAACATAGAAATCACTATGTATCAATGTTGTTTTCATCCACTGTGGCATACATACTATCATTGTATTCATTAATGGCATGCTACACATAGGATGACCTAAGCCTACTTAGGCATTTATTGTGTAGGTTGATATTTTCCTGATATTTTTCCTTGCTAATATTTTGTTGATATTTTTCCCAGCACTTGGATATTTATCCTTTATAAGGAGACCCCTAACTATATATTAATATAGATTGAAATTATCCTAGTTCTTTCATGGTATCAAAGTGTAATAGAGAGTTCTCAGGCTGTATAGATTGTCATGTTTCTTTCCTAGAAGGGTGTGAGTGATGTTGGATGAAAGAGGTCAACTTTTGCAATCTACAGTAACTTTCATCCTCTATCTCTAGTGTGAATTACCTCTTAGGGGGTACATTTATGAGTTTGGGAGGCACATATCCCTGAAGAATTGTAGGCGGCTCATGTTTGGTGGGTCGGTGTTTGATTTTAAAGGGCTATGTTTGATTCTTCATTTTTGTTAAGCCCTTTGTTAAATCCAAATCACTCAATCTGGAGTCGTTCCAATTTTATCTTTATTTTGGAATCCTCGTGGTTGCATTCAAACATTTTCTAATTACCTTTTCTTTGATGATATATTACTGGGAAGAGGGTAGAGGCACATTGTATAAAGGACCACAACTCCACCATTTTTTATCTTAGCTTATCATAGTGCACTGCAAAAAGAGGCAATTGCCTAACTCCCCTCTTGGAAAGAGGTTGTGTTCTTTTTTCCCCTGTGTAGAGGTAACATTTTTGATAGGCCTGTGAGGGTAGGAATTACCACCATAAGCCCTTGATTTTGAGAGGGAGGTGACAAAAGTCTTCAGTAGTAGCTGAGAACCTTACGAAGGAAGTGGAGCCTATGACAAAGGAATTTTAGCAATTCCACACCCAAGTCAGATGCGATTTGGAAGAGGAAAAGGGGTGCGATTTCTGTTTGGAGTGGAAGGCGCCATAGCGGCTTCACATGCTACCATACATCCTTTAGATCTTTCCCTCACGGATTTTGTAGGCTTGAGCGTAGTTTGGATAGTAAAAAACCTCCCACGCCCTCCCACACAACCTCATCATAGGTGGGTAAAAGCACAAACTTGTGTTACACTTTATAAAGGAATCAACCAACAATAAAAAAAATTATGAACTTTGACCACATAAAAGTGGTGTTTGTGTTTTGAATTTCAAAATGCTGTAAACTAATGAAATGTAGAACTTTTGATGTAGTTTATTCCTATATTTAAAAAAAAAAATTAAAAATTGTTTTCATTATGTTTTTATCAATTTAAAGACAAATTTTAGAATGCTGAAAATTTTAGAAAAGAGTGACTTCATGGGCCATCAAGAAACAAATTAAAAAAAACTTCATTTCTCCCTTTTTTTTTCTCCAAATAGGTAACTTCAATATCTTATGCATGGAAAAAAATCACATTTTGATGTATATTTTTCTCGTAATAATGTTTTAAAATTAGACATGTCAGAATTTGACAATTTTCATAGACCGTCAACTACTTTCATTTTTTTTAATCATTTAAAAAAATATATATATACCATTTTGAAGAATACTCTCTCCTCTTGTGCCCTATATAAGATTTAAATTTTTTTTAATAATTTTTACTATCTTTTTAAAAAAAAAATTAATCAGCCTCTTTTTTTATTTTTGAAACCTACTTATATTATTTGAAAAATAAAATATATTAAAACCAATCAAAATATTATAAAGATTATATATTTTGATTCTCCACTATGAGCTCTACAAAAGTGTATTTTTATTTTTTGCAAAAAGATCATTTTGACTAGAGAAATACTCTGCCAAAGTTGAATGTTTCAGAAAATTTTGAAAAAATGATGAGTTGGCTGCCAGGTAGAATGGCAACTAGACATTCTTGGCCAAGAGGGTTTCAGCTGAAACATACTCAGCCAAAAATGTCTTGATATTTCCAAGCCATAAATACTAGATACATTCGCTTTTTCCATGTTTTTGGCCAACTGTATTCGGCTGAGTAACTTTCGACTGAAACCTCTTAGGCTGAAAATATGCCTACCACGTCAGCGCCACATTGTTTCAGTCGAAAGTGACTTGGGAAAATGTCTTCTAGCTGAAAATATTTTACTCGGAACCATTTATTTGTCCAAAAGTGTGACACACTATTGTGATTTTACCTAGGCACCATTCCCTCCAAAGAATCCTCCATCGGTCTCTAATAAACTAACTTGGTCAACACTAGTGGTTTATATTGTAAGAGGGGAGATCCTTGGCATGCATGATCAACTTGGCGTACTTGGCATAGTGTCATCCTTGGTATTGGTGTCATCCTCCATTGACCTGGTTTCCTTTATTTAGTCAATTGTGATAATTAGCATTAAAATTTTATACTTAATGTTACTGCAAATATTAATTGTTAGTTTTTTTTAACTACCAAAATTTATTTTTGAAAGAGGAAAAAATGGGTTTTATAGGGTCCTGAAACCACAAAGTTTACAAAATAAAGAAAGAGTCAAAAGAGACATCACAGTCAAAAAGGCTATAAAAATAATAATAGAAAACTCCCACAGCCAAAAAAAAAGGCCAACGAAGGCCACAAAACCAAAAAACCAAACAAAAAGTTAGCAACAGCTAAATTTGAGTTTTTAAAAGATTAGCAGTCTCAGCTTGCAACTTGTTGATGTCCTGAACTCCCCTCTTTAAGATCTAAACCATCTTTGTTGTGGGAGGAACTTTTCTTTTAAGATTGGCTTGGGTCCTTTTAGAAATACCTTGGTCCTCATTCTTGATTTTCCTTATTCTCTTCCAAATCAACAACCAACGAACCCTGTTGTGTTTTTTCCAGCTTTTCAGACATAGCATTGATAATAATGGCATTATTCCTAGCCATTTTATGATTTTTTTCCACAACTATTTTCAATTTATTTTTTATTTTAACCATTTCCTCTTCCATAGACTTGTATTTCTCCTTAATATCACCTCCTTTCTTTCCAATACTATTCTTATTTCGTTTCCCTTCTTCATTGTTGAGGGTGGCCAATTTTAGCTCCAACTCCTCTAACTTACTGTACAAAGCCCTATTTCTTTGATTGAACTCATTAATTTCTTGATAATCCCACTTTAAGACCTTGAAAATGTCATTGATGTCATTTCTAGCAAAGGCCAGAATGTCACCAGATTGAACCCAGTCTAATATGAGATTTACATCACCCAGGTTGGGGGAGCTAGAAAATCTAGTACTTTCGAATCTAAAAGAGGCAGGAGGGGAAGGCACAAAATTTCTACTGGCTTCAGGGTTCTCGACTTTGTCTTCCATGGAGTCTGCATAATAGGAAACCAACTTGTTTGCAAGGGCCCTTAAGACCAGGATTCTTTAAGGGGGGAAAGCAGTCAAGTAAGGACTCAGGGTTAGCTTTAGCAAAGTGGGGTTTTTTAGACTGGGTTTTCTTACCACATCTCAAAGGACGAGTGGGTTTCAACAATTCTCTCTTAGTTTGGCTGAATCTTTGAACCCCCACTATCGGTATCATAGTCCTCAAACTCTGAAGAGGCCACAGGTTGAGATTAAGCCGACATTCTTTGATAGTGTTTGTAAATTAACCTAATAAGACCAGGATGAAGAATAGGGTATCTCCTGGGATTTTTCCTATGGTCCTCAAGGCTATTACTCAGCGAACATAACAAGTAGTGAGGCAAAGAAATATGTACCTTATGGCATAAATGGTTAAGAATGGCGAAATGATAACCATACACTCTAGTAAATCTCCCATCCATGGTGATATACTCCATTATAACACGAAGTACCTTTCTCCACAGCGCCTTGATAGTATCAATTTTGAAATAGCTGTTAGAAACTTTAACTAGTTTTAATTTCTCCTTGTCCTTCATAGGAAATATGATGACCGTCTCGTAAGAAAACCTTTTGTCGTGATAAAACTTCATCCCCTCAGTGAAAATTCCAGTAATCTCCCCTATAATATGCTCGTCCAGCTTCACCTTTCTTCCAAAGAGAATAATTTCGTTGTTGTTCCAATTCTTCCTGAAGTAATCTGTAGCCACAGAATCAGTCCCGTGAAGTTTTTATAGACATGGGACCAACCCACCTTTTTCAATTTGCTCCCAAACCTTGTCATTCCTAGTGTGCACCTCATAGCTTTTAGGCTCAACTCTTTTCCTGTCCCCCCCCATTTTCATTCACTCCTTACTATAGACTCTACTAGCGCTGAGAACCTATTACAGAATTATGCAGCTATTCAAATGCATCGACAAAGTGTGCCACATTTTCTTCCCTTCTAAGTAACATGATGTGGCCCCATAAAATCTCCTGATTTCTATGTACCTGGCCCCTTTCTCTTTAATCATTAATTGTATTTTCCTCTTTCCCATTCCTAACATCATAATCTAGTAATTTCCTAACTTTGATTCTCAAGTCCCTACAATTTTGCCACACGTTCAATCCTTGCCTCCTAATCCCTTCATTCACAAAGTAATCTACCATGCTATTAGCTTCCCTATAGAGGTGTGAAAATTTTACTTTTTCAAATTTTTCTAGAATAGAATTTTCTTCATCTATCCAATTCTTTATCGTCCATGAGGGTGGGTTCCTTCCTAAAAGACAATCAATAATATTTTTAGAATCTCCTTCAAGCCATAAGTTTCTTATATTCAGATTATAAGCTAACATTAAAACTTGAAAAGATCATATAGCCTCCACCACATGGTTGGTTTTATGGCCAAGGGATATAGCCACAATCGCTATAAAGTTGTCATTTGAATCCCTTAGCACACCTCCACTTCTAGCCATACTCGGGTTGCCCTTCGCAGCTCCATCAAAGTTGGCCTTATACCACCCGTTTGGGGGAAAGGTCCAGTGAACACCCTCCCTACTTTTCTTAGCTAGCTTAGAAGTAGATGAAATGTTCACTTTAATATTCCAATATTTTTCTATCCTTAAATCACAGGGAGTGCACACCATAGCTTCTAGGTTAAGAGATTTTTGAGGAATCACATTAAAGTTTTCCTTTATAAGCCTAAATTTTTTCTCAAAGACATTATTCTCTGACATCTCCTTGTCACTAAAAAGTCTATTATTGTGTTCCTTCCACACTCCCCAAGAAAAAAAAGCGATAAGAAGGCCCATAACCTTCGAATATAGGGATTTTGAGTAGGAGCTTTCCATTGTAGAAATAACTCTTCAATGGTTTGGGGGAACACCCAGGAGAGATTCCAGGTAGCTAATAATTTTTCCCAGATTAAGGAAGCAAATAGATAGTGGAGGAACAAGTGGTTGGTTGACTTCGCCTCACTCTTATAGAGGTAGCATCTGTTGGGGATTTGAAATCCCCATTTAAAAATATTGTCCACCATGAGAACCTTGTTTTGAAGCATTATCCAGAAGAAGATATTAACTTTTGGAGTTAGGTGTTTAATCCAAGCTTTAGACCAGAAGGGAGGGGGGCCTTGAGAAAGGGACAACAATGAGACAACCAAAGAGACAGAGTAGTTACTCGAAGGGTTATCAATTTAGACAAGGGTGTCATCCTACTAATTTTGTCCCAAGCTGATAGCCTTTAAGGAGGATTAAAGCTGAGCCAATTCTTGACTAATCACACACAATTTCACCTAGTCTTCTGCAAACCAATAATCTTTGACAAGTTCCCCGAAATCAACTTTACATTGCTCTGCCCATCTGTTGAATCTTTCAATATTAATAAGGGATTCCTTAAAGATCAATTATCCTCCCAAAATATAGCTTGATTGCCACTTCTGATGTGCCATCCTGTCCCTGATTCCAGAATTTTTCTACCAACAATCATATCATTCCAACAAGCTGAACCACATGGGAGAACAAGAGAATCCAACAGAGCTTTGAGGGTCATATGGTTAGCCATATATTTACTTCTTAAAATATCTTTCCATTCTCTGCTAGACGAGAAAGATCTCCATATTTGTTTGGCTAAGAGAGTATTATTAATAATTCTTATTTTTCTGAGACCTAAACCCCCCAAGGTCTTCAGTCTACAAACCAAATCCCACCCTATAAGAGGCATTCTCTTTCTTCCTCCACTCCAGACCAAAGGAATATTTTATGGATCTTTTCAATGGAATTTGCATATTTAGCAGGGATTTTGAAGAGGCTTAAAGCATAAATTGGGAGATTCTAAAGAAAATCTTTAAGAAGCTGAATTTTTCCAGCTTGGCTCAAAAGAAATCCTTTCCAGCCTGCCAACTTCTTTCTGAACCTATCAACCAAAGAGCACCAAAAGGAATCTGGAGGTTTGAGGCATAACTGATGTCCAAGATAAGAAGAAGGTAAGGATTCCACCCTGTAATCAAGGACTCTCACAATCTTGACCTGTTTATGCTCAGGGGTGAGAACATATCAAATTCATGGAAGAAGGACTAAGACCAACAAGGGACCTCTGTTCGATCAATCTCTTAAGATTCCTTCCCATGCTTTCAACCATTATAGTAAAAAAAATAGGTGAGATAGGGTCACCCTACCTTAAGCCTCTTGAATTTTGAAAGAAACTAGAAGGAGATCCATTAAAAATGATGGTTGTGGAAACCATGGTAACCAACTGATTCACTAGCTGAATGACTCTTCTACTGAAGCCAAACCCGCTTAGGATTTTGAATAAAAACTCCCAGTCAACACGATCATACACTTTGGAGATGTCCAACTTGAGAAGAAACCCTTCAGTTTTAGATTCCACAAGTGAATGAATATTCTCATGGACTATGACTATTGAATTTAATATTTTCCTTCCAAGAAAAAAACCATTATGCTAAGGAGAAATCAACGAAGGAAGGATAGAAAGGATCCTCGAAGTCAACACCTTAGAAATGATTTTATAAAGAGAGTTGCAAAGAATAATGGGTCTAAATGCCTCAAACTCCATTGCCCCTAGTTTTTTAGGAATAAGGACCGTGAAAGTAGCATTCAGTTCCTTAAGGAGCCTTCTAGAACCAAAGAATTCCTTAACAACTTTCACTACATCATTTTACACAATATCCCAAAACCATTGAAAAAAGAACATAGGAAATCCATTAGGCCCAAGAACCTTGTTTCCTTCAAAAGAAAAGACAACTTTCCTTATTTCCTCCATAGAGGGGATGGCCGCAAGCTTTTCATTGTCTTCCCTAACAACAACCTTGGGGATGGCCTCTAATAGAAAGTCTTGATCATTTTTATTGATTTTCCCATTCACCGAAAGTAGGTTATTATAGAAGAGGACAACTTTCTTTTTGATGTCTTCCTCTTCCTCAAATCTAGTACCATTAACTTCTATGGAAGCGATTCTATTGGAAGCCCTGTGTTTTGAAGCAGATAAATAGAAGTACCTTGTATTTCGATGTCTAGCAGAGAGCCATAAAACCCTCGATCTCTGCCTCCAGAACTCCTCCTCTTTTGCTATTATGTCGTGCAGCTTCACCAACAACTCATTTTCTCTATCCTTAATATCTTCAATGTATCCTTCCTTATAGATTTTGTACTTGATCTTCGCAAGCTTCATTTGAAGTTCAAATTTAATGCCAAAATTATTTCCAAAGGATTCTTTTTTCCATCTTCTTAAATTATGTTTGACTTCTCTCAGCTTTTTAGCAATTCTGAACATAGTAGTTCCTGGAACATCAATATTCCACCATTTCCTAATTTCATATGAGATTAGGGGATGGGACAGCCACATTCTTTCAAATCTAAAGGGTGATTTTTTCTTCACCTTTATAGGGTCTTCCACCAAACTTATCAGAAATTGATCCAACCCAACTCTGGAAAGAGCTTTTTAAGAGAGAAAAAATAGCTTAAAAGCCACTGATGAGAAATTGAAGTTCTATCTAACCTAACTTGAATTAGATCCTTACCAGTTCTTCTATTCAACCATGTGTATTGGACCCCTTGCAAGTCCATATCAATCAGCTCCTTGTTGTTGATGAAATAAAAAATATCAAACTTACTCTCCTGGTTTACCTAAGAACCTCCAAGTTTCTCCTCGTTTAGAAGGGGAGTATTAAAGTCGCCCTTGACTATCCAATGGTCATTATCAAAAATCTTGTGGAAAGTAGAGAGCTCGTTCCACAAATATTTTCTAGCTCCTTTCCCATTGGGAGCATATATGTTTGACTGAATCTAGCTAAAGTTATCTCTGATATTTGTGAATTTAGTAGCCACATGATTGTTTCTTTCCAACAAAGGTTCCCCTTTAATGAAGTTCTAGTTCCAAAAGGTAGCAATGCCTCCTGACGCACCATCTGAACTATTTCCTTGAATCCCACAATTCTAAAACATTTTGATCTTCTCCACCTTTTATTTGGGAATTTGAGTTTCTCGGATGAAAAGAATATTAGGTTTATGATCCCTAACAAAATTGTGCAAAACATCCCTCTTCTGAAGGCTATTGAACCCTCTTATATTCCAGGACATAATCTTCATGTCTTACCAGGGGATTGGAGGATCTCTGGAATGGTCTTTTGAACACCATCTACTATATCCTGAAAGCTTTCATGCTTTCTTTGCCATTTCCCTGATCTTTTGCCCTAGCCAAGCTTAGTGGCACCACAATCCACCTTTGCTCTTGTTCTGGTAATAACTCCAGTTGAAGTATTTTGATGTTTTATTTTCTCCTTCTTTTTCTTAGAATGAGAGATGACTTCTTCCCAGTCAATATCTTCTTGGCTCTCCATCTCTCTACCAGGTTCCCATTCCTTGTCATTCATTCTTCTTTTCTCCCAAGCGAGGGTATCCATTAAGCCATTCCTAGGCTGATTCATATTTTCACTCGAAAGTTCAGTATTTTGGCTCATATACTCATAGGTGTCCTTTAAAAAATCCGGGGATGTTTTCTCCTGGGGATTAAGAGGGTCACTCAAAGGGGAGCTTATTTTTCCAATGCACTATTTCTAAAAATTTATTGTTTTTTTTTTTCTGGGTCAGTTACAAGCACTCATTCTATAAAGTGCCAAATTGGGGGAAAAAAAAATAATCAAGGGGGGCATTGTGTGTGTTTCATTTTCACACTTCCTCAAGAAGTGTTTGTTTTGTTTTGTTTTTTCACTTCTGCACACATTTCAATTTTCTTCTTTTCCACATTTCTATAATCAACTATCTAAGTCAAAGTAGTATGGAATATAATGTTATTATAGTGCCCTTAACACCTTTCAATTATCATAATTGGAAGGTGAAAATAATTCTTGTACTTAAAAAAAAGGCTTATATAAGGTAACTATGGGAACAAAGAAAGAACCTAATGCAGGTAAAGACAAAGAAAAGTCTTTTAATAAGTGTGATCAAGAATTTGGCTTTCTATGCATAAATTTATCTCTTTATTTTTTGTTCCATGTTGAGAACTTGAAAAAACCCAACCAAGTTTGGGAAGGTCTTGACAATTGTTTTGGGAAAATAGATGAACTTAGAAGCCATTAGTTGGAAAATCAACTCTTAGGTCTTAGTCCTAGGAACTTTTCAACTTTACAAGACTTTTTTACTAAGTTTAAATCCCTGAAGTTTCACTTAAAAGATTGTGGAATTGACAAGAAAGAGATCAATTAATCATTTTTGTACTTTCCAAGATAGGTCCATATTTTTATGTGTTTGTATCAACTTTCTACTCTACTAAAATGGATCTTGGAGCCTCATGGTCAATGCCCACACTTGATAACTTCATTGTTGACCTCACAAGGTAGTAAGAAAAGTTAATTCAAATGGGTACTTTGAAGTCTACGAAACCTCAAGCCCTCCCTCCAGGGAATGAAACACTTGAAACTTGAAAAGGGGAGAAGAAGAACACTAAAAAGGAAAAGGAAGTTAAGAAAGAAAGCTAAATTGACAAATCCAAAAAGGACTCTCAAGGTAAAAAGAGAGTTTCATGCACCTTTTGTAAAAGTCTTGGACATGATGAACAACACTGGATGAAGAAAAAAATTGAAGTTCTACAACAATTTCTCAAAAAGAATAATATAGGGCTACCTGATTATATCAAGTCATCTTCATCAAATCAAGATAATACTAAGGAAAAAGAGAAATCAAAGGGAAAAGACTTAGTTGCTAAAGCATATTTATCTCCATCATGGATTCTAGACTCTGGTGCTTCACACCATATGGGTTCTTCATAGGTTTTCTTTTCATCCTTAGAACCATCAAGTATGTCCACAATCACCTTAGGTGATGATACCCCAACATTGGTAAAAGGGAGATGGTCTATTGAAGTTGAAGGAGGAACATTTTCCAATGTTCTAAGTGTACCTTCACTCTCAACTAATCTCCTTTCAGTGTTTCAAATAACTCATTTAGGGAAGGGAATGAGAGTACAGTTCTCTCCATATTCAGTTGAGATAAGAGTATTACAAAGCAACAATTTGGTAGCAATAGGAGAGGCAAATCACCAATCTAGATTATATTCCTTCTCCAATTTTTCCACAGAAATTTCTCCAAAAGCACTACTAAATCATTCAGATGAGGTTAGAAAACTATGGCATGAGCGGTTTGGCCATCTTAACTACCGCTATCTTGAACAACTATGTCAACAGAATATGGTTAAGGGATTACCTAAGGTTAAATTTTCTAAAGTTTTGTGTGATGGTTGTGCACTTGGCAAGCATCTAGAAGAAAAATTTAACAAAGGTAAATCAAGGAGGGAAACACAAGTTTTAGAACTTGTTCATAGTGATGTTTCAGGGGCTTTTCCCCATCCATCTTTTACAAAGGCTAGATATGTTCTCACCTTCATTGATGATTTCTCACGTTTTACATGGGTCTACTGTCTTAGACAAAAATCAAAAGTGTTTGAGTCTTTTCAAGATTTCAAAGCTCTTGTCGACAAACAATCAAGGAAAGTCATCAAGGTTCTTCGAACAGATAATGGAAAACAATATGTCAACAATAGTTTTGGACAGTTTTGTATATCATAGGGGATAGATTTGCAGTGCATAGTTCCTTATATCCCACAACAAAATGGTGTTGCAGAATGTAAAAATAGATCTTCAAAAGAGATGGCTAATTGTATGATTCACTCTAAGGGGCCCACAATATCATATTGAGCAAAAGCAATCAACTATGCATGTTACAGAATAGAGTTCCACATAAAGCCTTAAATGGTATCTTTCAAGAAACATCTCTTGAAACTATACTTGACACTTCTCAACATATTGTGGACTCTTTAGATCCTGATTACAATACTGATGATTCAAATCATTCTCAACAAATTCCTAGTGTAGTATCTTCTTCTTCTAGTTCTCACAGTGATGAGGTTTCATCTTCATCCGGTTCAGGGATTGCATTAGAAGTTGATATATCTGCACCAAACTCACCCACATCTTACACTATACATAGGACAAATACAGGGGTAGAGGATTTAGTAGATGATAGACTAATTCAAGTATATTTTCAGGGGGGGCACATGCCTTCTTTGCTTCAGTTTCTGATCCATAGACATTTAGAGAGGAATTAGGCATACCAGAGTGGGATATTGCTATGGATGAGGAATATGATTCCTTGATTAGAAATCACACTTGGGATTTGACTTCACTTCCTAAGGGAAGGAAGATAGTTTGATGTAGGTGGATATATTGAACTAAATTTGTAGTATATGGGTCAGTTTATAAGTACAAAGCACATTTGGTAGCCAAATGTTTTTCACAAGTTGCGAGAATTAAATATACAGAAACCTTTGCACTAGTTGCTAAGATGATTTCCATAGACTCACAAGTTTTCTATAGCCACATCACATGGATGAAATGTAAATTAGATGGATGTGAAGAGTGCTTTTCTTCATGAAGACCTTAAGGAGGAAATCTACATGGAACAACCACCAGGTTTTGTTCAGGATTCATCCTTAGTTTGTAGACTTAAGAAATCTCTGTATGACCTTAAACAAGCTCCTAGAGCTTGGTTTTCCAAGATGGACTCCTACCTCCTATCTTTAGGTTTTACTAGATGTCATTGTGATCCTAATGTATATCTACTACGACAAGATTATTCACTTCTGATACTGGTTCTATATGTTGATGATCTTTTGATTACTAGGAGTACTTCATCTGCCATTGCAGTAGTGAAGATATCCCTTTAGGATAGATTTGACATGACAGACTTGGGTTTATTGCACTACTTCCTTGGAATTGAGATTTCAAAGTCAGCTTTAGGGATTACTCTTGCACAACCCAAGTATATTCTTGATCTACTTGCATGATTTCATATGACTACTTGCAAACCATCTCAGACTCCCTTTCTTCCTGGAGTCAAGCTTGAGACTTCTTGAACTACACCATTGGTTGATGCTACATTGTATCGACAACTTGTTGGTTGTCTTATATACTTGACTCATACTAGGCCAGGCATTGTCTATGCAGTAGGCATGGTTTCCAAATTCATGCAGAAACCTCATGAGCTACATTGGAAAGCAGCTAAGAGGATCCTTCACTATCTTCATGGAACTCTTGGGTTTGGGATTCACTATAAAATTGGTTCATCACTTGACTTGGTTGGTTATACAGATTCAGATTGGGCTAGTGACACTGAGCATCGTAATTCCACTTTAGGTTACAACTTTTCACTTGGTTCAGGCCCTATCAATTGGTCTAGCAAGAAGAAAAATGTTATTGCTATATCATCCATAGAGGCAGAGTTTAGGGGGGTTGTTAGCTCAGCTACTAAGGCTATATGGCTTCAAGGAATTCTTTATGAGTTTGGTACTCCTTTCAGGAAGCCTATAGTCATCTATTGTGACAACCAAAGTAATATTTAGATATGCAAGAATCTGGTTTAGCATCAAAAAACTAAACACATAGAGATTCATATGCATTACATTCGAGAGTTGATTCATGGTTAGATCATCGACTAAGTATTTTTCAAGTCTTGAGAGTAGGTTGCTAACATCTTCACCAAACCCTTCACTGAGAGAAAGTTCATTCATCTACAAGCTCTTCTTGGTGTGTGGTCTATATCAGCTTCATCTTCATCCTTGGGGGGGATTTCTAGTCTTCTCCACATCTTCTCTCTTTTTGGAGGATAGTTTTTTTCCCACTGGGTTTTCTTACTCTTTTTTTAGAGAGATTGCATTGTACATGGGTACCTCACCAGGCTAGTATTTGGGACCCATTTTATCCATCCCCACCTAAGTTATGCTTAAGGGGGGGTGTTAATGTATTCATTAATGGCATGCTATAGACAGGATGACCTAAGCCTACTTAGGCATTTATTGTGTAGGTTGATATTTTCCTGATATTTTTCCCTGCTAATATTTTCTTGATATTTTTCCCAACACTTGGATATTTCTCCTTTATAAGGAGACCCCTGATTGTCTATTAATACAGAATGACATTATGCATTTTATGCATTAATTGTGCTTTTCAATTATCTTTGTCTCCTAGTTCTTTCACACACATATCTACACATAGGGGAGGAACAAATTTCTGATTCATTCCCTTTATCTTGTCACCATGGTTACAATGCTAAAAAATAGTGAACGCTATACAGTTTATGTTAATTTCCATAAGGAATTTTTTATTGTTATACTCTAGCCTAGGCTGCATTGCATCATTTTCAACAAGGTGTTGTTGAGAAGGCTATATTGTTTCAATTTTAGATAAGGTGTTGTTTAGAAAAGGTTGTATTCTTTGTTAATATCAATATTGTTTGATCTATGGATTGCATGTATTCATTTTTCAACCATCACCCAATGCAAAGAAACCAAAATAACCTCCAACCACCCTCACAGGAGCTTTTTAGTTATTATTTCTCCTAGCCTCAAGAAGGACTTGTTGCAATGATAGCTTATATCTTAAGTGTGTAAAGAAACATTGGTTTCACCATTGATGAAAGTGGTGGACAATGTATGTTCTTGCTCGGGGGTTTATGTTTTAGGTTATGCTAGCAATGGAATGAAATAGTTAATTTTATACAAATTGTGTTAGATTCCATTGGCCATCATTGATTATCACTATTTGGTAATAATGTTTTTTGCATCTAATATTGTATATGTATATTTTTGTTGATAGTCGAAATGAAATTAGTCGGTATGATAGTCAAGAATGGTTCCTGGATAACAACATTAAATCTATAATATTAACTATTTTTTTATGCATTGCAAATGAAAGTATATAGCCAAAGGTAGAGAACAACAATTAGTATTGCGTTATGGAAAACAACATAGACTATTTTAATATATTGTAAACATTTACACACAATGGAGGCCATAAATGAGACAATATTAAATTTTCATGTGTGTAGATTTGTATGTATGTCAAAGTAGATGTGAGGAATGTACATACGTACTCTTCCCAATGTTTATTATTTTCTAAAAATAGTTATTTTTCTGAACCTTAACAGGGCATACTTAAAATGATATACTTTATATTAACTACTACTTACTATTCTCTGGCCCAGGCTATGTTGTTTTATTTTTGATAGGGTGATGCTAAAGAGCGTATAGTATTTCAATTTTTGATAAGGTGTTGTTGGAAAGGCTAGTTTCTCTCAATTTTTGATAAGGTTTCATTCTTCATGTGCAAAAGTTGTACACGAGCAAGCCATTGTGGCACCAACATTAATTTTTGTATGGTATCCATATTGTGGGGATGGTTGTAATTACACCTGCTATTCTACACCCCAGGAAACATACCGTAAGTAGGCACAAGCAAACATTGAAAAGTGTTGGAGGCGGTTATTGGTGTGCCCTAGGAAAAGGGTGACAGATTTTCTGCCATGTGGATACAAAATCTTGTCAGAATTGAACGATGGCTCACATCAATATCAATTGTTGCAATGCTTTCCATGGACAAGCGGGAGGTGTATTTCCTGACGCATGGACAGAGGGGGGTGCCAAAATGGAATGTTGGTTCACAACATCATTAATTGTTGTATTCACTCTGTGTACTAGCGATGGTTGTAATAACACCTCTTGTTTAATGCCTCGAGGAACACAATGGATGTCTAGGGGATTTTCAATAACAAATGTCTAGGGAATTTTTGATTAGGCTATATTATTTCACTTTTTGATATCGTGTTGTTGTAAAGGCTAGGTTCTGTCACTCTTTGATATAATCATACATACATACACATACAAAAGACTATATATTTTAAATACATATATACACATACATATATATACATGTACATATATATATATTCATACATACACAGACATATATATATATATATATACATACACACACACACACACACATATATATATATAAACATTGTTGATTGTTTTTGAAAAGGAAAAAATAGGTTTTACAGGGACCTGAAACCACAAAGTTTAAATATACAAAGATAGAGCAAAAAAATTCCAAGAAAACACACAGCTGTCCCAAAAAGAAATGACAGCAACAAAGAGACAACAAGGTCCAAAAAAGGACCACCAAAAAGCTAGAGAACACCACAACAACACTACTCCATGATGTTCAAAAACTCCTCGGCTTCCTTTTCAGCTTCACTCATATCATGTATTCCCTGCTTGAGGATTTGAACCGTGTGTGTAGAAGCAAGGGCCTTCCTCTTCATGTTAGCCCGGGTGCGAGTAGAGATCCCTTCAACAACAACTCTGCTACAGCCTCTGTCTGCATTCAAGTCCATGAACAGTAAGCCCTTTTTATTTTTTTCCAACTTTTCCACCATAGCGTTAATGACAATGGCATTGTGCCTGGCAATTTTATGATTATGCACCATAGTGGCCCTGATATTTTGGCCAATCTTGGACATATTGCTCTCCAGCCTAGTCAATCTTTCCTCCTGCAACTGTTGTCTTTTCTCCATTAAGGGGGTGTCCTGTCCATCATTCTCATTACGGCTCCAGCTCACCTTCTGCTCCAACTCCATGACTCTGTTGCTGAGATCTCTATTACGGCCCCTCAAATCACAAAATTCCTTATGGGCCCACTTAAGAACAGTGAAAAAGCCATCAGCACTTTTTTCCGCCACACTCATAATGTCATCAGGGCTAAAGTTATTTGGGGCAGAATTAATTTCATCCTAATTCAGAGGTCTTTTGGGGGCATTCACAAATCTTCTAAGCGCAGGGGCACTAGGGCCCAACTCTTTACTAGCCATAGAATTTTTAGAATGAATTTCCAAAGAATTCCCAAAGTACGAAACCAATTTCGTAACCAAGGCTCCTTTAAACCCAAACACCAAACCCGAGGTAGGGCAACCAGGTGAAGGCTGGGGATTAAGACAAGACGGCGGAGCAGAACCCAGCATAGGGCAACCATGTGAAAGTTGGGGATTAAGACAAGAAGGCAGAGCATAACCCTCAAGGAAATTTTGGCAAGAAAGGGACTGGGGATCAGTGATTTTAGTTCCAGCAAGAGCAAAAGAAAAAGGGGCCAAAGGATCATTCTCCCTACTTCTTTCCGTATCCTCATCGTCCAAATCCCCATCATCAATAATTTTAGGCAAAGCAGGTAAATTTTGGAAATGCTCAAAGATGAGCCTGACAAGACCAGGGTGAATAATAGAAATCTGCCTAGGGTTTCTTTCAACATCATCAAGGCAATTCTTCAGAGAAGAGAATAAATAAAATGGCAAAGAGATACGAACCTTGTGATGAAAATGGTTCAAAATGGAAAAGTGATAACCATACGCCCTGGTGAAGTGCCCATCAACCATGATGTACTCCATAATGATTCTCAAAACTTTCCTCCAAATCGATTTAATGGACTCCACATCAAAGTAGCTATTGGAAACCTTAACCAGGTTAGCCTTCTCCTTATCTTTCTTTGGAAATCTGATAACTGCTTCATCAAACAACCGGCGGTCCTAATAAAATTTCACACCATCAGTTGAAAGACCAGTAATCTCACTGATGATTTGCTCATTCAGCTTAACACTCCTACCAAACAGCACAATCTCACCATTTTTCCAGTTTTTGGCGAAATAGTTCAGCACCATCTCATCAGTTCCATGGAGCTTTTCCAAAAATGGAACTAAACCTCCCTTCTCAATTTTTTCCCAAGCTTTAACATTCTTCTTGTGCTCTTGACAACTGCTCGGCTCAACATGTTTTCTATCTCCTTGTTGAATAGCTTTGAACATATTTCATTTATGATTTCCATGTAGTGGCAATAGTTGCAAAGCAATAAAACAGTGCACAGAAACACACAACAACAATGCAACATAGAAATAAACAATTTTGGTTACAATAGCAAACCAGATGGAAAAGCCTAGAAAAAACACATGGATTCATAGTAACAAATCAACACACAAACAAACAATATTGTCTTCCACCCTCTACAACTTCACGTAAACCATGAATGACACAATTTATATATATAGATACATATATAGATACACACACACACACACACACATATATATATATAGATACATACACACACACACACACACACACATATATATAGATACATATATATATATGTCTGAAACTTTAGATGCAAACACAAGAGTATATTTTTTGATGGGTTTGTCACTATTAATTTTCAAGAGGGTGTTGTTGAGGAGGCTATATTGTTTCAATTTGTGAAACTCTTTGGGTTTCTCTTTATGGCTTTCATTTTTTTCCTATGCTTGGAATGAAACAAAATTGTTAACGTTATCCAGTTTTTGTTGGTTGTTATTGTGTATGTTCGGCCATATTGCCCCATGCTCGAAAGTTTCCATTGAGAAGTGGTTAAATTGTTGATAAGGTGCTCTTGAGGAAAGACTATCCTAGCTTCGGCCATATTTTTTGCATTGGTTTATTACTGTGCATTTTCCATGCTTTGTGCAATCAACAATGCGTTCACGTTATACAGTCTATGTTTCATTCCATTATGCATTGTTGATTATTGTTCTCTAGCCTAGGATATATTCTGCTATTTTTGATAAGGTGTTGCTGAAGAGACTATATTATTTCAATTTTTGATAGGGTGTTGTTGAAAAGCCTAGATTCTTTCAATTTTTGTTGCGGTTCCGTTTAGGAAAGGGTATATTTTAATATTAATATATATATATATATATATATATATATATATATATATATATATATATATATATATTGTTTCAATTTTCAATAAGGTGTTGTTAATAGAAGACAATATTGTTTTTCAAAAGAAAATTTGTTTCATTTATGGTTACATTATGTGGCTATCATTCTACATGGGTTTTGTGGCTATAGTTTCGTGGGCTTCTCCATCTGGGTCATTGTTGAAACTAATGTTACTTGATTTATGGCTTCCATTTTGTGGTTATGGTTGGAACAAAATAAAATAGTTAATGTTGTTGATTCTATGTTTAATTACATTAGGTATTGTCGATTATTGTTCTCTGTCTTAGGCTATAGTGGGTATTTAATATTAATATATATGTATATATATGTGTAAATGTATATGTATATACATCTACATATATACATATATTTATATACATGTCAATTTTCTATGGGTTTCTCTTCATGGCTTGCATTTAGTGGCTATGTTGGAAACAAAATAAAATTGTTGACGTAATTCCTATCCATAGGAAAATTTCGTATTGCAATCAATGCATTTTATTTTGAATTAGTCGCTTCTCCAATGAGATTGTATTTTAATATTAGTATATATGTATATATATATGTCTAAATATATACGTATATATATGGACATACATACATATATTTATATGTGTCAATTTTCTGTCAGTTTATCTTTATGGCTTGCATGTAGTGACTATGTTGGCAACGAAAAAAAATTGTTGATGTTATGCAGTTTTTGTCGATTGTTATTGTCTAGCTTGGCCTATATTGTCTCATTTTTTATAAGGTTTTGTTCGAAAGGCTATATTGTTTCAATTTTCGTTAAGGTGTTGTTGATAGAAGACAATATTGTTTGATATAGAAATATTGTATCATTTATGGTTGCATTATGTGGCTATCATTCTGCATGGGTTCTATGGCTACAGTTTTGTAGGTTCTCCATTTGGGTCACTATTGAAGCCTATGTTGTTTAATTTATGGCTTCCATTTTTGTGGTTATGGTTGGAACAAAATAAAATAGATAATGTTGTACACTCTATGTTTGGTTACATTAGGTATTTTTGATAATTGTTCCCTGTTCGAGGCTATATTGTTTCATTTTTGATAAGGTGCTGTTGAAAAGGCTATATTCTCCATCTAGGTTGTTGTTGAAACCAATGTTGTTTAATTTATGGCTTTTGTTTTGTGGTTATGGTTGAAACAAAATAAAATAGTTAACCTTGTACACTCTATGTTTGGTTACATTGGGTATTGTCGATTACTCTTCTTTGCATGAGCCTATATTGTTTCATTTTCCATAAGGTGTTGTTGAAAAGACTATATTGTTTCAATTTTTGATAAGGTTCTATTCAGAAAGGAGTATATTTCTGAATGGCTTCGTCATTTTTAATATTGGAGAAGGTACTCTTGAGAAGGCTATATTGTTTTAATTTTTTATAAGGTTTTTTTGGGAAATGAGTAAATTTTTACTTTCATTTCTTACTGTGAATTTGTGCAAGTTCCTCTTTATTAATATGTGTGTGTGTGTATGTATATGTATAAACATATATACATATATATATATTTCTTAAGTTAATATATATATACATATACATATATACATACATATAGATATATATTTCTTAACTTGGATGAACATATATACGCATTATTGATTGCACTCTATAGAAGAGTATATAGCCATAGGGAACCACTCAAAAATTCCACAGACATTTGCTATGTTCTCCAAAACTTTAAAGGGGAGCTATTGCTTACAATGATCGCCACTACATGGAAACCATACAACAATTAATGTTGATTCCATTTCACTAGCCTTCCCTATCGGTGTGCCAAACACTTTTTATTTAAAAATCAAAAAACAATCTCCCACCTTTTCCCTAACCACGCTAAATGGAAGCCATAAATGAAATAATATAACCTAAGGTAGACAACAATAGTAAACAATGCCTTATGTAAAAGAATATGAACTACATAACATAAACTATTTTATTGCATTACAACCATCACCACAAAACGAAAGCCATAAATGAAACAATATTGTTATCAATAGTCAACCAAATGGCCAAACTTGCAAAACACTAAAAATCATAGTGACAAACCCATACAAAAACATCCCCGCAAAATCCAAACCATAAATCAAACAATATTGGTGTGAGTAAACTATATAGTCTTTTTTTAATAGACCCTTATCAAAAAGGTAACAATATACCCTAAAATAGCACAATCTTTATAAGATTAACTATTTCACTGTGTTGCAACCATCGCCACAAAAACACGCCTTTCAATAGTGACCTACATGAAAAACCCACAAAATACAGAAAACTTACAGTAACAGACCGATTCAAAACCTTCACTAGAAAATGTGAACTATAGATTAATCAATATTGGTTTTAACAACAACCCAAATGGAAAAATTCACTATAAACACACTAAATTAACTATTTTGCAACCATTCACATAAAATAGAAGCCATAAATGAAACAATATAGCCTAAGCTAGAGAGTTGCAACCATACCCACAAAACGAAAGCTATAAATCAAACAATATTTGTACCAACAGTCACCCACATGCCAAAACCCACAAAACACAAAAAATCACAGCAAGAAACCCATGGAAGACCATCGCTACAAAAGTCGAACCATAAAACAAACAATTTTTGTTTCAACAAACTATACAGTCTTTTCAACAACAATCGACATAATGAAACAATATTGTTTTCAAGAGTAACCCATATGGAAAAGCCCACGAAAAGAACATGAATTCAACACAGAAAACATAAAAAACAAACAATATTGTCTTCCACCCATAGCAGCTACATGGAAACCATAAACCAAACAATTTAGACTAGGCTATAGAGCAACAATCAACAATCCCCTTTGGAAAATAACATAAACTATTTTAGAAATACTCCACAAATGGTTTTTTCAATATTCACCTCTTCTCGCACCTCTTCCTACTTGTTTTCTTTGCCCTCTATTTTTTCTCCACTGCCTACAAAAAATGGGCACAGAATTATCACAACCCACACTTTTCTACTGCTTTTGCAACCATCAATGCATGGAAAAAACACAAAATTGCCTCCAACCACCTTCGCAGAAATTCCATAGCCGATGAACGCACTTGCATCTTCACAAAAGCTTGTCCTCCTCACTCAGTTATTTTGAACAACAAGATAAACCCAGAGAATGGCACCCAACAATGCATTATCAAAAATTGCACAAACATTCGCTTTTTTTTCTGAGGACTTTAAAGACAAATGTTACTTGCACCCATCACCACTACACGGAAAGCATACAACAATTAATGTTGATGCCATTTCACTGGCCTTCTCTATTGTCACGCTAAATGCTTTTTATTTTAAAAAAAACCAATCCGCCACATTTTCCCCGGTGATGGAGAGCTAAAAAACTGGGAAGGCTGACAAAAATTCTGACCAAAGTTCACCAAAATGGGAAAACAACCCGCCACCTTTTCCCTTGATGCCGAAAAACTCTAAAATTGGAAAGGTTGATGAAAATTCTGACCAAAGTTCACACAAATAGCCTATTGGCTAATAAGATTTTCTAATTTTATGAAGTAAGACCTTTTATCTCCTATATGTTTACGTCGAGAGGTGTAACCCTGCAATAACAGCAGCCACTATAGGAGGCAAGCAAATGTAACCATCTAAGAAAAAAGAAATGATTCATATTTTGGCATCACCAATCCGTGTACATTTGAAAGAACTGAATTTAATTTGACGTCTCAAAACCACCTACAGTGACATCACCAATCCGTGTACATTTTAAAGATTTGACGTCTCAAAACCATATAACTGACGGGAAAATGAAAATATGTCGCGGAGAATGAAACGTCCAGCATGCATACCGAATGGTAGACATCGCATGAAAGTGAAGTTCAAACGGTAGAAAATGCAGCTGGAAGACATTTCAAATCATCACTGCTGGGAGTTGTTGCTTCATAAGAACCAATACCTATACTCTCCTTAAGCGTGCTATTCAAATTTCAAATGATTCTGAGGGGAATGGATGAAGCAACATTGGATATTTAGATGAAGTTTATTATTTCAAATCAATGCTCCCTCTTTGTGAAAATTTGAAAAAAAGCGAAACTTTGCTAGACTCAACAAGTTTTGAAGATCAGGTCACTTTTTAGTTCGATTTGGTTCAATCCCTGGTCATGTTAATGTGATGGGGAGGAGACAGTAATCTGCTATTAACCATGGAGCCAAGCTGTGAGATGAGCGAGAGATGAGGGAGACAAGTGAGGGAAGGAGAAAACTGGAGTGCTGGACAAAGGCAACTCTTGTGTTTGGGTCATGTTCTCTTCAAGTGCAACTGCATTTTGGTTCTGGATGAGGCAACTGCCAATTGACTCTGCAACGGATGCCATCCTCCAAAAAGTTATTACACAAGAATTTCAGAGCTACACAACTTGGTAACAGTTGCCCACAGGGTACTCACTGTTATTGACAATGATTCGATTCTAGATCTCTCAAATGCTATGTTCAATATTTTGGAATTTTATTTTTTGTTTCAGCTTGTAATGGCCTGTCATAATACTCTTGATGGGTGGTTTATTCTTATGCATACTTGAGGAATATGATAAGCCAACAACTCTTCTTGAAAATAAATCATCTTCGTTTACAAAGCTTGTCGCTAAGTGCTGGTCACAGTACAATCTATTCGATTACATGTGATTTTAAGTCTCCCTCACCAGAAAATCCTTCGTAAATGAGCTAAAGTTCGCATAAGCAAACCATATATCATAAATTGAATTAGTGTATACAATATTGATAGAACAGTCTATATAAAAGATTGATCATTACACATGCTTTGTATTCAAAATTATATTTTGAAATCTAGCTGTATATGGGCATGTGAGATTAATACCAGATTTGTTTATCAGATATCTAACCGTTACGTAACACAACTTTCAATGTGGACAAAAATTTAATGCCAACAATGGATTCATTAATTTTTTCTTGGTTCATTGCTAGATATTCAATTTGTTCCTAATTGGAGTCCATTTGCATCTTGAGATTTGCATCGGCCTGAAAAGATTTCTTCATAACTCGGCCAAGATTTGTCATCTGGAACAATATATTAAAGTACAAGCATAGCAACTTTCTGATAATGTTTATTTTTATGAAGACTAGCTTTCATAATGTTTTAGGATATATAAAAATAAAGAGATTGCATGCAAAGATTCAATCATTTGAGCAGCCACAGCGTTTTGATAGAATTCTCATCTGAATGCAGATGACCACATTCATCCCCTTCAACCGGCGGAGGAAAGTTCAAATCTAAAACTGCCTTTGTTGGAGAATCTGTGCTTTCCGTGCAGACTCCCGAGGAAGGTGGATCGCTACTGTTGCATGGGCTGCAGCTCTCTTTATGGCCCTCCTGGATTTCTGCTACTCCTCCATCACCTTCATTCTCGTTGCATCTGGGTCGATTTGACATCTTCAGTGCAGCCAATTGCTGCTGCCTCTGAAGCTCCGGTGGAAACAGGACCTCCAAGAAAGAAAACGAAGAAGTTCCTACATTGAAGGATTTGATGAGAAAGGCATGGGTCCATGGCCGACTGGCAGCTTTGGCAAACATATTGGAGTTTATCCATGAGGGAACATGGCGTTGTTGTGCCAACTCTTTAAGCTTCTCTCGGATAGGGACGGGCTCAGGATTTTGGTAAGCGGCGCTCCTGGTGACGGGTGTAGGATGTTGGTAAGCGGAAAGTGGGAAATTGGTTCTGGCGTTGCAGCCTCTTATGGCTCTGGCGGCCCGGTCATATGCATGGGCCGCCTCAATGTCAGAACTGAAAGTGCCCAGCCATACGCGACGCCTCTTGGAAGGGTCTCTAATTTCGGCAGCGAATCGGTCCTCAGACCTTTTTCTTACTCCTCTGTAATGAGTTTTTTTGGGGGCGGCCTGGGCAGTGGCATTGGCTTGCAGGGAACACATTGTAAAAGCAGAGAGGAGGACGGGGAGGACGAGGGGTGTACCAAATGGGGAAGATTGGAATGGAGATAACACACTCGTTTCTTGTTTATAAAGAAGAAAAAGTTGGTCTTGCAGAAGGGCGTTCCAAACAACGAGATTGTATAGCTGGACATGACTCGACTGAATTTGGGCGGTGAAAGGTCAATTTGGAACTGATAACCTGAAAGCTCCGAGTAAATGCCTGGGGCGCCCGGGGACAAGTATGCCGATTGTGTTAGTTTAGGAAACAGAACTTGGCGAGGGTGATTAATGTTTTGACTACCTTGCTGCATTGCAGAATACGCTGTCAAGCCAACCTTTCTTGATAGCTTTTATTTTTACATATCCCTATTTTTTCTTATTATCGAGAAAATTTAAGAGTTTAGTTCAGTTGTCCTGAGCTTAGTCTTGTAAAACTAGCATTTTTAGTTCAGTAACTCCGAGCTTAAGTTTCTATAAGGTTAGCATTTATCTATTAATTTTATCAATTTTCGAAGACTTTTCTTAAGTTTCTATAACATGCAACTTGACTAGCTTTCCAAGTTTAAGAAGTAAGACTTTTTTATCTCTTTTTTCATTCTTTTAGGTTAGTGATATAAAGTGATAATTATTTTATTCTTTTAATTAGATTTTGGTATTTTTAAATAAATTAGAAATTGTTCTATTATGCTATATTACTTTAATATTTATTTATTTTATTAGGAATTTTAATAGTCATTGTTTAATAAGTAAAAAAAATGTTTTGCTATATGTAGGATGTTTTCCAATTTCTTAAGTGCCAATAATTTATTTTCATGTGATCTTTACCCTACTTATAATATAAACAATCTCATCATTATAATAATTAAGTTTTCCAATTTTAGAAAGTAAGACTTTTTTATCTTTTTTTTGCATAGCATTTGACTACTAATATAATTTAATTTTAAATGGTATTTTTTATATATTAAAAGTAGGGGAAGGGCCCCTAAACCCATGAGTTCAACAAAAACCAAAAAAAAAACTTAGACACCTCAACCCATGGAACAACTACAAGGAACCACACATTGGAGAAACACAACCATAAAAAAAAGAGAGTGAAAGACAGAAGGGAAAGAGCCTAGCACAAGCAAAGCACCAACAAAATTGTTAGCCACCCAAAAAAATTGTTGTTATAGATAGTGTATATTTCTATTTTCTAAGTATGAATAAATTCTTTGAATCATGAATTTATACCTTTTCTAATACATTTAAAATGGTGTCATTATAATAATCATGTAACTAATTTATATATAATAGAACATAAAAAAATTCAATTAAATTTAATTTTTCATCCATTACATTTAAATAATTAGTTGTTGTAGTTAAACCTAAAAAATTGTGTCTCTTCTTAGACACACCAAATTCCTACAATGTATACTCACAACAACATTAAAATCTCTTTTTAAATACAACAAATTCCTACAAATCCAGTATGTTGACAACAACATTAAAATAATCATTCATAACTAGCAAATTTGACCTCTAAATTAACAAACAATTTACTAGGTGGAAAATATGCCCATAGATCAGTGGCCAAGACAAAATCTTGGCTGGAGCTTCTGACCAAAATGCCCTCCCCAAGGCACAAGAATGGATACAAGGGCTTCAAGCAAATTCACTGTCCACAATCCACAACCAAAAAATTCACCGTCATGACAAATTCACTCCATTAAAATTTCACCGTCATAAATTACTGGTGATGCATTTGATGGTGAATTTTCTTAGGACCGGATACAAGCATCCATGCATCCCCACTCTGGAAAACATTTATAAAACCTCCCCTTCCCTACCTTTTTGTCTGCTCTTTCCAAACACACGTCTTCCTCCCCTAGTGTAAAAGGAGTCCCTCTTGCCATGTATGTCAGACAACCCCATTATTGTCAGGGGTAAGTTCATTACACGGGTGTAAAAGACCGGTCGGGAAAATTTACAGCACAAATCAATAGCAGAACAAAGAACCAACATGTGTGGCTCAGAACTTTTAATACAGCCCTGGAGGCCGCCCTTGCTTATGGCAGGGCCGCCAGATCTCTCTATGGCGACAAGGCCAGAACTAATTTTCCCTCTGCTCTTTCTAATCCCATGTCTTCCTCCCGTAGTGTTACAGAAGCCCCTCCTACCATGTCTGCCGGATAAGCCCATGATTCTCCGGAGCAAGATAATTACACGGGTGTAAGAAAGCAACCGTCGGGAAAATTTACAGCAGAAATCGGGAGCACCGTCAAGAACCACCGTAAGTGGCTTGGAACATTTGATACAGCCTTGGAGGCCATCCTTGCTTATGACAGGGCTGCCAGATCTCTCAGAGGCGACAAGGCCAAAACTAATTTTCCACCTCAGGCCAAAATCGAATGGAGCGCCACAAACCCACCAAAGAAACCGACTCCGTGTAGGATACCAACCCCTCCACAGTGGACCCGTGCTTATGTCAGAAGACTCACCAATGAGTGCAACACAGGGCCTGAGGATGGTTTCCCTTCTTCATCATCGACCATGACCAATCCTGACTGTTTTGAGACAAAAACTAATTGTAGTAAGTTAAACCTAGACTTGAATCTTTCTCTGCCTGTTGAAGAATAAGAAGACGCTCTCTCTGATGCCCACCACCCTTTGAAGATGCTTTGGCGCCTCGGCTCAATATGATCTCACCACTACTTACTGCAACTCTGGTATTGTTTTGTTCATGGAATCTACATAATACTCATATGTCTTGTGTTTGTACTTTGGCTTTTTTAAATCTAGGCGGCATTGTATTTGAATAGGCAAATGTAATTTCTTGTTCAATTGTCTGGTGTCAAAAAGCAAATTGTAGACCCCTCTGCATTTTGTCCATGGTGGGGAAGGATGGTTAATTGTGCTTCTCAAATCTAATGAAAGATGAGTTTCTATTTATCGCAGATTTAATATATGCATTTATTAAAATGTTCATTTGTCCTCAGGATTTTCTAGCGAGATCAGATTTCACAAAAAAAATCTTGTTCAATTGTCTGGTGTCAAAAGCAAAGTGTGGATCCCTCTGCATTTTGTCCAGGTTAACTGTAGCTTCTCAAATCTAATAAAAGATGAGTTTCTGTTTATCGCATTTTTAATATACGCATTTATTAGAATGTTTATTTGTCCTCACAATTTTCTAGCGAGATCAGATTTTTTATTTTCTTGCGAGATCAGATTTTTGCACAAACTTAGATCTCGAATGAAAATGATGAACTTTCTTTTGGTGCTTGGAAAGTTTATTATTGTCTCGGTAATATTTGTGGAAATCTTGGGAAAAAATTGGAATAGGGTTGTGGTTTGAGAGTGAAATAATATCTATAAAAACTATTTATTTATTTTTTATATTTAGATTTTTTTTACATGATTTGTTTTTGGTATTCCTAATTTTTTAATTTGTTTTTTATAATATGTACTATGATTTAAAAAAAACAAAAAATAGAGACATTTTTATGTCACAAAATTATTAATGAAAATTTAAAGTTATAAAAGGTTTGACAGAATTCAATACAATACTTGGTTTCCATTTATATATTTATATTTTCACTACATTAATATTATTTTTTTCTTTTGTTTTGGATTTATTTTAGTTAGGTTACTTTTTATACAATGATAAGTAAATAAGTGTAATGTCCTCTTTCAACAAAAATAAATTTGATGAAATTATTAGTCCATTCTTATTTTATTGTGGACTAATAATTTAAAAAATAAGAAAAATATCTCTTTGATTTCTCATTAATTGATGTAATTATATTGGAAATGATGAAGTATTAAAATTTGGAGCATGATTTTGGAGTGAAGTTATTTCACTAAAGGGGCATTGAGATTATGTGCAACCAATTGAGATTACTTTAACTTTTGGTATGAGTTGAAGCTCTTACATTACATTCTTTATGGAAATTGTAACACTATTTTTCCTTAAGTATAAAATTGTATAGAGTTTAATAAATATATTTTTTATATGGCAATGGATTTATTAGTGTTATTATCCAATTTTTAAATATTGTAAATTATATCTATAATTTAAATATAAATGTATGAAATGATTATTTATCAAAGTTAAATAACTTAATACATAAGAACATTACTATTACCATCATTAATAGATAAATTGATATCTAACAATATGAAAATGATCAAAAGAAAAGTAATATCATAAAAGAATTTAACTGTATCAACTTCATTCATTTATAATTAAAATATCTTTTAATAAGTTAAGTACTTATCTAAATCAAAGCCCTTAGCCAAGACAATATTGAGTGTACTCTATACCTCAAGTTGGACACACTCTATGTTCCCCTTCCTCTAATGTCCATAGCCCACCAAACCATCTTCTTCTTCCTTGCATGATCTCTTTGTCCTTTTCTAAGTTTCACACATAAATGACTTATCTAAGCCTTAGCATTGGTTTTCAAACCATCACACCCTTTCAAAAAGATTGTATTTAATTATCATTTAATAAATATAATTATTCCTTTCTTTGAAAATATTTTTCATAAATATTATTCTTTAATCTCCATTTTAACTAAATATGGTATTTTCCTTTATTTTTATATCTCATTTTAATGCTTTCATCACTTTATTTTCACTTTGGAGAAAAGATTTCATTTAGAAAACCTGTTGAAGGTTGGAGGCTATGGATGAAAATCCATTAGTTTCCTAGAGGCAATTTCTCTCAAAAATTACATTTAACTATCAAATTTGCAAATAGTTAGTATTTATTTGTGTTGTGTTGTAAATTAAAGTGAACTACCAAATCATTTCTATATCCAATATATTTTTTCTTTTCTATTACATATTTAGTGATATAAAATGATATAAAAAATTAATTAAAATTTTATATTTTGAAATAAACTAATATTTGTGCTATTATGTTATATATTTTATGTTTTTATTCTTATTGGAAATTTAGATAGTCACTCCACCTTATTTAATATCAAAAAAAAAAAGTGTTGATATGGTATGTTTTCCAATTTATTAAATGTGAATAACTCTTTTTCATCTAATATTTACCTTCTTTAATACATAAACAAATGAATCATTATAATAATAAGATTTTCCAATTTTATGAAGTAAGACTTTTTATCTCTTATATTTTTTATTTTGCAATGAGTAATAATATAATGAGATATAATAATATGGGTGAGCTTTATGCAAAAATATATTATTGATAAAATAAATTATTACATTTGAGACACTCTAATCAAAGTGACCCCCAAAAAAAAAAAGGAAAAATGACATGAATATGCAATTTTCACCATTACAACTATTGATTATGTGGTTCCACAAATTAAGACTTTCTACTAGGGGTAATGCAAGCTAAGATAGTATAGTATTTTTATAGTATAATATGAATTATAGTGTGATGTTATCTATCAAGTATGTAACTAAATATAATAAATCTATTATTTATCTATAAATATTTTAATAGAATATAATATGCAAATAAAAAATAAGGTTCAAATATATTAAAAATTAAATTAAATTAAGGATAACTTAATGTAATCTTTGTTTTATTAAAAAATGACGATTTTTTTTTAATTAAAGTAAAATAAGAAATTCAATATTACTAATTTATATATAATAGAACATAAAAAATTTCAATTAAATTTAGTTATTTCATCTATTACATTTAAATAATTATGGCTTTGTGGTTAAACATAAAAAATTGTCTCTTCTTAGACACCCTACAACACATATATGACAACAACATTAAAATCTCTTTTTAGTATGTTGACAACAACATTAAAATAATCATTCATAACAAACAAATTTGACCTCTAAATTAACAAAAAATTTACTAGGTGGAAAATATGTTAATAGATCAGTGGCCAAGACAAAATTCTAAGCTCCTAACCAAAATTTCCTCCCCAAGGCACAAGGATGGATAAAGGGCTTTAGGAAAATTCACCATCAACAATTCATGCAGGAAAACTCATCATGATTTACTGCAGGAAAATTCATTGCCATGAAAAATTCACCGCCGTGAATTGCTTATGATACATTTTTCATTAGATAAATTTGTCATAATAGTGAATTTTCATCAAACCAGATACAAATATGCTAGAAAACATTTATAAAACCTCCCCTCCCCTACCTTTTTGTTTGCTCTTTCCAAACACACGTCTTCCTCCCCTAGTGTAAAAGGAGTCCCTCTTGCCATGTCTGTCAGACAAACCCATGATTATCAGGGGAAAGTGCATTACACGAGTGTAAGAAAGCGGTTGGGAAAATTTACAGCACAAATCAATAGCAAAACAAACAACCAACATGTGTGGCTTAGAACTTTTGATATAGTCGTCGGGGTTGTCCTTGCTTATGACAGGGCCGCTAGATTTCTCCATGGAGATAAGACCAGAACTAATTTTCCCTCTGCAATTTTTGAGCCCACATCCTCCTCTTGTAGTGTTACGGGAGTCCCTCCCACCATGTCTGTCAAACAAGCCCATTATTCTCCGGAGCAAGTTCATTACATAGGTGTAAGAAAGCAATCGTTGGGAAAAATTAAAGTACAAATCAGGAGCAATGCCAAAAACCACCGTAAGTGGCTTGGAACATTTGACAAAGCCGAAGAGGCCACCCTTGCTTATGACAGGGTTGTCAGATCTCTCAAAGGCGACAAGGCTAGAACGAATTTTCTGCCTCGGAGAAATCAAATGGACCACAATAAACCCACCAAGGAGACCAACCCCATGTAGGATACCAACCCCACCACATAGGATCCGTGCTTATGTGAGAAGACCCACCAGTGAGTGGACCCGTGCTTATGTGAGAAGACCCGCCAATGTGTGCAACAGCGGGGCTGAGGATGATTACCCTTCTTCATCATCCACCATAACAGATACTGACTGTTTTGAGTCAAAAGCTAATTGTAATAAGTTAAACCTGGACTTGAATCTTTCTCTGCCTGCTGAAGAATAAGAAAATTCTCTCTCTAATGCCCACCACCCAGAAAAGACATTTTGGCACCTCGGCTCAATATGATCTCACCACTACTTACTGCAACTCTAGTATTGTTTTTTTCTTGGAATCTACACAATACTCTTATGTCTTATGTCTATGCTTTGGTTTTTTTTTATTCTGAGTGGCATTGTATTTGAATAGGAAAATGTGCACAAATAAATTCTTGTTTAATTGTTATCTGTAGCTTCTCAAATCTAATGAAAGATGAGTTTATGTTTATCGCAGATTTAATATATGCATTTATTAGAATGTTCATTTGTCCTCACGATTTTCTAGCGAGATCAGATTTCATAAAAAAAAATCTTGTTCAATTGTCTAGTGTCAAAAGAAAATTGTAGATCCCTCTGCATTTTGTCCATGGTAGGTAATGATGGTTAATTGTAGCTTCTCTTGAATCTAATGAAAGAAGATTTTATGTTTATTAGAATTTTTATTTGTCATCAGATTTTCTAGCGAGATTAGATTTTTTATTTGCTAGCGAGATCAGATTTTTTATTTGCTAGCAAGATCAGATTTTGCAGGAACTTAGATCTGGAATGAAAACGATGGACTTTCTTTTGGTGCTTGGAAAGTTTATTATGGCCATGGTAGTATTATTGGAAATGATCGGAAGAAATTGGAATAGGGTTTTTATTATCAGCATTTTGTTCTTTCCAATTAATTATTTTGTGGTTGTGTAGTTGAGAGTGAAATCTATAAAAACTATTGTAATAGTAAATAAAAAATAAAGAATTGTGATTGTTTTGTTTTGTTTTTTTTTTACTTATTTTAGTAAGGTTATTATTTATTCAATGATGAGTAAATAAGTGTAATGTCATCTTTCAAATAAAATAAATTTGGTGAAATTATTAATCTATTCTTATTTTATCATGGACTAATAATTTAAAAATAGAGCGTGGTCACCAGGGATCTATTCGGAAAGGGAAAAATCCCTTCTATTGAGAAAAGAATAATTTTCAAAAGGGAAAAAAACCCTTCAATTCAGAATAGAATAAAAAACAATGGGATTTGGTGATCTTTCTAATGACTCTAAGGGTTCTGACCCTTCATTCATGTTTGAGCCTGGTCTGCGTGGTTTGTACGCTTTGGCTGGAATGGAACAGGAATGGAGACGTGTTCCGACGATTCCTCTGTTTCTTGATAGCCAATACGAGGACTGTGAGAGGAATGGCTTTTTTGATCAACTTTGGGGAGAAGATAAATCATTGTCTAAAATAAGAGCATGGATCCGCGAGAACTAGTATGAGTTCTTCAATTTATTTGTTGTTTTTGTTGGTAACACAGTTAAGCCAGCGCCAGTTGATCTAAGCAATTTCTATTTCTATTTCAATGTTTTTAAGAAACTTCTTTATACTGTTATGCGTTCTGTTTTGCAACAGAGGAATAAACTCTATCTTTTTAATTACTCTTATAGCAGGTGCCTATATGAGACTGCTAACTCTTTTTGGTATGTGTTGTTATAAACAGTAATTTTGTAAAGATATATACAGTATGCTATGAAGAATAAAATATAAGACGTTTTTTTGTGAAATATTGCTTTGCTGTAAGTGTTTATTGTTTTGTTTTCTTTGCTGGGATTGTTTAAATACTTCATTTGGTATCAGAGCAGGAAGTTTTGATTAAAATGTCAAACATTTATGATTTTCCAATCCTAGAATTCAACGGGAGTGATTATGATTACTGGAGTATAAAAATGATGACTTTTTTTAATAGGAAAAGATATGTGGGAAATTGTAGAAACAGGATATGAAGAGCCTCAAGATTGGAGTGCAATTTCAGCTAATGATTAAACAGCTAAGAAGGAAGCAAAGAAGAAGAATGCAAAGGCATTATTTCACATTCAAATTGCTCTTGATAAGAGCTTGTTTCCTAGAATTTCAGATGCAAAGACAGCTAAGGATGCTTGGAAGACTCTAAAGGAAGTTTACCAAGGCAGTGATCAGATCAAAGTTGTCAAGCTACAAACCTTGAAAAAGGAGTTTGAGAATTTAAAAAGGAGTTTGAGAATGTGAGTGATTATTGTGTAAGAGTAAAAGATGTGGTCAACAAAATGGCTACTTTGGGTGAAATTATGAGCAAAGAAGTTATGGTTAAAAAGGTGTTGAGATCTCTCACACCAAGATGGAACAATGTTGCCATCATCATTGAAGAGAGCAAAGATTTGTCCACTCTTGAGTATGATCATCTTGTTAGATCTCTTATGTCACATGAGGAAAGATTGCAAGATTCATATGTAGATGTTAATGAGAAAGCTTTTTCATCTAAAGTGCATATTTCAAAGAATGAAGATGCAAGCAGCAGCTCCAAGAGCAATCAAGGCCAAGGTAGAGGTCAAAATAAAAAAATTTCAAGAGGAAATAGAGGAAGAAGAGGTGGTCAAGGAGGAAGAGGCAGAGGCAGATTTGATAAGAGGAATATTCAATGTTACCATTGTAACAGGTGTAGTCATTTTGAAAGAGATTGTAGATTGAAGTTAGGTAACAACAATAGAAATGCCAATTATGCTCAAAAGAGTGAAGAGGCTTCCTCAAGTAATTTGTTTTTATCCTATGGAAAAGCTGATAATGATATGAAAGATGTTTGGTATTTAGATTCAAGGTGCTCTAAACACGTCTGGTAATAAAGAGTTGTTTTCTAAAATGTATGAGTTTTAAATCCAATATTATACTTGGTGATGATAAACCTTTGGAGGTTACAACAAAAGGAGCCATGGATGTCCCTATGAAGGAAGGTATGAAATGTGTTCAAGACATTTTTCATACTCCACAATTGAAGCACAATTTATTAAGTGTTGGACAGTTGTGTGAAAAGAACTATAAGGTTGTGTTTGAAAATCAGAAATGTACAATTTATGACAAAAATCAAGGCAATCATGTTGTTACAAAAGTGCCTATGTCAATAGACAGGATGTTCCCATTGAAGTTTGGTGAACATAGCAGCCATTTTTCCAACATGGCATATGAGGACAAAAGTTGGCTGTGGCATCTAAGTTATGGTCATTTGAATTTTCAAAGCTTAAAGTTTCTTACATCAAAAGCTTTGGTTTATGGGTTGCCTAAGGTTCAAGAATACAAACAACCTTGTGAAGGGTGTGTTGAAGGAAAACATGCAAGAGAATCTTTTCCTAAAAACAAAGCATGGAGGGCCCATTACCCACTTCAATCGACCCATTCAGATATTTGTGGTCCTATGCAGACCAAGAGTTTGGGTAAGTCATCATACTTTATTACTTTCATTGATGATTACTCATGTCATTGTTGGGTTTATTTTTTGAAGGCCAAAGATGAAGCCTTTGATACCTTTAAAAGGTTCAAAGCTCTTGTTGAAAATGAGAAAGGTTGTAACATCAAATGCTTAAGGACTGATCATGGTGGAGAATTTTTCTCAAGAGATTTTAAGAGTTTTTGTGACTTGAATGGCATAAGAAGACAACTCACCACTGCCTATACACCTCAACAGAATGGGGTAGCTAAAAGGAAAAATCGTACAGTGGTGGAAATGGCAAGGAATATGTTACAAACTAAAGGTTTGGACAATTCTTTCTGGGGTGATGCAGTTGCTACAACTGTGTACATTCTCAACTGGAGTCCCACTAGAGCACTTGAAATGACAACTCCTTATGAAGCATGGTATGCAAAGAAGCCTAATGTTACTCATTTAAGAGTTTTTGGTTGTTTAGCCTATGTACATGTTGCTGATCAAAACATAAAAAAATTGGATTCCAAAAGTGAGCCTTATATTTTTGTTAGGTATAGTGAACAAAGTAAAGCTTATAGATTGTATGATCCTTGCACTAATAGAATTCTTGTTTCAAGAGATGTGATTTTTGATGAAGGGGAGTTTATGGTCATCAAAAAGACCATGTTGAGAAGTATAAATCTGTTCTGAGTGGTGGTATTATTGCTGATATTGATCATGGACAACCATCTAATACTTCAATTCCAAGTGCTACACATCCACCAAGTAGCCCCCCTTTTAGTGCTTCAAGTTCAAGTACAAGCCCAACATCAAGTCCAAGTCCTAATAGAAAGGTCAGAAGCTTAGCTGATATTTATGAAAGAAGTGTTGTTCAATCTCATGAGGACAATCCTAGAGGTGAGATAGTACATTTTTCATTGTTCTCACAATCTGATTTTGAACCATCATGTTATAAGGATGCATTTACTAATAAAGTGTGGGTGGAAGCTATGCAACAAGAGATGGATTCTATTAATAGGAATAGTACTTGGGAGCTTATAGAGCTTCCTCATGCTAAGAAAAAGATTGGCACAAAATGGATCTACAAGACTAAGTACCATGGTGATGGAAGTGTTGAAAGATATAAAGAAAGATTAGTCACTAAAGGATTTACTCAAAGGTATGGCATAAATTATGAAGAAACATTTGCACCTGTTGCACATCAAGAGACTATTAGAATGCTAATTTCCCTTGCAGCCCAAAAGAAATGGAGCATCCATCACATGAATGTCAAAAGTGCCTTTCTGAATGGGTACTTAGAAGAAGAAATTTATGTGGAACAACCACAAGGCTTTGACATGCAAGGTAAAGAGCATCTTGTCTACAAGCTAAAGAAGGCCTTGTATGGCCTCAAGCAAGCACCCCGTGCTTGTAATGCTAGAATTGATGCATATTTTCAGGAGAATGGATTTACTAGAAGTAAGAGTGGCCCTACCCTATACTATAAGAAAGAAGGTAATGACATTCTTATTGTTAGTTTGTATGTTGATGATTTGTTGTATATGGGTAGTAGTTATGTGATGAAAGATAATTTCAAATTTTATATGATGAAAGAATTTGAGATGTTAGATTTAGGCCTTATGCAATATTTTTTAGGCATGGAAGTTTATCAAAGTAAGGATGGAATTTTTCTTTGCCAAACAAAATATGCCAAAGATATGTTAAGGAAATTTGATATGGCTAACTGTAAACCAACCTCTACTCCTATTTCTCAAGGAGTTGTGTTGTGTAGAGATGATGGTGTTGCACAAGTAGATGGGACAACATATAGAAGTGTAGTTGGGAGTTTAATGTTTCTCACTCACTCTAGGCTTGATATTGCATATTCAGTTTCTCTTGTTTCAAGATATATGACAAAGCCTTCTGAGTTACATATGAAGGCTGCAAAAAGAATTTTACAGTATATGAAAGGAACTTTGAATTTTGGAATTCATTACTACAGCCTAAAAGTTTTAATCTAGTTGGTTTCAGTGATTCTGATTGGGGAGGTAGTGTGGATGACCAAAAATCTACTTTTGGTCATTGTTTTACTTTTGGTTCTAGTTTAGTTTCATGTAGTTCAAAGAAGCAAAGCATTGTTTCTCTTTCTTCCACAAAGGCCGAATATGTTTCAGTCACATCTATAGGTACTCAAGCATTGCGGCTCAGGAAAGTTCTTGCAGAGATTGGAGAAAGGAAAGTTCAACCTACAGTGATATATTGTGATAATATGAGCACCATAAAGTTAGCCAAAAATCTAGTGCATCATAGCAGAACTAAACACTTTGATCTAAAATACCATTTTATTCAAGATTTGGTGCAAAAGAAGGAGGTAGAACTTAGGTACATAAAGACTATAGAGCAACTTGCTAACATTTTTACAAAAGCAGTGGCAAAGGCTCAGTTTTTGATGCTCTGAGATTGTATTGTAACTCTTCTCTGCATCAAGGGGGAGTACGTTGGTAACATAGTTAAGCTAGCACCGGTTGATCTAAGCAATTTCTATTTCTATTTCAATGTTTTAAAGAAACTTCTTTGTACTGTTATGCATTCTGTTTTGCAACAGAGGAATACACTCTGTCTTTTTAATTAATCTTTTAGCAGGTTCCTATATGAGATTGTGAACTCTTTTTGGTATGTGCTATTATAAACAAAAAATTTGTAAAGATATATACAGTATGCTATGAAGAATAAAATATAAGATATTTTTTTGTGAAATATTGCTTTTTTGTAAGTGTTTATTTTTTTGTTTTCTTTGTTGGGTTTGTTTAAATACTTCAGTTTTTGCTTCTTCTCTTTTTATATTATTCAAAAACCCTACTATAAAGGGTAAAGTTTTAAGAAAAGGACCTTTTTGGATTGGAAATTCTTTCTTGGGAATGCTTGACTGGAAAGCAAATTTTTCATTAGAATCTTTAAATTTTTGCCCTCAACCTATATGCTTTTCTCTTCCTTATTTTCTAGTAGAATATCTTGATATATCTTCAATCGGACAGATTGTCAATCATTTTGGGGAATTCTTGAAAAGTGAGTTTTTGAGAGCAAATGGGAAACCCTCAATTAGGGTTTGGGATTTGATAAATAAACCTATTGCTTCTCTTTCTTTGAAAATTCATCTTTCAACTCAAAAAGTTGAGTGGTATCAATCTATTAAATGGGAATTGTCGACATGGAAAGAAGCTAACTTGATAATTGATTCAGATATCTTCCTAAAAGTAGAAAACATGGACTTATTTGCTTTGTTAGGGGCTCTTCATTTGAATATAAATTTGAAGAATTCCCAACATAGTAACCCTAAAAAGAATTCTTTCAAACATGATTCTTCTTCCTAGAGTTTGGATGAGGTTAACCGAGTCCTACAAAAAACCTCTAAAAATAACTAGTCATTAGCTAGATCCAAATTAACTTCATCATCTCCACAATCTGATTTTACTATTCCTCCTTTGGCTGATCCTTCCTAGTCTTCAAATAGGGGATCAATTCTTCAAAATAAAGATCTAGCCTATTTTGAAAACATTCTCAATGGCTCAGAAGAGGATTTATTAAAAATAGTCAATGAAGCCATGACTAAAGCTACAAAGGATCTAATTTAAGAGATCACCGATGAGGTCCTGGGGGAAGATGATCAAGATCTGAGCACCCCCATGCTTCCCATCACATAATCAACTTCGAAGAGAAAATTAAATTTCAATGAGGATGGTCCTTCCCTTGTTCTTCTATTCTGACCACTTTGAATTCCATTTCTTCACCCCGCATTTCATAATTTGATTCTAACCTAAAAGATTCCACTTCCCCTCATATCAAAAGAGGTCGTAAATCCAACAGGGAGAAGATAAATCTTGAAATTGTTGCTAGGTTACAATCCACATTGGAAATGAACCTTATATTAGCTTCTAAGAAGTCTACTAGGTTAAACACCCCCCTTCAATGTTGGCAGTATGATTCTACTATGGGGAAAAAATCCTTAGGAACAATTGAAAAGAAGAGGAGAGAGGAATTCTCTTCTCGAGGAAAATGAGAGTCTTTTCGTGGAATGTAAGGGGCTTAAATTCCCCTAGCAAACAAATGCTTGATTAAACATCATTTATTGGGTTCCTTATCTTAAATTATTTTGCTTTAGGAAACAAAGCTTTCATGTCATATAGCTGAAGATACTTTCAGCTCTTGGACGGTTTGGGATTTGATTGTCTCCCTAGCTTTTGGTGCATTTGGGGGACTTATTACACTTTGGAATAAAACTTTTGTTAAGGTTGATCAGGTTGAAGCTAAGGCTAATAGGATTAAAATTTATGCTTGGTGTTTGTGAACAAAAATACATTGTTCAATTTATAATGTTTATGCTCCATGTACAATTGCTGGTAAAAAGCATTTATGGAATCATCTTTCTTCAAATCTTGAATATGATCCTATGGAGTTAAAAATCATAGCAAGGGATTTTAATGCTATTAGAGATTCTTCAAAAAAATTAAAATTAGGTGGCATAATCCCCCCATAGGCAATGTTAGAATATTTTAACAATTTCATTCTCTCAAATAGATTATATGATTGTCCTTTAAAAAATGAAATGTATAGTTGAACAAACAAGAGAAAGGATTTTCATCAAATTTCTGAAAAACATGATAGGTTTCTACTCTTCGAAATTGGTTATCAACTTCTTGTTTATTCTTCTCGATTATCCATGCACTCTCGAGTTCTGATCATTTTCTGATTTCATTCTCTTTTTCTGATGTAAGAAGTTCTAAATATCCCTTCAAATTGGAAGCCATGTGGTTTCGAGACCCTAATTTCATGGAGTTAATCAATTTTTGGTGCTCTAATACCCCTTTTTTTGAAGGAACAAGAATGTTCCAATTGAATAAAAAAATATACTTTCTTAAGAGTAAAATTAAGGATTGGAATATTAATCATTTCAAAAATATATTTTTGGAAAAACTGAGATTTGAATCTGAACTTTCTGCAATATATGAGGAAGTTATTAAAAAGGGAATGGGCAGTTCTATGTATTCTCAAGAAAACAAGTTAAAAGCATATCTGGAAGAGATTTTAGCTAGTGAAGAATGTTTCTAGAGACAAAAACTTGGCTGAATGAAGGGGACAAAAATATAAAATTCTTCCATGCTTCATCCAAATTGTGTAGGAAGTCAAACAAAATTCTTTCAATCATGTCTTCTTCAAGGACTACCCTTACTTCTAATAATGAAATTGGGCTTGAAGCAATTTATTATTTTAGAAACCTCTTATCTTCAAGTGCTTAGAACAATCCACTTGGGGAGAATTAGGTAATCAATAACATCTTGAAACTAATAAGTCTTGATCAGAATAAAATTTTGATGGAAAAGTTTTCTATAGAAGAAATTTAAATGGTGGTGTTTTCTATGGAACCTAAGAAATCCTCAGGCCAAAATGGTTTCACAATTATTTTTTTCAAAAATGTTGGGATATTGTGGATCAAGATGTTTTTCTTGCTATAGAGGAGTCCAGAAGATATAGAAAAAATTTAAAGGACTTCAACACCACATTCATTGCTCTCATTCCTAAAAATGCTATCTTGTCTTCATTTAATGATTTCAAACCTATTTCTTTATGCAATTCAATTTATAAGATTTTTTCTAAAGCTATAGCTTCAAGGTTGGCCAAGATCTTGCCATCAATCATTTCAGAGGAACGAGGTGGTTTTGTCCCTAGAAAAGATACTCCTGAAGGTGCCATCATGGCACATGAGGTATTAGATTTAGTAATATATGAAAAACATCAACAATGGTCTTGAAATTAGACATGCTAAAAGCTTATGATAAGGTCAAATGGGATTTTCTAATGAAAATTCTTAGAAAATTTGGTTTTTCTCTAGCTTGGTGTAATTGGATTTATTCATACATTTAAGGGGCAAGATTTTCTATATTGATTAATTTATCTCCACATGGTCTTTCTGCTTCCTCTCAGGGGGTGAGGCAAGGGGATCCTCTTTCTCCATCTTTATTTATTCTTCGAGCAAAAGGTATGATTAGATATATTATTTCAACTCGTAATGCTATAATTTGGAAAGGAATTTTTCTCTGTTCTTATCCCCTTCCAATTTCTCATTCTCTCTTTGTCGATGATACTCTGCTTTTGGGTCATGCAACAATAGCTGAAGCAAAGGTAATTAAAAAGTTTATTTTAGACTATTTTTCTCATTCTGTACAAGTGTGTAATCATGTAAAATCAAAGATCTTTTTTCTAAATGTTGACCCATTGATAAAAAAGCAATTACTCAAATTCTGGGATTTTCAAAGTGATGCTCTTCCTTGTAAGTACTTAGGAATTCCCTTCTTTTCGAGGAAGGAAAAACATGGATTTTGGGATAATATTATTTCTTCAATATCTAATAGAGTTTTGCTCTGGAAATGTAAGTGGCTCACCTTTGTGGGAAAATTAATCATGATAAAATTTGTTATTTGTGCTCTACCAATCTATCTGATGTCAGTTTTAAGCTTGCCCAAAGGAAAAGGTTTGATCATTAAAAAAGTACTTAGATATTTTTTGTGGTCAGAGAATATAACAACTAAAAATAAATTTCCTTTGGTAGCTTGGGATACCATTTGTGAACCTAAATCCTTGGGTGGAGCTGGTTTGTAGAAATTTTTTCTTCAAAATAAAGCTCTTGGAGTGAAATTAGCATGGAAGATTTACTTCAAACCTAAAACCAAATGGTGTAAAATATTGACACATAAATATTTAGATTCTCTTGATAAGGAAAGAATTTTTACTCAAAAGCAGCTCCCTAAGGGCTCCAAAATTTGGAATTTCATTTCGTCTCGCAAATCTTTTCTCTTACCTCATCTTTCTTGGGTGATCAATAATGGAGAAAAATCTCTCTTTTGGGATGATGCCTAGAATGGACATAAACCCCTGCATTAGTTGGGTGATTGGAATTAGATTGAATTATAATTAAAATCCAAATGGGGTCATAGAGTAAGAGATTATATTGAATTTGATCCATCTAATCCTCATGTTGGTAAATGGAAAGACTTTAGTTTTCTTCAAGTGCCATCTATTTCTCTAAAAGCATTAATAATGTGGCCGAATTTCGAGCAGTAAGCATTGGTCTTAAAATAGAAAAAATATTTCAATATCTCAGCTTTGTATTGAAGGAAATTCAATTATAACTATACTAGCCTTAAAGAATCAAGGTACTCCTTCTTGGAATCTCAATTATATTTTGGATTATATTCTCATTCAACTGGATGATTTCCCTAGCTATCCTATAAATCATTTTTATAGGGAATCGAATGGAATTGCAAATTTATTGGCCAATAAAGCTTTGGATAATAACATTTCCTATCAAGAATTCTCTCAGGAGGAATGTAATATTTTCTTCAAGAATTTCCTCCACTGACCTATTTGGTTATGGGGACTTAAAAATTTTGTGCCTGGCTTTTATCATTACAATATTTGGTATTCGATGCTTTTAATCCCTCTTTTTTGATAAGGAATTGATAACATATGGAAGTTGGGGTTAATTCTTAAACCTCAAAACAGGGCTTTTAACTATGATTTGTCACCATATACATTGAGGGGTAAACCCACAATAGTGTGTTACAATTTTTTGAATGAAGGATAATTAGAAATGCTCATCAAAAAATTTAAAATGGTTTACCCCTTCTAATGAAGCGGGTTTGAATGAACCACCCTGCTTCTAATGAACCCTCCCCCCTTCTAATTAATCCCCCTCCCTTCTAATGAACCCCCTTTTGCACCATATAAGGGGGGTTCTAATGAACCCCCTTTTTTCACCTTCCCCTCCACCATTTCAAAATTTATGCATTTTTTTGACTATCGAAGCTTGGGAATGAGGTGCAAATGGAGTCATCTTGATAAACCAAGTTGGATGATTGTAGTGATCGAAATGTGCTTTCCAACAACTATAAATTTAATATATTTTGTTTTTATTTTATATTTTATATTTTAGTTTTATTGTACATAGGTTTTTCACCGAACGTCAAGTTTGATGAAAAATCATTGTGGAAAAATAGTAAATTTGAGGAATTTTTTTTTGAAAAATATATATCCACTAGGTATTGATGTCCTCATTCTAACAAAAAAAGAAAAATTGAATTTCAATACATACCAAAAAAGTTATGCGAGCCGAAGTGTACCTATGTCTAAATTATAAATATTTTGACTTCAAAACTTAATTAAAAGAAAAATATTCAACAAAATGCTATGAAACAAAATGAAAGCCCTAGATACTTGTTTTACCAACCTAAATTAAAAAGAATTAGAGTTTTATCCTTTGCAGAAAAAAATTTATGCAAGCTGAAGTACACACCACTTTTTTAAAATGTTGTTTACTATTAAAAACTAGCTATCAAGGGAGACACAAAAACAATAGAATTTAATTTCAATTTAAAAAAAAAAAAAAACATTTAAAATCTAAAAACAAAATCTCACAAATCACTAGTTTACATCATTTTCAAATTCCTAATAGTTTACCTACTATAAGTGTCAGAAAGTGAAGTTTTCTCTAAAAATTTTGATTTCAATGTCAAGTTCGGCCAAAAAGTGTAACCCATTATTGTGGGATGACCCTGAGCTAGCTTCTTTCTATGGAAATTTGTGATTTGTGATACCTCTTTCACATGTTAGATATTTGGATTCAAGGGAATTAATTGCATTTGTCAGGTCTATATTATAATTCAAATCTTCCCATTTCAAATACCTTTTGTAACATGCATCATTTGTTTTTCCTGAGAGAATATTTGTGACGTGTTTTGACCTCATGTTTTTTCTCTATAAAATTTTTCCTTCTGAACGAACATTCTCTTGGAATGGGTATGTAATTTTATCTAGCCATTAATGGTGTATGCTTCGCTAGCCTCTTAGGGATTGGTGACAATCTAGAATTTTGGGCTTAATTTGGCAATGTTTCCAAAGATGGATCTTGGCTTCGTCTATGCTGAATTTTGTTCTTTTTATTGGCTCTTGATGGGAGCTATCACAAGATTTAGCAGAAATGGTTTCATTTTTGAGACTCTTCCATTCTCCCTCATTTCCAAGACTCAACACCTGGATTTTTTACATCGTTTGAGGTACAAAATTATGAACCTAATTAATCGCCATGTATTCGAGCTTTTCTAAAATTCCCCACTATTTTTTGGTGATGTCTTAAATTCTTCATTCATCGAACTCTGAATATTTCTTGCAAGTCTATTCTGCAAATGGACAATCTGTTTAGAGTGCTCATCCCTCCTCACATTTATGAAATTAGGATAGATTCTCCATGTTCTGAACGAAAGCACAGGAGGGCATTTTCATTTGAATGAAATCAAGTTTATGATGCAATTCAGATTGTATTGGTTTTGATTGGCTTGATATGCATACATCAATGTTGCTTTATGAAATGACTTCCTGTTTTGTCTCCAATTTGATGGATATTTTGAATGACATGGAAATGGTCAAGTTTTTGGCAGGAATGTACCTTCTTCGACATGTCTACCCACTTTCTTCATTATATCCAGCATTGAAAAGGTATGACATTTTACAGGGCTATTGTTTAGTCAATGGTATTATTAGAAAACAACACCTCCTTACTAATTTCCATCTTTTTAAGCTTCTTTCTACAATGGCTTATGCTCTTCTTAATGAAAATAATAGCGAGTTCAAAGTTCATCTTAAAATGCTAGCTCAACAATATGGTAAATCTGTCAGCGATCCAATTTACATGATGTACAAGGCAATTCGCCTTCTCATTCAACATGCAATCATCGAGCCTCATGGAGAACCACACTTCCCTCTCCCATCTAATATTGCATCTAAGGAGGGAAGTACTTCTTGAGGATTGTTGATTAAGTTCCATCACTGAAATTTTTCTTTCACTTATTTTGTCATATCTTGTTGGGAGAAAGTTCATTTCCTTGGTATTTTTTTGCAATTCTTTCAGTTCTCTGGGTTGGAGACTTCCCTTTCTTTAGGATCCTTCATCTTCTACTTCAAATTTGGATCGGTAGCTACTTCTTTCTCCGCATAATCTTTTGGTCTTTTAGATGGCTTATTCTTCTAAGCTTGTTCTCTTTATTACATATTTGTATCTCTCACCAAGTTTTTGTAATGGTTTCCTGGTTCTTTTGCTAATAGTTATTACCAATACAATCTATGAGGCTTGTTTTTGTATTCTCCTAAGTTGCAATTTTTCTCTATTTGGCAACTCTCTATGTTATGTAAAACTTCTTTATTTTAATATAATATGTTTGTGGCTCTGCAACCTTTACTAAAAAAAATCTAAAAATTAGGAAAATTATTTATTTTAATATTTATTGATTTCTCATTAATTGATGTAATTATATTGGAAATTATTAAGTATCAAAATTTGGAGCATGATTTTGGAGAGGAGCTATTTCACTAAAGGGGCATTGAGATTGTGGACACCTAATTTGGTTTGAAATATTATCACTTCAACTACTAGTATGAGTTGAAGCTCTTACATTAAATTTTGTTTGGTGGAAATTGTAACACTATTTTTCCTCAAGTATAAAATTGGATAGAGTTTTATAGAGTTAATTGTTATATGGCAATGGATTTATTAGTGTTATTATCTAAATTTTAAATATTGTAAACTATATATAAATATAAATATAAATGTATGAAATGATTGTTTATCAATGTTAACTAACTTAGTACATAAGAACATTAAAAAAATCAAATACATGCAAACCTCAAAATATTCAATATACTATGTTGAGTTGTTGAAGATTTGGATGTAGTTGCTCTTGATTCCAGCAATAACATTAGCATATAAATGTTGATATCAAAATGGAATGGGAGGTCTTATCTTTATAGAAGGCCAATCAAGTGCTAGGATTGAAAGATGAAGAATGATGTTGATCAATGGTTGAGATTGCTTGGAAGCAAAGAGAAATAGGGTTAGGGAAAAGTAAGGGTTTAGCTAAGGATGTATGGTGGAGATTAAAAGGTAATGTCACATGATCAAGGGAAAAAATTAAATGAAATGAAGAGATAAGAATGGCAAGGACAAGAGGTTGGCACTAACAATTTAATTAAAAGTAGAGAAAAAGGATAAAATATTAAATAATTATTTAATAGTGGAGGCAATAGGACAAAATATTAAATAATTATTTAATAGTGGGGGAAAGGTGGAAAATTAAATAACAAATTAATTAAAAGTAGATGAAAAAGACAAAATATTAAATAATTATTTAATAGTGGAGGGAAAGGTGAAAAATAATTAGATAAATAGAATCTATTTAATTATGGAAGAAAAGGATAATGAATAGTTAAATAATTGAACTAATTATTTAATTACAAAATTAAAATGAAAATAAATAATTAAATAAATAAGGATTTATTTAATTATAGAAAGAAAGAATTAATTAGTGATATAATTAAATAAATATAATTTATTTAATTAATCAAGTAGGAATAAGGAGAAAATGAATTAATTAAATAATTAAAAATTATTTAATTAATAAAAGAATATCACATTAGGGGATAATCAAATAATTAAAATTATTTAATTATGTAAGGATGAGGAAGAATTAATGTGAAAATTTGCATTCGTACGCTTACAACATTTTTTTCAGTGTCTACATTTTGCCCCTTTCTGAGATTATGTTGTGACTAATAGAAGTAAAATCATTTCAAACTATGTACAAAGATTTTGGCTCCTAATTGCTTTCATACAATTGTATGTTTTTTCACATAAAAAGGAGAAAGATGGGCCAAAATGGGAAATGTATACACTCAAAATCAATGCAAGAATGGATGAAATATGCCTAGTTGAAATGTCTAAATGCAATAAACTAATAAAATAAATCATTTGTTAATGCAAAACTTGAGAAATGCAAGTTCTTTCAAAACACATTGTGATATATGCAAAATGACTTAAGAATGCAAACAAACAATAAGATAAATAAACAAGACTCGAGAGGTGCACCTAGAAACTAAAATGTAATATAGAGAGGCTCTGGAGTCTTATAGATTTTTTAGTTGAAGCCAGTTGGGACACTTGCACCAAGTTGGGTGACTTAGTCCTATTTTGGGGAGATTTTGTCAGAACAAGTTTCTACCAAATGGGTATCCAGAAATGCATAAATAACCTTTTAGGCTTGGAAGTGGGACTAATATACCATTGATTGAAACTTAGTCCACCTGGGAATCTCAATAAATTCAGTTTAGGAATCTATAGCTTTCTATCTATACTTTCCTTCCTGATAGGTGTTTGATTCAGATTCTACAAAAAATGGGCTAAAAGAGGTCTTCAAGCTTCAATTAGGGCTTTGTTGACTTGAATTACTTTAATGAGTTGACAACACCTTTTTAACACATTTCTCTTTGACAAATCTACATACAAGACCTACAAAACACACATGAAAAGAGGGGGAAAAGGGTTAAGGGTTAGAGAATAGGGGTTTGCCTTCATCAAACCCCAATTTGGTAATCAAACCCTTGAAAATAAAATGAAATAGAAAGAAAATGGTGAATGAAAAACATTCAATGTCACAACTCATCAAACCCTTGATGTTGAAATCTGAAGATATACAAGTAGATGCTCCAATGAATGCTTGATAATGTTGAGAATGCTTGAGTGAATGCTTGATAATGCTTAAGTGAATGCCTCATAATTACTTGAATGATTAAGTGAATGAATGGGGGGTGAAAATGAGAGGAAAACCTTTTATTTATACTTGATTTTACAATATTTCCTAAAAATAACACATCACAGGCTAACCTTAAGGTTAAGAGAATAAAATATCTTCAGAATTTTGAAATAATTTTGTTTTTTGTGCCCAGTGGGACTAAGTCACCCTAGGTCACTACTTGGCTCGGCGAGGGAAATTTTATTGGCTGTCAGGAATTAAATTTCATTTAATAATGTTTAATAGGAATATTCTCAAAAATACACTTAAGTAGGACTGGAAAGGGTATTAAGGGGTCATTTAAACATAAGAAAGGGTTGAATTATTGATGACAAGCCTCGAAAAGCATGAGAGTTTGTTACAACTCTTTACAACACTTTGAAATAAGACTTGGTAAGTGATAAGAAGGGGTTATTTAGGTGAATTATAATGAAATGGTCCTAGAAAAGTGTGAAAGTGGGTTACAACACTTCACAACACTTTTTACAAGATATCCTAGAATTCTTAATGATTCTCAAGGATCCAAGACCTAATGTGAATGTGTTGATCACATTACAACATTAAATCTAGGAAAAATGAAGCTAAAACCACTAGGAGGGCCTAAAAATGAGAAAAAGTATAAGGGTTACTTTTTGTGTGTCCACAATTTTCCCCCACTTTAGTGAGAGGATGAACCTACTTCAAAATCACACTAAAGTAGCCGACTGTGCATATCGAGAAGGGTTTCATTGAACTAATGCATAGGAAGATGAGAAAACAATGATCAAGATGGATGATCAAGCCCCTAGGATGAAGATCCCATTGAAAACTAAACATGAGCACAAGAAAAACACATGAGAATGATTTAAATGAAGAGGAAGAAGAGAAGAGAGAGTTGGATCAAGCTTCGATCAATTGTCCCTCTCATTGTGGATCAGATCTAGGGTATTTTTCTAGAAAGAAAATGAATAATGACTCTAAGGGGAAAAAACTCATGGCTATCCATGGGGTGAGAAGGAAAAAAAGGTTAGAAACATACACTCATGGGTGGTATGCACTCACACACACATAGGTGGCTATGGGGAAAGGTCATGCCTTGGAATGGGATTCCCACTCAACCATACCAAAGTTATACCTCCTAATAACTTTAATAAGGTGCCACAAAATAAAATGACATTTTGAGGTTCACAAGACAAGAAAAACTTTGTATGCTTGTAGCTCATGAACAAATGCGATGGCACCAGAGGCATGCAAGTTGTGTTATGCAAGGTGTTAATATAACAAATGCAAAATGCAATATGTAAAAGGTGTTCAAAGGAGTCTTGCTTAGTTCATGTGAGGTCTATCACTTAGGGAATATTGTGTCTAATGTATCCAAGAGAGGACCAATCAAAGGATAGAAGATTCACAACTTAGGGGACGTAGTGTGTTGCATCAAGCCACCAAGAGGAATGTAATATGATAAGATGGATCACGCTCTTGAAGGACATCACACCCAATGTCATCCACAAAGCAACAAACACATCATATGAAATAACAAGGCTACACTAAGAACCAAGAAAAAGGAAAAATGCAAATGAATAATGCCAATGTATCCCCCAACTTTAAAGGAATTGCTACACACTGTACTATGATACATTATGTTAAAGTAGAAAATGAAAAATGAAAAGAATAAAAAAGACATGAGAGCCAACTTTGAAAGCACTTATTCCAAGTCATAAGTTTCTGAGTAAGGCTATGTCATGTGAAGAAAAGGAAAGAGAAATGGAAGGGGTTGCACCCAAAATGAAAACACCAAACACATAGGGGATGTATGGATTTGGGGTTAGTATGTTCTTTGTTGCAATGTTTTGTAAAGAGCTCAGAACTATCATCATTCCCCGAATACATAGAAGTGGAAGAATGACACAAAGAGAGTGAAAACAAAGATAAAGAAAGATCTGTTTGGGTCAACATGGAAGAGACATAGGATTTCTTGACACTTTGAATCATCAAAAATAAAAATAAAGGTGAAAAATCTGGAAAACACAGGTCAACATGGAAGGAACATTGGTCTGGTCGTTCATCCCAAAAAGGAAAACATAAAGAACAAAGAGACCTTTGGTTAACATCAAAGACATTTTGGTCTCAATGCCTTGTGTCATCCCCAAAAGGAAAACACAAGAAAAAGGAAAAATGAAAATAAAAAGGAAAAGCAATGTATGACATATAGAAGAATGAAGGTACAAATAGAGGAATGTCACAAAGAGAGGGGAACATCAAATGTCACATCACAAGAGAACACATTACATAGATACAAACACACCCAAGAAAAAGACTAGTAAGGAAAATTCCATTCAACCATTGAGCAAGTCATTCACCTTCCAATCTCAATTGCTATAAGTGGAAGGTGAATAACTCAGCTAAGGGACAACAACAAATGTATTACTAGGACAAGGCTAGCAAGTTCTTGCCCCCACTTTGTACATGACAAGAATGAGCTGAGGTGGGTGATGGGAAGGGTCATGTAATAGTGAGAATATAATTTTCTACAACTATTACATGATGAGGGGTTTGGTAGTGGTTTATGAATTAATTGGATAATAATTATCGCCATCAAAATGATACTTGCTCAGTATTTCTTTCGACAGGTGACACTCATCACTTCTATGTTGAAGAATACAATGATATGCACAATGTGGAACATTAGCATCTTAAGGATAGATCACTAACCTATTCATAGATGGTAATAGTATGAGTCCTTTGTTTAAAAGGATTTGCAATTTCCTTTCAAATTCATGAGGATGAAGAGGAACTTTAGTTTTTGTAACTTGTAAGGCCTCTTGCATTTTCTAGATTCATCCTTTTCTCGAATAGAAGGAGGGGGGGAGGACCCAAAGTGATCCTATTATCGTTGTCATTGTTATCATGTAAAGTTTGTTCATGAGGAAGGAGAAAATTCAGATCGAGAAGGGTATCAGAGATCACCATGCCATCATCACGAAGTCTCCAATATTCTAAAGGAGGATTTCTTTCATGAGGTGGATCTTGATATCCTAATCCTACTGTTTTTTCATCTTTTGTATTTTTTTCTAAAAGTTGATGAATGTCATGTTTAGTTGTTGTACCACATCCTTGTTCGCTCAAGATGGTAAAGCCTTTGCCATAAGTTTCCTCAAGGTTGATTGGGGTATTAGTGACTTTCTTTTTATCATAGAATGGTTGAGGGGTTGCTTGTCTAGAGGAACTAGGTCCACCTGATGGAGGGAACCTAGGTCCTTCATTTGTTTCAGGATGTAAGTAACCAAACATATCAAGAGGTGAGACTGTAGGAAGGTCTTGTTGTTTCATGGATGGATAAAAGGATGCATTGGCTTTAAGGTTATAAAGGCATTCGTTTAGGACCTTATTCATGTTGTCATCATCTTCTCCAATGATGTCAACATCATGAGGAGGACATTCATGAGGAATTGAAGGAGCATGAGGAGGCTCAAGGTCATTAGGTTCAATTCCACAGGCATAGTTTGACATGTCAACTAAGTATTTTAATAACATCCAAAACTTATTAAAATAGAGAGCCATGATGCAAATAAATAAAAGAAAAATAAATGCAAGAAATGAAATAAAATAGAAAATCTAGAAACTATGATAGAATGCAAGAATAGAAAATAGACATGCAGAAAATGCTCAGAAAATGCCAAAAATTATAGTGCAGAATGTGTAGGAGGACTAAGTCACCCAGTGTAATGAATTAGTCCTAGTAGTGATTTTTTTGAGATTTTTCATAAATTTTAAATTGGATTTTATGTTTTTGAGGTTTTTAGATGCAGATACAATATGAATATGTAGAATTTTTGGAATTTTTAATGAAATGTAATGCAAAAATGTGAGCTATATGAGTTTTTAATTAATGCAATTTTTAAAACCATAGGATTCTAATTAAGAAATGCAAAACCTAATGAAATGTTGATGCAAGTTACTCCTAGGATGTGAATTCTCTTGAAATCAGAAAGAAAATGTTCAAAATTTGGGTTCACAAAAATGTGTACAAATATTTTGGCTCCCAATTGCTTTCACCTAAAAGGAGAAAGATGGGCTAAAATGGGAAATGTATACACTCAAAATTAATGCAAAAATTGATAGAATATGCCTAGATGCAATGTATAAATGCAATAAACTAATAAAATAAATGATTTATTAGTGAAAAACCTAAGAAATGCAAGTTGTTTGAAAAAAAATTGTGATATATGCAAAATGACTTAAGAATGCAAACAAATAATAACAAAAATAAAAAGGACTAGAGATTTGCACCTGGAAACTTAAATGTAATGAAAAGAGGCTCTAGAATCTTGTAGATTTTTCTATTGAAGCCAATTGGGACACTTATGCCAAGTTGGGCGACTCAGTCATGTTTCAAATAGATTATGCCAGAACAGGTTTCTGCCAAATGGGTATCTGGAAATGCATAAATCACCTTTCAGGCCTAACAGTGGGACTAATTCACCACTAATGGTGACTTAATCCACCTAGGAATCTCAAGAAATTTGGGCTAGGAATTTGTAGCTTTTTCTCTATACTTCCCTTCCTAACAGGTGTCCTATTCAGATTCTATAGAAAATGGGCTAAAAGAGGTCTCCAAGCTTTAATTAGGGATTTTTTGACTTGAATGACTTTGATGAGTTGACAAAACCTTTTCAACACAATTCACTTTAAAAAATATAAATACAAGACCTACAAAACACACATGCAAAGAGGGGGAAAAGGGTTGAGGATTAGAGAATAGGGGTTTTCCTTGGTCAAACCCTAATTTGGAAATAAAATCCCTAAAAATGAAATGAAAGAGAAATAGAATTATGAATGAACAACATGCAATGTCACAACTCACCAAACCCTTGATGTTGAAATCTAAAGATATGCAAGAAGATGCTCCAATGAATGCTTTATAATTCTTAGAATGCTTGAGTGAATGCTTGATAATGCTTAGAATGCTTGAGTGAATGCTTGATAATTGATTGAATGATTAAGTGAATGAATGGGGGGTGAAAATGAGAGAAACACCCTTTATTTATACTTGATTTTACAATATTTTCTAAAAATAACACATCACAGGTCATCCTCAAGGTTAAAAGAATAAAATCCCTTAGAATTTTGAAATAATTTTTATTTTTGTGCCCAGTGGGACTAAGTCGCCCCAAGTGGTGACTTGTTCCCACCAGGGAAATTTTACTGGGTGTCAGGAATTAGAGCGCATTTAATAAGGTTTAATGAGAATATTCTCAAAAATATTCTTAAGTAGGGCCGAAAAGTGTATTTAGGTGTCATTTAAACATAAGAAAGGGATGAATTATTGATGACAATTCTAGAAAAGCATGAGAGTTTGTTACAAATATTTACAACACTTTAAAATAATACTTGGTAATTGATAAAAAGGGGTTATTTAGGTGAATTATAATGTAAGGGTCCTAGAAAAGTGTGAAAGTGGGTTACAACACTTCACAACTCTTTTTACAAGACATCCTAGAATTCTTAATGATTCTCAAAGATCCAAGACCTAATGTGAATGTGTTGACCACATTACAACATTAAATCTAGGAAAAATGAAGCTAAAACCACTAGGAGGGCCTGAACATGAGAAAAAGTAGAAGGGTTAATTTTTCCGTGTCTACTCAAATAATACAACATAGTGGGTAGGAAAGGGATTAGAAATATGAGTGCATGATGCCTCAATCACTAGCAAGGAAGAGGAAAAATTGTGAGGAGGTAGTGGTATGCCCCCTTGAAAGGAAATGTGGGTTCAAAGAATATGAGTGTGCTCTCAAAATGGATGAAAGGACTCAAAAGGATGAAGGCTAAAAGGATAGAGAAAATAGATAAGGATGATGAAAATATGGATGGAGAGGGAGGATGGAGGACCATCATGTTGCAATTATATGAGCAACCTATATTTGATATTATACTTGACATTATTCACCAAGATATAAGGAACCAAGATGACAATGTGCCCTGTACGTGATAAAAAAGGTCAAGTACAAGCTTATGCCTTATAACACCATGATATGGAAGACCATGATGCCCCTATGGAAATAGAGTGAAAAAGACAATGAGAAATGTAAAAAATGATTAAAAAAAAAAAGCAACAAGCAAGAATGCACAACAAACCAAAAGAAAACAAGGACTATACTGGGTATGTGTAGGATCATCATGGAAAAAATGGGCCCTTAAGTGGCAATTTTTTTTTTTAAATTAGAGTTAGGAAATTTGACATAAAAATTTGAATGAGTTATCTATATCATTTCAAAAATGTGTAAGAATATAATCTATAGAAAATTGAATTTAGTTTCTAAAATACTAGGTTTATTTAAAAAAAAAAAATTAATTGCTGAAAATTTGAAATTTCAATGTAGTAGTACTTAAATTTTATGGAAAAAATAAGTAGGTGTTTGTCTGACCACCCTAACCATAATAAAATGATAATATTTTGTTATAAGATTTTATATATAAGTATAGGACTCATGTCTAGATGTGATGTGCATATTATTTTCTAAGTTTTCCAATTAAATAATTAATTATGAATTTTTAATTACAACTTTTAAAAATTATTAAAAATCGTATGTCTAACCACCTTAACATGGTAAAACTTCATGAAATTCTCTTTTTTTTAATCTTATAGTATGTGAAACATAGAATGTGACGCATGTTTCAAATTCAAAATATAATGATACCATTTGAAAGCTATAGATGTTTTTGAATTAGCCTATCAATTAGGACTTTAGTTGCAATTCAAATAGAAAATGAATAATAATAATTTATTAAATTCAAAGTAAAGCATAATTTATATTGGTGGAAATCTGAGAATATCCTTTAATAACCTTTTCTGTTTCATCAAAATTGGGTTTAAAAATGTTGTCAAGCACATACCCTACAAATACTGATCATATCGCCACTTTTTGGCCAATCATGATCCTGCACATACCCTACTCCAAGTCAACCTAAAAATAATTGATAGACTGAATGATGATGACAACAACAATATTTGATGTGGCAAGGACACATCCTTAAACAATGTGAGGATTGGGAAAGGCATATCCCTATGATGATAAAGGATTAAAGTGGATCAATAGATTATCAACTGATTTGGATTGAAATCATGGATTGGTTGTGGATGATGCACTAGATTGTAAGATTAGATTGCATGGATTAGGCTTGATTACATTTAGATGCACTAGATTGGGATGGTTGGGGGATGATTGGATTGGAAGGATAGGGGATAAATGGATTGGATAAAATAAGCTTGGATGGAGGATTAAATGAAATCTAATGACAAGGGAGAAGAAATACATGGTAAAGGATGGAAGGGTGGAGGAATTCCATAGATAGGAGAGAGGAATTTGGATAATGGATGGTGATGGGAGGTAGGATGATGGTGGATGGAGGATAGGAATATGAGCTCCAAGGACTAGTTGCAAAGGACTAAGATTCCCCAAACTAGAGGTAGTGTAATCATGGATGGAAGGTGATGAGTGATGTATGATATGGAAAGATAATGCATAAAGGATATGAATGGTAGAGGAAGTAAGGATTTCATTGTCCAAAGCATTCATGTATATTTTCCCCTAGCACTATCAAGATCAAGGGTGAAAAGAGAGGATGAATTGGATAGGATGGTAGGAAGATATGATAAGGGATGTATGATGGAGGATATGGATAGGATTATCAAGATCAAGTGGATAGGAAATGGATGGATTGATATTAACCCCTAGGTTCTTCATCAAGATCAAGATGGGAAGGGTGGATTGATTTGGATAGGATGAGGGATATGTAATGAATGATATAGATAGGATAAGAAGGATGGAAGAATATAATGCATGATGTCTATGAAGATCCTTATCCTTGTCAATATCAAAGGAGGGAAAATGGGGAATAGATTTAGATAGGATAATGATAGGAAATAAGGGATAAAATGTGGTATGGTAGGTAGGATAGCATTGATGAAAATTTCCCCCAAGTGTAGAGTGCAAGAGGGTAATGGATTACACATGATGCATGTTTACCAGGTTTTCATGATAGTACCTATCCAAGGTGCCACAAGAAGTGGTTTTCACCATTGGACCAATGATTTCTCTTTTTTATTTTTCGTTTTTTTTCTCTTTTCTCTTTTTTTATGAATTCTTTGGAATAGGATGGATGGAGAAGGATAAGGATATGTATGGAAGGATGAAATATGGATGATGGATAATGGATGGATTGATGGATAAGTTGTAGATGATTGGATGGAAATGTTGGGAAGATTGATATTGGCACACACCTTGAAGGGTGATGGAGTTATCAAAGAGAAGTGGCTTTTGAATTTGGAGATTTAGATAGAAGATTGTGGATATGGATTTTGGGATATAAGGACCAAAAATGGATGGAGGTGATAAAGGTTTATTATATGGGGTGGAGGACATAAGAATTGTATGGAGCTTTCAGAGAAGAATGTTTTGATGCCAATTCTGATTTTTCTTTGGGATGCATTGATTCTATGAGTATTTTTGGAATCCACATGGTTTTGAATTTTATTTTTTCTTCATCAGCCTTTGTGGCCTTTGGGATTTAAATTTTTTATTTTGAATCATATTTTTTATCTTTTTTGTGTGTCTTTTTGAATGGACATGTTGGTCCTTTAATTTTTGTGGATTTTTGGCTTTATACATTTGAGATTTGGCATCCCAATTTTTCTTCTGAGATCAATGGGATTGGTGGATGCAAAGGAATGATATGTATTTATTATGAATGGGTCAAGGTGTAGATATGTTGGAAAAGGTTGAAGGGTGTGTACCTTTGTTGATCTTGATTAGGGATATGAGGTGATGGATATAGAGGATAATGATATCTTGGAATAGAAATTTTAGATGGTGGAATGTAAGGACCCAAGATGGATGGAAAGGATGAAGGACTTGGTTTTGGGACATAAGGACCCAAAATATATGGAAGGGAAGATGGATTTGGTTTTGGAACATAAGGACCCAAGATAGATTTTGAGGATGAGGAATGTGATTTTTTGCATATAGATGGTAGGATTTTGGATTTGGGGTGAATGGAAGGATTACCAACATCTAGAGAATTGTAGCCAAGGCCATGATAATTAGGATTTTCTTTGATATTAAAAGGGGTTCTAAGATACCTTGCTCATGAAGGCATAACCCCTTTCATTTATAACACATAGTTGGATAAATCCTTTTGTTAATGGGATACTTATTATTTTGGAAGCAAGATGCTAGTCCATTTTGAGGGGGGTAAGGAATGGATTGAATGATAGGATCTTGGAGTATACCCACTTTGATGAAAGTGGAGGAACCAAATTGATAAGTAGAGGCTCATGGGAAGCTTGCATATGAGTGATGAGATCATGTGGAGGATTAGGATCATGACATGAAGGTGAGGGGTTGATTTAATATTGACTTATGGAAGTATCATGGGATGGGGTGGATGATATATTTTTCTCTTGGTTATGAGATGGAAGGGGATCATGACATGCAATAGAAGTTATACTTTGATCTTGATTTGGAGAAAGAGGATCATTGGATGGGATAGAAGGGTTATGTTTCTTTTGATTGCAAATGAGATCATGAGGTGGGAGGGGATCATGAGGTGGAAGGGGATCATGTGGTGGAGTGGATGAGACATCTTGATCATGATTGGGGGTATCATTAGATATGGTAATGGATGGAAATATGTGTTCTTGTGATGGGTTCTATAAGGTCATGGTATGGAGGTGGTATGATAGGATCATGATATGAGGTGGATATGATAGGATCATCAAATGGGTTGGATATGGTTAGATTATGAGATGGTATGGAAAGGATACTATTCCCCTGATATGAAAAGGGGTCATGTAGTGGTGTGGAATGGATGGCTTGGTCTTGATATGAAAGGGGATCACTTTAGATTTCTTGATCAATAGGAGGATATTGATTGAAAATATTGTTTTATATTTTATTTCATGTTTGGGAATAGAATATTGATCAAATATAGGATCGAATTAGATATCATGATCATATCTAGAAGGATTTATTAGATGGACTTAAGGATAGGATCATGAGATGGAATGGGATAACAAGAAGTACATTTATCTTGAAATAAAGGGGGATCTATTATTTCATGCTTTGGATCAACAAGGTCAAGTGAGTGACATGGTTTATGTTGTATAGGTGTTCTGAAGGTGGAAAAACATGGAATGGATGAGGTGGATAAACATGAGATGGATGAGGTGGAAGTGCGTGGAACTAGAAGACTAGGACTAGCATTTTGTGAAATAGGATTTTGTATGGGTTCTTGTATTCCTTTGATGGTGACTTTTGGTACTCCACAGAGGGTGAATTTTGGTGCTCATTTGATGGTAAGTTTTGGTGATCTTTGGAGGGTGCCTTTTGGTTGTATTTTGATGGTGTTCTTTGGCTTGATAATGGGTTGAATAGGATGTGAAGTGTATGAGATATGGTTATGGATGGGTGTTGGTTGAACATGGAAGACATTTTGGAGTCCCTTGTCAATGGAGGAAAAGAAATATATGGAGGCTTGGATGGTGTTTACTATCTCTTGGAACCAACTTATAGGACACATGATCATAGATTTTATGTGATTGCTAAAGCAGTTGGCAAAGATAAATTCAAAAAGATCTTGAGGTATGAGATGGAAGATGGAGGATATGTTAGGCTCATCTTGATCCATGTGGTGATGAAGGATGTTGAAAATGAAGGATGTGGATTAAGGATGATGATGGAGATTAAGAATGATAATGAATAATGAGGATTAAGGGTGATGATGTAGATTAAGGATTATAATGAAGATTGAGGATTAAGGATGATGATGAATATGAAGGATGATAATGGATTAGGAAAGAAATATTTTGATGTGGATCATGGAGGGTGGTTATGATAATGATTAGGACCTCAATTGGATTAGACAAATTAGTTAAGCTTAGGGTCCTAAATGATGGATTAAGAATGGATGTGGATGATTGATATTCTTGGGATGATTTGGAATAGATAATTAGGAATTTTTAGGATAAGATGGATGATTAGAAAGATTAGGGGGATAATTAGGATGATTATGAATGATTAGGATGGGGTGATAAGGACGGTTATGAATGATTATGGATGATAACTTGGACAAGGTGATTAAGATGAAAAGTAAGGATTATGATGGGTAAGGATAATTAGGGTGAAGAGAGATGGTTAGGATGAAAAGGAATGATTAGTATTATAAGAGATTATTAGAATGAAGAGTAGTTAGGATGCAATGTTTAGGATGAAGGGGGGTGATTAGGATGATATGATGGATGGTTACGATGACTAGGATGGGATGATTGATTTGACTTCGATGACTAGGATAGGATTATTAGGATGGAGAATAGGGACTATGATGATGAGGAACTATTATGATGAATAGGATGGGATGATTGGGTTAACTTGGATGAATATGATAGGATGATTAGGATGGATAATGAGGATGAAATTTTTGACTTGGAGGACACCTAGATTTGTTTGTTTTTGAATTGTTTTCTAATGTTTTTGGGTTTTTTTTTGTATTTTTTTTTGGTTTATCATTTTTATTGCTTGATTAATATTTGGATATTAAATACACATTCACACATGCAAGAAAATATTTTATGCAAGATTTAATTCAAATTACTATTGGGTATGTGCAGGATCATGATGGGCCAAAAAGTGGTGATATGATGGGTATTTGTAGGGTATGTGGCTGATGACTTTTTTTAAACCCAAAATTAATGAAACAAAAGGGTTTTAAAGGAGATTCTCATATTTCCACCAATATAAATTTTTCTTTTCTTTGAATTTAATAAATAATTATTATTCATTTTCTATTTGAATTATGACTAAAGTCCTAATTGATAGGTTGATTGAAAAATATCTATAGCTTTCAAATGGTATCACATTTTTGAATCTAAAACATGTGTCACATTCTATTCTTCATATATAGGATTAAAAAATGATGAATTTCATGAAGTTTTTCAAGTTAAGGTGGTTAGATGTAAGTTTTTATATCTTTTAAAAGTTGTAATAAAAATCATAATTAATTATTTACTTGGAAAAAAATTACAAAAATATGCATCAAATTGGGACATGTGTTTGGCTACTTATATCTAAAATCTTATAAAAAATATTATCATTTTATTTTGGTTAGGGTGGTTAGACAGATGCTACTTACCTTGAAATTTAAGTACTCGCATTGAAATTTCAAATTTTCACCAAATAGATTTTGTTTAAAAAAAATAAACATAGTAGCTTAGAAACTACATTCAATTTTCCATAAATTCTATTCTTACATGTTTTTGAAATAATATAGATAACTTATTCAAATTTTTACGTCAAGTTTCCTAACTCTGATTTTTCTAAATTTTTTGCCACTTAAGGGCCTATTTTTTCTATGATGGTCTTGCACATACCCTATTATAAGAAGATTGTTCCAAGAATAAGAACAATCTTAGTAATTATTCAAGTGAGTAGATTGACCAATGGTCTTAAACTAGGATGCACAATGATCTAAGGATGTCCTCTATATACCTTGAAGGTATGTGATGCCTAATTTTGTGAATTTGAAAAGAGAATAATACCAAACAACTGGGAGGAGAGGGTAACCCACACTCCACATTCATTTCCCAAAGGTATAAAGTTCTATGAAGCTTATCCAATATTGACAAGATTCTACTTCCAAGAGGTGTGTATTTCGATTCACCCCCCTCTATTTATACATCATCAAAACACTAGAGTTAAGGTCACCCCTAGATTGATCACTTCTATAGGTAGGCCCCTTAAGAAGGTTACACAAAACTGGTCTAAATAATTCTTTTGATCACCATGATCATATGATAATGTGAGAAGAGAGCATACGCATGTATTTTATCACACAAGAAATGTTCATTAACCTTAGAAATGGAAATGTGTGATGTGAAAATGAGAGTGTTGAAGAGTGCTTTTGATTCCAAGATCATATGGAAATGTGAGGGAAGAGCATACAAACCTCCAAGTACAAACAAGATCACCAAGAAATGCACACTTGTTCTTTTGTAAGCCTAAATTTAAAATATGATTTTGAGAAGACACTTGTTCCTTTTAGATACAAATTGAAATGTGATGTTGTAAACAAAGTTAAGATAAAGATGAGTTGAAAAGTGTGCACCTAGATTTTATTTAGGTCCATATTTCTATCCATCTGATCTAATTTTCCCTTTGAATAATTCATTTTTCGACACATTGACAAAACCAATAGCAAATCAAAACCCTAACAAGATAATTGATCGCTAATATTAGAGGTTAGATTAAACCCTACCAAATCCTAATGCATAAAGATTTGATTTTTGTTTAATTATTTTAAGCTCAACAATAAATCTACAAAGATAAAACACCCATCAAAATTTTAAGATCTTTATCTTTTCATAAAAATTAAAAACATGAAGAATGGAACCCCATTATAATTCTAAGATCTTTTCAAAAATATAAGAAAATCCAAAAACATTGTTGACTTGCTCCTAAAATTATTTTTTCATGAAAAATCATTAAAAATTATAAATAATTCAAAACAAATTAAAAAATATGAGTTTTGAATTAAAATCTCCTAATATCATCCCCAACCTATAGAAAAAAAAATTTGTGCCATTTGAGAGATATGTTCAAATCTTTGAAAACTAGGGTTTTGTCCAAAAATGATGCAAAACCTATAAGAAAAGATTAAAAAACCCACAAAATAAAACAAGATAGATCAATTGAAGTGCATCCATATCCAAAATTTCTCAAAATCTTGAGCCAAAAATCAGCTAGGGAGTTCACATTGGGTTCACCAATATGTATGCATGTAAAATGGATATAATAGAAATATCCATAAAATAGATTAAATCAAATCAAAATGCATGCAAACCTCAAAAAAAATCAAATACATGCAAACCTTAGAAGATTGAACATATTATGTTGAGTTGTTGAAGATTTGGATGTGGTTGCTCAGGATTCTAGTAGCATGACATTAGCATAGAAGATGTATCAAAATGGGATGGGAGACCTCTTCTTTATAGAGAGCCAATTTCAAATGAAGTGCTAGGATTGAAAGATGAAGAATGATGTTGATCAATGGATGAGATTTTTTAGAAGCAAAGAGAAATGGGGTTAGGGAAAAAAATAGGGTTTAGTTAAGGATGGATAGTGGAGATTAAAAGGTAATGTCACATGAACAAGGGTAAAAATTAAATGAGATGAAGAGATAAGAATGACATGGAAAAAGAGGTTGGCATAGGAAAAGAGGTTGCTAGAGTAAATTAAATAATTATAGAACGCTTTAGTTGGAAAGTGTATAATTAAATAATTAAATAATGATTTAATTATAGAAGAAAGATAAAAGGTTGACTTTTAATTAAAATAAAAATTTAATTAAAAGTATAGGAAAAGGAAAAAATATTAAAGGGAAATGTGGAAAATTTATAAATAAATAGAATTTCTTAATTATGGAAGAAAAGGCTAATCAATAATTAAAAAATTGAAATAATTATTTAATTATAAGATGAAAATGAAAGTAAATAATTAAATAAATAAGAATTTATTTAATTATAGAAAGAAAGAATTAATTAGTGGCATAATTAAATAAATATAATTTATTCAAGTAATGAAAGAGGAATAATTTATTTAATTAATGAATGAGGAATAAGGAGAAAATTAATGAATTAAATAATTAAGAATTATTTAATTAATAGAAGAATATGACCTTAGGGGATAATCAAATAATTAAAATTATTTAATTATGGAAGGAGGAGGAAGAATTAATGTGAAAAATGGCATTCGTAGGCTTAGGACATTTTTTTAGTGTTTACAAAGATTATTATCATTTATATAAATTGACATATAACAATATGAAAATAATTCTTTAGATAAGTAATGTCATAAAAAAAAATTAATTGAATCAACTCCATTTATTTATATTTAAAATATCTTTTTATAAGTTAAGAACTTATCTAAATCATAGCATTTGGAAAGTTCATTCTCACACTAGGAATGTTTTAGTGGTATTGGTCCTCATAACTATGACACATATTGGGGAACATGTGTAAAAATACAAATTATGCTTACACACCATGTAAATACATCAAAGCCCTTAGCGAGGACAATCTCAAGTGTACTATGTACCTCAAGTTGGAAACACTCTATGTGGCCCCTCTAATGTCCATAGCTCACCAAACCATCTTCTCCTTCCTTGATGATCTCCATGCCCTTTCCAAGTTTCACATAAATGATTTACATAAGCCTTTAAAAGTTCATTTTGAAACCATCACACCCTTTCACAAAAGTTGCATTTACTAATTATTTAATAAATATAATTATTCCTCTTTTTTAAAACACTTTTCAGTAAATATTCTTCTTTTTAACTAAAGATTGTATTATCCTTTATTTTTCTATCTTATTTTAATACTTTCATCACTTTATTATCAATTTGGGAAAAAAGTTTCATAACAAAATTTCATTAGAGGTTGGAGGCAATGGATGAAAACCCATTAGTTTCCTAGAGGCAATTTCACTCAATAATTACATTTGAATCTCAAATATTTGTAAATAATTAGTATTTATTTGTGTTGTGTTGTTGTAAATTAAAGTGGATTACCAAATACTTTATATCTCCTATATTTTTCCATTTCTATTAGATATTTAGTGATGTAAAATGATTTAAAAATTTTAATTAGAATTTTATATTTCAAAATAGACTAAAATTTGTGTTATTATACTATATTTTTAAATTTTAAATTTTTATTTGTAATTTCAATAGTCACTCCACCTTATAAGAAAAAAATATGTTGGTATGGTATATTTTCCAATTTATTAAGTGTGAATAACTCATTTTCATCTAATATTTACCTTCATTAATACATAAACAAATGGATCGTTATAATAATAAGATTTTCTAATTTTATGGAGTAAGACTTTTTATCTCCTATACTTTTACGCTGAGAGGTGTAACCCTACAATGGCACAACAACCCCTATTAAAGATCAATGTAACTATCTAAGAATAAAGAAATGATTTGTATTATGCCAACTGTATCCACAAAGAGGCGTCCTACAGTGGCATCACCAATTTCCATGTACAATCAAAAGAACTGAATTTAATTTGATGTCTCAAAAACATATAACTAATGGGAAACTAAAAATATCACACGGAGAATGAAACATCTAGCATGCATACAAAATGGTAGACATCACATGAAAATGGAGTTCAAACAGTATAAAATGTAGTTGGAAGACTTTTCAAATCATCACTGTTGGGAGTTGTTGTGTCACAAGAACCAATACCTATACTCTCCTTAAGCAAGCTATTGAAATTTTAGATGATTATAAGATGAGGGGAATGGATGAAGCAACATCGGATATTTAGATGAAGTTTATTATTTCAAATCAATGCTCCCTCTCTATAAAAATTTGCAAGTGAAACTTTGCTAGATACAACAAGTTTTGAAGATCAAATCACTTTTTAGTTCGATTTGGTTATCCTTGGTCATGCTAATATGATGGGGAGAAGACAGTAATCTGCTATCAACCATGGAGCCAAGTTGTGACATGAATGAGAGATGAGGGAGATGAGCGAGGGAAGGAGAAAACTAGAGTGTTGGACAAAAGAAACTCTTGTGTTTGGGTCATGTTCTCTTGAAGTGCATGTCTAATTTTTAAACAAAACGAAAGGCACAGAGTTGCTACTCTGCTTTCCATCCAAACTGGAAATACAGAAATGCAGAATAAACAAAATGCAAGGAGAAAAATCTAGGCATGCAATATTTTCCTTTTGTATTAACTATGCTAGAAATGACAATACAAGAAAGATAAAACTTAAACTTCTGAAGCCTAATTCTAAGCTATGAATTACTATCTGTTCGGAGCAATCAACTACTCAACCAAAAATAGACAACTTCACGAGCTACTAGGAGCTCACTGGCAGGAGCTACGCAGAGCTCTTTAGGAGCAATCACTACTCACATATAAAATACACATGCAGCTGCTGCTCCTCAGAAATTTCTCTGAATCACATAGAGAACAAAAACATTCCTCTACATAGTTTGTGGTTGCTCAAGAATTCATCCAACTGACTTGAAAAAATAATCTAGCTTCATTCCTTTTGTCTTTCAACTCATTCCCTCTGAAATTCGAATTCACCTACCAGCATTGAATTGGAATTCAAAACTTCCTAACTTCATTAATGCCTTCTACAGTCTTCAAGTGCACATTAGGGGCAAGTGGGGAAGGAAATTCCCAAAACAATCTTTTAGTTGTAGGAATCAAATGCCCCTAACAGGTAGGTGCCAATGGGAAGAGGCTCAAGAGAATTTAATTTTCCAACACTCCCCCTTGATCCTAAGTTGACAAAACAAGATCAATCCAGATCCAAATCAACAACATCCAAACTGGTTCTCAGGCACTCAAAACTGTCTTTGCTCAAAGGCTTGGTAAATATGTCTGCTAGTTGTTGTTCAGACCTGCAGAATTCCATTCTAATTTCAGCATTCTTAACCAATTCTCTAATAAAATGATACACGATTTCAATGTGCTTTCTTCTTCCATGAAACACAAGACTTTTTTTCAAAGGTATCAATGAAACATTGTCACAGAAAATTACTGTTGCATCCTCTTGTTCTTCTCTCAAATCTGCCAAGATTCTTCTCAGCCAAATAGCTTGACATGTTGTTGCATTTTCTACTATATACTCAGCCTCTATTGTAGATAGGGAAATGATGGGTTGTTACTTGTTTCTTCGAATCCCATGAGATGACTCATGAATCCAAATGAAACACATAGCCCGATGTGCTCTTCCTATCATCCAAACTTCCTGCCCAATCACTGTCCATGTATCCAACTAGCCCAAACTCATTTGTTGTTGTATACAAAATGTGATATCCTTTGGTACCATTCACATACCTCAAGATTCTTTTACTCGCTTCCCAATGGGTTTCTTATGGAGTCTCCATAAACCTAAAAATAAGACTCACATTGTGCATTATATCAGGCCTAGTTGTTGTTAAATACATTAAACTTCCAACCAAACTCTTAAACATGGTCAGATCCACATTGTTGTTGCAATCTTCCTTGCTCAACTTTATACCTATGAATGTTGGAGTGGGGATAGGATTGCTTTCAAGCATCATAAATCTCTTCAAGATCTCATTTGCATATTTTTCTTGAGAGATGAAAATACCATCATGCATTTCTTTTACTTCTATGCCTAGAAAATATCTTAAGAGACCTAAATCTGTCATTTCAAACTCTCTTTTCATGGCCTCTTTAATATAAGAAATGAGGAAATCATCATCCCCAGTAAAAACTAAATCATAGACACACAAGACAACAATCAAAACCTTACCATTTGTTGCCTTGATGTAAGAAGTGGGCTTACCATCACTTTTACTAAAGCCATTGCTCATCAAATATGAGTTATTCCTATTGTACCATGCCCGTGGAGCTTTCTTTAGCCCATAAAGAGCTTTCTTCATCCTATACACCTTGTGTTCTTGGCCTAGAACTTCATATTTGAATGGATGCTCCACATAAACCTCTTCATTCAACAATCCATTAAGGAAGGTGGACTTTACATCCATTTGAAATTCCTTCCACATGTGTTGGGATGCAATTGTTATAACTGCCAGCACAGTTTCCATCCTTGCAACAAGGGAAAATGTCTCATTGTAATCTCTCCCAAACTATTGTTTGTACCCTTTGACAACTAATCTTGCCTTGTGTTGCTCTATCCTTCCTTCGACATTGCACTTGGTCTTATAGACCCATTTCACCCCAATAACTTGCATGTTGGGAGGAAAAATTGTTAACTCCCATGTGTTATTCCTCTCTATAGCATCCGTCTCTTCATCCATGGCCTCACACCATTTCTCCTCTTTCACAACATCCTAAAAAAAAATTGGATCACTATGAGAAAATAATGCAAAATTCACACTCTCATCAAAATCTTCATCATACCTTTCATTCTGGTAGATCTCCCTTAGACTCTTGGTCTTCTTTAGCATTAGGGAGGTTAGAGGTGGTTATGACCTTTCACTACTACTATCGTTGTGGTGAGCAAGTAGGTTCTGGAGATGTTGGGAGCTCTCAAGAGCTCTACCGGTGATTTTAGGATCTTTTTTGAAGCTTTCATGAGCTCTCAAGGGCTCTTCAGGAGCCGATCTTCTAGAACTTTTGGGAGCCAAACTTTTGGCTGTCCCTAGCTACTTTCCTTTATGTCTACTCACTTCAGGAGCTTTCAGGAGCTATTGGGAGCTTTTAGGAGCTCGACCGGTAGCTTCAAGAGCCAATCTTCTAGCTAATTATTACAGTCTACCTCACTATCTTGCTAACTATCTTCTGACTTCAGGAGTTATTAGGAGCCGTCAGGAGCTCTCAAGAACTCTTTAGGAGCTTGACCGACACTTTGAGGAGCATCTGTAGACTCATCTTACTGAACTATTTCTTCTTCTTCAGGAGCTGTTGGGAGCAATCGGAAGCTGTTAGGAGCTATCAAACCATCCCATTATTCTTCTTCTAAGAACTCCACATCTATGCTGATGACAATTTTCTTTGTGACATGATTGTATAGCCGACAGGCTTTAGACTCTTCACTATAGCCCGTGAAAATGCATTTTTCACCCTTGTCATCAAATTTCAGCCTCTTTTCTTTAAGCACGTGTGCATATGCTACACACCCAAACACTCTCAAGTGTTCAACTGTCCACTTGCATCTTGTCCATTCCTCTTGAGGTATCTTGTCACAGACCGCCTTTGTTGGACTTCTATTAATCAAATAAATAGTTGTCGCTGCAGCCTCTCCCCAATATTCAATAGGGAGTCCCTTTGCTTTTATCATACTCCTTGCCATCTCCACGATGGTCCTATTCTTCCTCTCATCCGCCCCATTTTCCTGTGGAGTATAACTGGTTGTAAGTTCCTTTTTGATGCCATTTTTCTTGCAATAATTCACAAACAAATTAGAGGTATACTCTCTTCCTCAATCTAACCTTATAACCTTGATCATGTGTCCACTCTCTTTTTCAGCATGGGCCTTAAAGAGAATAAACTTATCAAATGCTTTAGACTTATGCTGAAAAAAATAGACCCATGTCTTATGGCTGTAATCATCAATGAAGGTCATAAAAAATATGCTTTTACCAATAGATATGATTTGCATAGGGCCTACCAAATCTGTATGCACCAGCTCTAATGTTGCTCTTTCCCTTGTAGAGTTGCCCGATTGAAAGGGCTGCCTATGTTGCTTGCTCAAAATGCAAGCCTCACATCTAATAATAGGCTCTACTATTTTTGGAAAACCATCAATTATTTTGTTCTTGGACAAAAGACTCAAACTAGCATAGCCTAAATGTCCATAGCTAAGATGCCATAGCTTGGAGGGGTCTTGAATGGTGCTCCTGAGCGCTACATGATGTATTGATGTACATTTTTCATTCATGAGAGGTGCAACAACGGACTGAGATGAGAAACACGTCTCAATCTTCAATAGAAACATCTAGCTCTTTGTCATTTGGACTGCAACAAATACTTTTGTCCTCTCATTCTTGTCATAAATGATGCATTGACACTTCTCCATCAACAGTTTCTATCAACTGACCAACACTCATGAGGTTATGCTTTAACCTAGGAGCAAGAAATACATTCTATATCTCCTTCTTCTCACCTTGCCTAGTGCAGATCATAATAGATCCTCTTCCAACAATAGGAACTACTCAATTGTTCCCCATTCTAAGTTTAGACTTATATTTTTTTCAATAAAAGAAAAAATACTTTCATTACCACTCATGTGGTTGCTGCAACCACTGTCCAAATACCAGACTTCAAGTTGCCTTCTTCACCATTGTTACACATGATGAAGGCTGTGGACTAGTTTCCTTTACCCACATTTGAATCAGCCACATTTGCACATTGTTTGGACTGATCACGCTACTTTGTCCAACATTCACTCGCATCATACCCAAACTTATGACAGTAGTAGCATTCAACATTGCTCTTATCATTGTTCAGATTAAAACTGTTGTTCTTCTTGCCTCTTCAAGAGTTGGTCTAAGAGTTGCTCGCTCCCTCTTGGCAGTTTTCTTACATTGAGCTTTTTTCTCCAACATTATCACATCCAGATCTCCCTCTAACATGTCTGGAGCTATTTCTACCTCTCCCCTTCCTCTTGAATTCGACTGAGCTTTAAAAGATTGCTCTTGAGAGGAACTTGTAGACCTATTTAGGTGCTACTCATGGGTTTGCAGAGAACCCATCAGCTCATCAACAGACAATGTTGTGACATACTTTTCCTCTTCAATGACAATCACCACTGTATCAAACTTCGTTGGTAATCTCTTGAGGATTTTCTCTACAATCCTTTGATCATCAATGACCTCAGCATTCGCTCTCAACTAGTTTATCAAATTAGAGAGTCTTGTGTGAAAAATTGAGATGGACTCACTGTCCTTCATTTTAGGAGTCTCAAACTCTCTTTGAATCATTTGGAGCTTCACCAATCTGACCTTGTCAGTCCCTTTTTAGTTCATCTAGAGGATTTCCCAAACTTCCTTTCCATAGTTAGTTGTTGCTATTCCAGGAAAAATTGCCTCTGCTAAGGTTTTTTCTATCAAACTCAATGCCTTAGCATATTTCCTCATTAATTCCTTCAACTAGGTCTTCTAGTTGTTTGTGAGCACAACATATGCTGCTGGGTTAGTTACATTATTGAAACCGGGTATGAGTAGGATCATGATGGGCCAAAAAGTGGCGATAAGATGGGTATGCATAGGGTATGTGGCTGACGACTTTTTTTAACCCAAAATTGATGAAATGAAAAGGGTTTTTAAAGGAGTTTCTCAACTTTCCACCAATATAAAGTATGTTTTACCTTGAATTTAATAAATAATTATTATTTATTTTCTATTTGAATCATGACTAAAGCCATTATTGATAGGCTGATTGAAAACCATCTATAGCTTTCAAACGGTATCTCATTTTTTGAATCTAAAATATGTGTTACATTTTATGCTTCACATGCTATAGGATTAGAAAAAGAATAATTGAATTTCATGTAGTTTTGACCAAGTTAAGGTGCTCAGACATTTATTTTATTGTTGTTAGGGTGGTTAGATAGACACCTACTTCTTATTTTTTCCCTAAAATTTAAGTACTACTACATTGAAATTTAAAATTTTTATGAAAGATTTTAAAAAAAAATAAACATAGTATTTTAGAAACTACATTCAATTTGCTACAGATTCTATTCTTACATATTTTTGAAATAATATAGATAACTTAAACAATTTTTTATGTCAAGTTGCCTAACTCTGATTTTTCTGAATTTTTTGCCACTTAAGGGCCTATTTTTTCCATGATGATCCTGCACATACCCAACCATTGACCAAAAACTCCCACAAATCATTGGTGACCATAATAGTCTTCATCTTCTTTGCCCAAACATCATAGTTCCGTCCATTAAAGAACGGTGGCTGCTACCAGCTCTTTCCTTCATCTCCAACCATTTCATTCATCTCCAGTCATGTCTCCTACACAAAAAAAACTCAATACCTAGAAAAAAATGCCCTAACTCACAAGGAAATGGGGCCTATGGCTCTGATACCATGTCTAATTTTTAAACAAACCGAAAGACATAGAGTTGTTTCTCTGCTTTCCAGCCAAATTGGAAATACACAAATGCAAAATAAACAAAATGCTAAATAGAGTTGAAATGAGAAATAAACTTCTGAAGGCTAATTCTAAGCTACGAATTACTATCTGCTGGGAGCAATCAACTGCTCAACCAAAAACAGACAACTTCAAGAGTTACTAGGAGCTCACGGGTAGGAGCTACATAGAGTTCTTTAGGAGCAATCACTGCTCACATGCAAAATACACATGCAACTACTGCTGCTCAGAAATTTCTCTGAATCACACAAAGAACAAAAACATTCCTCTACATAGTCTGTTGCTGCTCAAGAATTCCTCCAACTAACTTGACAGAATAATCTGCCTTCATTCCTTTTGTCTTTCAACTCATTCCCTCTCGAATTCGAAATCACCTACTAGCATTGAATTGGAATTCAAAAATTCCTAACTTCATTAATTCCTTCTGCAGTCTTCAGGTGCACATCAGGAACAAGTGGGGAAGGCAATCCTCAAAACAATCTTTCAGCTGTAGGCATCGAATGCCCTTGATAGGTAGGTTCCAACAGGAAGAGGCTCAGGAGCATTTAATTTTCCAACAGCACAACCACATTATGGTTCTGGATGAGGCAACTGCCAATTGACTCTGCAACAGATACCATCCTCCAAAAACTAGTTGCCCGTAGGGTACTCATTATTATTGACAATGATTCGATTCTAGTTCCCTCAAATGTTATGTTCAATATTTTGGAGTTTAATTTTTTTTTTCAGCTTGTAATGGCCTGTCATAATACTCTTGATAGGTGGTTTATTCTTAGGAATACTATTGATAAGCCAACAACTCTTCTTAAAAATAAATCATCCTCGTTTTCAAAGCTTGTCGGTAAGTGCTGGTCACAGTACAATCTATTCGATTACATGTGATTTAAGTCTCCCTCACCAGACAAGCCTTCATAAAATGAGCTAAAGTTCGCATAGGCAAACCATATATCATAAATTGAATTAATGTATACAATATTGATAGAACAATCTTTATAAAAGATTGATCATTACACATGCTTTGTATTCAAAATTATATTTTGAAATCTAGCTGTATATGAGCATGTGAGATTAATACCAGATTTGTTTATTAGATATCTAACTGTTACGTAACACATCTTTCAATGTGGACAAAAATTTAATGCTAACAATGAATTCATCAAAATTTTCTTGGTTCATTGCTCGATATGCAATTTGTTCCTAATTGAAGTCCATTTGCATCGGCCTGAACAGATTTCTTCATAACACGGCCAAGATTTATCATTTGGAACAATGTATTAAAGTACAAGCATAGCAACTTTCTGATAATGTTTATTTTTATGAAGATTGGCTTTCATAATGTTTTAGGATATATAAAAATAAAAAGATTGCATGCAAAGATTCAATCATTTGAGCAGCCACAGCGTTTTGATAGAATTCTCATCTGAATACAGATGACCACATTCATCCCCTTCAACCGGCGGAGGAAAGTTCAAATCTAAAACTGCCTTTGTGCTTTCCGTGACTCCCGAGGAAGGTGGATCGCTATTGTTGCATGGGCTGCAGCTCTCTTTATGGCCCTCATGGATTTCTGCTACTCCATCACCTTCATTCTCGTTGCATCTGGGTCGATTTGGCATCTTCAGTGTAGCCAATTGCTGCTGCCTCTGAAGCTCCGGTGGAAACAGGACCTCCAAGAAAGAAGACGAAGAAGTGTCCACATTGAAGGATTTGTTGAGAAAGGCATGGGTCCATGGCCGACAGGCAGCTTTGGCAAACATATTGGAGTTTATCCATGAGGGAAAATGGCGTTGTTGTGCCAACTCTTTAAGCTTCTCTCGGATAAGGACGGGTTCGGGATTTTGGTAAGCGGCGCTCCTGGTGACGGGTGTAGGATGTTGGTAAGCCGAAAGTGGGAAATTGGTTCTGGCGTTGCAGCCTCTTATGGCTCTGGCAGCCCGGTCATATGCATTGGCCGCCTCAATCTCAGAACTGAAAGTGCCCAGCCATACGCGACGCCTCTTGGAAGGGTCTCTAATTTCGGCAGCGAATCGGTCCTCAGACCTTTTTCTTACTCCTCTGTAATGAGTTCTTTTGGGGGTGGCCTGGGCAGTGGCATTTGCTTGCAGGGAACACATTGTAAAAGCAGAGAGGAAGACGAGGAGGAGGAGGAGTAGGGCGAGAGGGTGTACCAAATGGGGAAGATTGGAATGGAGATAACACACTAGTTTCTTGTTTATAAAGAAGAAAAAGTTAGTCTTGCAGAAGGGCGCTCCAAACAACGAGATTGTATAGCTGGACATGACTGGACTGAATTTGGGTGATGAACCGTCAATTTGGCGCTGATAACCTGAAAGCTCCGAGCTCGATAAGGAACAATTGGAGAAAATGGCCCAGGCACCCGGGGACAAAGAATGCCGTTTGTGTTGGCTTAGGAAACAGAGCTTGGCGAGGGTGATTAATGTTTTGACTACCTTGCTGCATTGCAGAAAACGCTGTCAAGCAAACCTTCCTCGATAGCCTTTATTTTTACATATCCGTATTTTTTCTTATTATCGAGAAAATTTAAGAATTTAGTTCAGCCGTACTGAGCTTAGTCTTGTAAAAGACTAGCATTTTTAATTCAGCGACTCCGAGCTTAGTCTTTCACAAGGCTAGCATTTATCTATTAATTTTATCACTTCTATAATATGCATTGGAACAAATCATTATTAGCATTTACCTATTAATCTTATAACTTTTATAAATTTAAAATATTTTAAAATTAAATAATTAGATTATATTGATATTAATATTTTTATTTTTGAAGAGTATTATAGTTTAGTAGTAAATTTATATTTAAATTCTAGTCTATTTTTAATTAAATTATATTGATATTAATTTTTCTATTTTTTAAGAGTATCGTAGTTTAGCGAGTAAATTTGTATTTAAATTCTAGTATATTTTTAATAACATTTTTAGATGGTATGGTTAATCTATCATTCAACCTATTCATTAAATTTATACTTATATTTTATATTTTGAAATATTTATTTTATATATAATTTGGATTTTTTGTTTACATTTTTTAGGTTAGTGATACAAATTGATTATTCTTTTCATTTTTTTAAATAATTTTTTTTAAAATAATAATTTCTACATTTTCAATACATAAAAAAATGTGCTAATGTAATAATTAGGTTTTCAATTTTCGAGAAGAAGACTTTTTTTAGTTTCCATTATACTTTTAAATAAATTAGAAATTGTTCTATTATGCTATACTTTAATATTTATTTATTTTATTAGGAATTTTAATTGTTTAATAAGTAAAAAAAATGTAATAATTCATTTTCATGTGATCTTTACCCTACTTATAATATAACTAATCATTATAATAATTAAGTTTTTCAATTTTGACTACTAATATAATTTAATTTTAAATGGTTTTTTTTATATTAAAAGTAGGGGAAAGGCCCCTAAACCCATGAGTTCAACAAACACCAAAAAAAACTTAAGACACCTCAACCCATTGAATAGCTACAAGGAACCACACATTGGAGAAACACAACCATAAAAAAAAAGAGCGAAACACAGATGGGCAACAACCTAGCACAAGCAAAGCACAAAAGAAAAAGACAAACCACAACAAAATTGTTAACCACCCAAAAAAAAATGTTGTTATAGATAGTATATATTTCTATTTTCTAAGTATGAATAAATTCTTTGAATCATGAATTTGTAACTTCTTAATACATCTAAAATGGTGTTATTATAATAATCATGTTTTCTAATTTTACGAAGCAAGACTTATTATCTCCTAGTTTTCATTTCCCCTACATACCTTCTGACTACCAATATAAATGCTTTTATAATATGAATTATAGTGTGATGTTATGTATCAAATATGTAGCTAAATATAATAAATCTATAATTTATCTATAAATATTTTAATAGAATATAATATAAAAATAAAAACTAAGCTTTAAATAAATTTAAAATTAGATTAAATAAATGATAACTTAATGTAATGTTTGTTTTATAAAAAAAATTACAGAATTTTTTTTAATTAATAAGAAATTTGATGTAACTAATTTATATATAATAGAACATAAAAACTTTCAATTAAACCTAAAAAAATGTCTCTTCTTAGACACACCAAATTCCTACAACCCGTATAGTAAATTTGACCTCTAAATTAACAAACAATTTACTAGGTGGAAAATATATCTATAGATCAGTGCCCAAGACAAAGTCCTGGGTAGAGCTCATGACCAAAATGTCCTCCCAAGGCACAAGAATGGATACAAGGGATTCAAGCAAATTCATCGTCAGCAATCCACCGCCATGAAAAAATCACCTCATGGAAAGTTCACCACCATGACAAATTCACCCTACAATAAATTATTGATGGTGAATTTTCTTAGAACCGAATACAAGCATCCATGCATCCCACCTCTAGAAAACATTTATAAAACCTCCCATCTCCTACTTTTTTGTCCGCTCTTTCCAAACACACGTCTTCCTCCCCTAGTGTAAAAGGAGTCCCTCTTGCCATGTCTGTTAGACAGCCCCATTATTCTCAGGGGCAAGTTCATTACACCGGTGTAAGAGAGCGGTCGGGAAAATTTACAGCACAAATCAATAGTAGAACAAAGAACCAACATGTGTGGCTTGGAACTTTTGATACAGCCCTGGAGGCCGCCCTTGCTTATGACAGGGCCTCCAGATCTCTCTATGGCGACAAGGCCAGAACAAATTTTCCCTCTGCTCTTTCCAAGCCCACGTCTTCCTCCTGTAGTGTTACAGAAGCCCCTCCTGCCATGTCTATCGCACAAGCCCATGATTCTCCAGAGCAAGTTCATTACACGGGTGTAAGAAAGCAATCGTCGGGAAAATTTACAGCAGAAATCAACAGCACCACCAAGAACCAGCGTAAGTGGCTTGGAACATTTGATACAGCCTTGGAGGCCGGCGTTGCTTATGACAGGGCTGCGAGATCTCTCAGAGGCGACAAGGCCAAAACTAATTTTCCACCTCAGTCCGAAATTGAATGGAGCGCCATAAACCCACCAAAAATTAAATAAGCGTCTTCTTATTCTTCAGCAGGCGGAGAAAGATTCAAGTCCAGATATAACTTATTACAATTAGTTTTTGACTCATAACAGTCAGTATCCGTTCAATGTTTATTTCAGACTTATTTTAATTAGGTTATTATTTATTCAATGTTGAGTAAATAAGTGTAATGTAATCTTTCAAATAAAATAAATTTGGTAAAATTATTAATCTATTCCTATTTTATCATGGACTAATAATTTAAAAATTAGAAAAATATTTATTTTAATATTTATTTGATTTCTTATTAATTGATTTAATTATATTGGAAATGATTAAGTATTAAAATTCGGAGCATGATTTTGGAGAGGAGCTATTTCACTAAAGGGGCATTGAGATTGTGGGCACCTAATTTGGTTCGAAATTCACTTCAACTTTTGGTATGAGTTGAAGCTCTTACATTACCTTCATTCTCTGGAAATTGTAACATTATTTTTTCTCAAGTATAAAATTCGATAGAGTTTTATAGATTTAATTTTTATATGACAATGGATTGAAGGTATTATGTTTAGTTGTTGAAGATTTGGATGTGGTTGCTCATAATTCCAGCAGCATAACATTAGCATAGAAGATGCTGATATCAAAATGGAATGGGATGTCTATTCTTTATAGAAAGCCAATTTCAAATGAAGCCCTAGGATTGAAAGATGAAGAATGATGTTGATCAATGGAAGAGATTGCTTACAAGCAAAGAGAAATAGGATTAGGGCAAAAATAGGGTTTGGTTAAGGATGGACGGTAGAGATTAAAAGGTAATATCACATGGTCAAGGGTAAAAATTAAATGAAATGAAGAGATAAGAATGGTAGGAAAAAAGAGGGTTGCTGGAGTAAATTAAATGACAATTTAATTAAAAGTAGAGAAAAAGTATAAAATATTAAGTAATTATTTAGCAAGAGTTACACCGTGAGGCATTATAGAGTGAAAGCAACAAAGCAACCAACCTGTGTCAATAAAAACTCTTCAGAAGAAAATATGATGTGCAGGTGTCAGTCTTTGAATTTTGGAAAAGTTAGAATGTAATTGACAAATAAGAGTGGGAATCGCATTGGCAGGGTAGTGGAAGAGTAAGGTTGACGTTTCTAAAAGAAAAGAATAAATGATCAGTTGTCTTTGCAGAGTAGTGGTCACCTATCTTATTTAGCTGGGAGTGGCATTTCAACAGAGCGAGCATTTCAGTTTCTGCAGCGGCATTTCAAATTAGGTACCTTGCATTCCATGTCTACCCTATTTTCCTTCTGCCCTTGGAGCAGAAGCGGAACTACAAAAGGGTCGTGGATGCGGTCGCCCAAATGGTCAGGCAGGAGGGCGTCACTTCGCTTTGGACTGGCTCGGCTTTGACGGTGCAGAGGGCAATGATTGTGACGGCTTCGCAGTTGGTGTCGTATGACCAGTTGAAGGAGACTATTCTTTCGCATCATATAATGGCGGACGGAGTGGGTACTCATGTGACGGGAGGGTCCTATGGCTCTTTATAAAGGGTTTATTCCCACCGTCACCAGACAAGAGCCTTTTACCGTTGTACTTCTATATGTTCTTGTGAATGGCACCTTTACAGATTCTGTAAATGAAGCCAGGAATGGGGCCACATTTGAGAGAGAAAGTTCAATTATTTAGTATGACAGTGGTACAACATTTATTTTGAGTAAGAATAGCGGGCAAACCCAAAATGAGTCATAAAGCATTATGAAGTAGAAGCAGATTATGACCAGAGCAAGAGAAATTCTAGAGCATTACAGCAGCAAATCCATCATTACTTTTGATTGACACATCCACGTAGTCACTATGTAGATTCCGGCAGGAGAATGTGCATAAGTTCCTTTCAACCCCTGTAAGTGCTTATAATTTTGCAACTGTACCTACAATGAATTGGTTTTGTTGATTCAATTTTGCAAAGATACAATAGTAGTTTGTTGTTGGCTTTGTAACTAGACTTGATTTTAGTAGTAGTTGTGACTTGTTCATAATTTGTAAAGCTTTCATAACAATAGAAATCTGTCATCCATTGACAGTGTTTTGTGTTTTTTATCATAAGTGTTCTAAATCTGTAGGATTGCTTTTAGAGATTCTGCAGAGGACTAGGGATTTGTATTTAGATGCCAGAATGTGCTTTTGTTTTTCTACTCGAGGGGTTGGCAAGGTATCGTTAGTGCATTTAGTTTCTATGATATTAGATTTCTGTTAATGTTTATAGTTCAGTTTACAAAATAATTTAATGTATCTACATTTAATATTTGGTCAATTTAAGCAGGATAGTTCGACAATGCTGGATGTTTTTGTGAAAAAGGTATGGTTGATGAATATTTGTCTCAGAAATTTACTAGACAAGGAAGAGTACAGGCAGATGGGATAAGAATAATAAAATTGTAGCGAAAGCTGTTTGATAAAGCCAAAATCTCATGATTAAGATTGGGAACATTAAAGTGATGATGGATTTATATATTTGAGTAGGCATTTGCTTTCTAAATAGGATCATTTGTAACTGATACACTGATTAGACTATACAGTGTGTTTGATATTGTGTGTAGGACTTAAACCAGGATGTATCTTTGATAAATTTATACTCTTAAATATATTACATTTCTTAATTTAATTGGAATTGTGGTTTTAGGGTAAAAACTAGGAATATCCCTAAAGGGGACAATACATTGTGGACAATATAAGATTGAAGCTTGCATTAAAACTATAGCTTTTGGAAGGATCTTTATTATCCGCGAATGTTTCAAGCTATCTCAGTGAAACTGAAATATTATCAGACTTTGGCCCATTAACAATCCAATAAATTGTGGCATTTTGGATATGTAAATCCCTGATGAGGCCATATTATTCTGGAGAATGTGAAGCTTGGCTATAGTTTTGAGTGGTGAATCCTAGAAGCTGCAATTACAGAAGGCTTCTTTGTTCTTTCAAACTGTACACGGTGACAAGAAAAGAGTGGAGTAAGATGTATTATTTTCTAGCATTAGCTGAGGTTATACAAGATTGAGAAGCTGCAGAAACTCAATTCCAAACGCAGTAACTTGAGTGGAGAACGAGGGACATTTGATAACCATGTTTGATTTTTACATTTCAAGTAACTGACTTTAATTGGAAATTCATTCTCTATGTCAGTAAGGCGTGAATTTGTTGTGATCTTTGCATTTTAATGCACTTTTTTCTTTTTTATTCTCTAGTGCATTAAATGAGATTGGATGTTGAATATGAGGGAATCTTACACAGTTGAAATTACCGTGCAACGCAGGGCCTGAGGATGATTGCTCTTATTCATCATTGGCCATGACGGATACTGACTGTTTTGAGTCAAAAACTAATTGTAATTAGTTAAGCCTAGACTTGAATCTTTCTCCGCCTGCTGAAGAATAAGAAGACGCTATCTCTGATGCCCACCACCCAGAGAAAACGCTTTGGCACCCTGGCCCAATATGATCTCACCACTACTTACTGCAACTCGTGGTATTGTTTTGTTCATGGAATCTACATAATACTCATATGTCTTGTGTCTGCACTTTGGCTTTTTTAAATCTGGGCGGCATTGTATTTGAATAGGCAAATGTAATTTCTTGTTCAATTGTCTGGTGTCAAAAAGCGAATTGTAGATCCCTCTGCATTTTGTCTATGGTGGGTAAGGATGGTTAACTGTAGCTTATCAAATCTAATGAAAGATGAGTTCCTGTTTATCGCAGATTTAATATATGCATTTATTAGAATGTTCATTTTCCCTCAGAATTTTCTAGCGAGATCAGATTTCACAAAAAAATCTTGTTCAATTGTCTGGTGTCAAACTCAAATTGTAGATCCCTCTGCATTTTGTCCATGGTGGGTAAGGATGGTTATCTGTAGCTTCTCAAATCTAATGAAAGATGAGTTTCTATTTATGGTAGATTTAATATATGCATTTATTAGAATGTTTATTTGTCCTCACGATTTTCTAGCGAGAACAGATTTTTTATTTTTCTAGCAAGGTCAGATTTTTGCAGGAACTTAGATCTGGAATGAAAACGATGAACTTTCTTTTGGTGCTTGGAAAGCTTATTATGGCCATGGTAATATTTGTGGAAATCTTGGGAAGAAATTAGAATAGGGAAAAATTTATTTTCAGGATTTTGTTCGTTTCAGTTAATTATTATGTGGTTGTGTTGTTGAGACTAAAATAATCTATTTATAAAAACTTTATATATATAAGTTTTTATATATATTTATATATATTTAGGGTTTTTTTACATGATTTTATTTTGGTATTCTTGAAATTTTTAATTTGTTTTTATAATTTGTATTATTATTTTAAAAAATATATATATATAGTGACATTTTTATGTTTTAAAAAATAATTATTAATGAAAATTTAAAGTTTTAAAAGGTTTGACAGAATTCAAAACAATATTTGTTTTTCATCTATATATTTATATTTTCACTACATTAATATTATTTTTTTCTTTTGTCTTGAATTTATTTTAGTTAGATAATTTTATACAACAATTAATAAACAAGATAACAATTTTGTTAAGAGTGAGAAAAAATCTATTTTCACTTACTATCAAATTTGTTAAGGGGTCCTTCGCATCTTTTGAAGGGGTCCTTGTTTACCTTGGTAACTAACATTGATACATTTTTTGAGACCCATCCATCTGTCCTACCTCCATAAGTCACACTTAAGGGTGGCATTAGTGAGAATAGGATATGTTAACTAGTTCACTTTAGTTCTTTTTCAAACCTAGTTACTTAAGTTTAGTTAGGAAATTTCTACGACATGCATTTCTTATGCCTCAATTCATAAGATTAAGATAAATTTCATAATATTATATAGTACTATTGATATTTTAAAACCCTTTAGTAAAAGGATCCAAATGTGGTGCCCAAATTATCCCCCAATTAAATGCACCTTATGATGTGTTGTAATGTGCATCATAGATTGTTCTAAAGGTGTAACTCCCCTTTACAACTCTTTTATGCATCCAATAATATTTTTCATTTCAAGAAAAAGTGATATTGAGCTGACATCAAGAAAAAAATAGAAAACAACTTCATTTTCCCTTGAATTATTTTTTCAAATGGATAACTTCAATATCTAGGTGCATGGAAAAAAATTGAAATTTTGATGTATATTTTCCTCATAATAACATTTTAAAGATAAAGTTACCAGTCAACTATTGTCTACTTTTTTTTATCATTTTCAATAAACAAATTACACCCTTTTGAGGGGATTCTTTTCTCTAGTGTACCATATATTTTTCAAATTCTTTTAGTACGTTTTACTATTTTTAAAATTTCTAATTAGCCTATTTTTTTATTTTAATAGCCTACTTGCATTATTTTGAAAAAAAATATTAAACTAATCAAAATATCAAAAATTATATATTTGGATTCTTCACTTCAAGCTCTAAAAAATGGTTTTTATTTTAAAAATTAATTCTAACTAAAGAAAGATTTAGTTGAAGTGGAAAGTTTTAGAAAATTTTAAAAAAGGGTGGGTTGGTTTCCAACGATGCTACATAGATAGTTTTGACTGAAAAAAATTTGTTCAAAAAAATTCAACTAAAAAATTTTCAACTCTATATCGACCAAAAGTGTGTTGATCAAAAAAATCCAACCAAAAAGCTTCATATAAATAATTTAAATTTTATTTTAATAATTTAAATTTTATTTTATTTTTTCAATTCAAGGATTTGGATAAAATACATGAAAGGACTTATTTCGATAGGAGAAGAGCTATATTTTTAGGTAAAATGAATTTCAACTTGTAATTGATTGATTAAAATATTTAACATGGGATTATGCTTAATTATTGACTTATTAATTTTTTTAATGTATACAAGTAACTCCTACCTACCTCTCTCTATCCATCACACCCTACCTCTAAGATAGTGCTCATTGAACATGAAATATCTTTTAATTAAGTAAATTAAATGTATTTGATAAGGTTTCAAAGTGAATACTATTTTCTATTATAAAATTTAGCAATTTTTTTTATTTTATTAGACTATTAAAACAAAGAAAAAGGGAGTCCTCGCAAAATGTGTTTGATCAAATAGTTCACCTACCTCTTTCTCCTCATGTTTCATTGAATTATGTAAAGAAAAATCATAAGTAAAATAAAAAAATTATCTGAAATACTATAATAGCAATAATGTTTGTTTTAAGATGCTGAAAGGATGTATATAAGATTGAAAAACTGTTGTTTCGAGGTTCATTGAGGACTCATTAGCTCAACAACATGCATGTTTGACATGATGAAAGAGATAGTGGGTTTCCTTTGAAAATTTTCTTGAATGCTCTATAATGCTCTTGTGAATATTGCTTTGGGTATGTAAAATTAACTTATATTTATACTTAACTTAAGACCTAAACCCAAAATTCAAAGACACAAGCTCACATGAGATCTAGAATTTGAAATCACTAAAATTCCATAAAGAATAAGTTAAAAAAGGGGTTTCTTAAGTTAAGGAGGACCCATTCACCATAGATAAAAACCCAAGGACCTATTTCGAGGATATCAAATAACATGCCAAAAATGGAACCCATTCGCTAGGTGGTGAATGAGTCCTAGGTCACTAGCCTAGGACTCAAACCTTGCCAAATTAAGTGTTGTGAAACATTAGATCTCAATTAATTTATTAAATCCCTAGATGAAGATACAATTTTTGCAAAACCTAGACTTAATGTGAATGTGTAACACACATTACAACACTAAATTTCCATTTATTACCATTTATTACCAATTATTCTGAATTAAGTAAGAAAAAGAAATACTTTTTCCATTACTACATTTTATCCTCAGTTAAAGCACAACAATTAAGTCTCTCATACCATGTTGAAGTTATCCTCTTAACAATTTTGAGCAAATGAGTACCCAAAAAAGGTGATACTTTTTCCATTATCTCATGCCATCGATGGAATAACACCATTGTTGTGAGCAACTGCTTTAAATTATCTAATGTTTTCTCCTTAGACATGAGATATTTCTTCATAAAACCCTATTCCAATTGATATGTTTCCAAGATAAAATACACCATGAACAAGGAGAGAGGGGTCACCCCTAAGAATACATAAGGGATTCTATGGATTTAATGTCAGTATATATTTTCTACAATGTTGTCATGATCTTGGAACTATCATCATTCCCCAAATATTCATATAATTGGAAGAATGACACATAGAGAGTGAAAATAAATAAAAATCATTTAGGTCAACATGTAAGAGACCTAAATGTCTCAACACCTTATGTTATCCCCAAAAGGAAAAACAACACAAAGAAAAGATAAAGGATAATCTTTTGGGTCAACATGGAAGAGACCTAAATATCTCAATGCCTTGCATCATCCCCAAAAGGAAAATACAAGACAAATGAAAAGATAAAAAATGATTAAAACATATAGAAGAATGTAGGTACATATAGATGAATGCACAAAGAGAGAGAGAGAGAGATAATGGGGGATCACATATGCAAATGCAATCGCATAAAGAAACATGAAAAAAGAAAAATTAAAAAACTAATAAGGCATGTGCATGTGAGTCAACCTATAGCAGGTTGATCGCATCCCAATATCGATTGGTATAAACGATAGGAAAACAACTAACCAAAGGGAAAATGACAAGTGTCATTCAAGCTCATAAAAAAAGAAAACAATGTATTCAACTCATTATGCACTTTTTCATCAATCTTTGCAATATCAATTTCATCATCTAGATTAATCACAATGAGAGGTTGGATGACAATGTCTCTTGAAGGTTCTTGTTTATGTTCTAGCAAGGGTATAGATTCATCATAAATTACTTTCTAAGATAAGTTCAATTTTTGATTTTCTATGTTGCTCTTTTTTTCTTGATATTGTAACATACAGGAAATAGCATGACATCTACATCTATGCTCTCTAGAATTTTTATTTTGTTTCAATCTATTATCAATTTCCATTTGTGTAGGAGCAGGTTTGTAATTCACAGGCTTATTTTCTTCCCTTAGGGGAGGAACAAAAGGAAACACAGGGGGTTGTTCAACTACTTTCTCTTTCTTTGTAAATTTGTTTGTCTTGTAGTCTTTTATAGGAAAACAAGAGGTTTCATCATAGGTTGCATTTGGATGGTTGGAAGTAATTTCAGTTTAATCATAGATTCATCAATGATGAGTGGCTCAATCATGGGTTGAGGCATGTGTTCTAAGGGATAATTTTGTTATGCACTTTACCTTGAACTTTTGATATGATTTAAAAAGTTCTCTCAAGGTCTAATAGGTTCAATAGGCTCGAGCCAAAAGAAATCCAATGAAAATTTTCCTCGAGAAGACACCGGATTAAACCCACTATAATGCACAATAAATTTATCATTACCAAAGTGAAACATTAAACATTTATGCACAAGCAATGGGACAACACTCATGGATTGAAGCCATGGATAGCCTAACTTCACATGAGATTGTTTTGATTATGGGATGATGGTGAATGATACATTTAATGTTTTCGGTCCAACTTTTAAAGGAAGATATATCAATCCAATCATAGGACAAGAAAAACAATTATGCATCTTGATCCATGCTTTCAGATTATCATATATGTCTTGATAGAGATCATGCACAAATAAAAATTATTTAGTGATCACATCCTCTCCATAGACAAGATCAATTAATATCCCATTAGTAGGCTTGCTATTTATTATTCTAACTATGTAAAGAGGACCATCTGGTGCATGTTTAAGTATTTATTTTTTTGTAAAATATATATGAAGAGGTATTTTGCTTGAGTAATTACGAGGTCCAGCTTCAATAAATTCTACCACTTTAATCAATTATTCTTCATTGTTATCTCTTATGTTTTCATATTTTGTGTCAACATTCATTACATCATTCTTTGTTTCACTAGCTTTGATAAATTAAATAGTGTGCTTTGGCATGGGATTTGTAAATATTTGTAAATTCTAGTTAGGAGGAGCTGCTGACTTATTTCCTTGATCATTCACACCTCCACTTTGAAGTTGATTATTATCAATAAGGTATTGCACAAGATTTTTACGATGCTTACAATATTTCATACCATGTCCATATTGTCGGTGATAATGGCAATAAGCATTTCGTTGAAAGCCTGCGAGAAATGGTAGATTAGGATCATGCTCTTTAAAAGGAGGTAAGGAAAGCATATTATTCTCAGCAAGCAACAACATGATATTATGAAGGGTACCAGGTAGATGAGTGAAATTTCTATTCATGTCCCCAAAGTAAAAAGGATTCAGTTTGTCTTTATAGCAACCAATTTTTTATTAGTTTGTTGACTTAGTTGAGGGGAATTAAGTTGTAAAAATCCCCTATTTTTCTTCTTGAAAGGTTGGTAGTTATTTTGAGTTGTGGATTTGGACTTTTCAAGATCACTACGGGGGTTTTTCATTGTGAGCGCCATAAATCTACACACAGCCTAAACCTCAATACTCATTAGCAATGGGTTAGTTCAATTTATGAAAACCTATAATACTGCTATGAAATAACACATCATGCCTTCTAAACAAAATAACAAAACCAACTAATTGAAAGCATAGAAGAAGCACAATTTGTATACCTATTCCATAGTGGATTGGTGTCACTTTGATGTAAAAAGTGACCCTTTCCCAACCCTTGACAAGCTCAAATGATGAATATGGTTATGCTATGACAATGAAGTGGACAAAATTAGCTCTCAATGTGCAGACAATAACTTTGCATGAAGTTGTGGATGATCAAATGAAGAATAGCCTCTCCATTTATAGAAGAGTTTGATGAGAGAAGAGGAAAAAGGGATGAATGTGGGACAAAAACCCAACCAATAGGAAAAAGCCACTTGTCACCATGTGAATGGGCCAAGGATGTGCACATTTTGATGAATGTGCCCATAAATGCATAAATTTGAAAATTGAAAATATTGAAATGACAAGGTGGAGGGAGAGTCAAATGGAGTAATGGCCACTTGGCTCAATGAAAAAGGACTTGTAAGATGAAATAAATTCCTTGTTGGAAGGACTCATCCTACTTGGAGGGAGATTTGAAATGGGGGAATATTCCATTTTTATTCTTTGTTGAGAGAAAATGAAAATTTAATAAATGAATTAAATTGATTTATTTGTGCAAGTGGGAAAAGATAGAGGATGGAACATGAATTGTATTTAGCTTTAATCATGATTTGATTAACTTAAGTGAAGATTAGGCGATTTTACCTATTTGACCTAGATTTATGGATTAAAATAAATCAAAAAGAGATGGAAAATGATTTAGACTTAGTTAAATAAATATTTTGATTTATTTAGCTAAAGGGGATGATGTTAGTGGTAAAGATGAATTAAATAAGATTTGTGTATTTAATTAAAGATGAACTTTAGGATTAAATAAGTAAAATGGTTTATTTAATAAAAAATGGGATAATGATTTAAATAAATTTGATTGATTAACAGAGGAATTATGATGAATTAAATGGTAAATAAAGGGGTGATTAAAGAAGAATCAAACTTAGTTGATCAGGATTATTTTCATGTTTACATTTTTCCCCTTTTTGAAGCATTGCACTTGTTATGTTGGTTCAAAGAATAAACTTATAGCGATCAAAATTCAAAAAATTTCTGACTTTTTTTAATGCCCCAGTGGAAAGAAGTACACTGGTACATTGCCCCCTCGAGAGGTTGAGTGAAAATATTCAGTTTGAGGGTCGATCTTGCAATAAAGAGGTTCAAGATGGACGTATGGACGGTTGTGATGATGATGTAAATGAGATGGTTTTAAGATGCTTAGAATAACCAATCTATATTATCCTAAACAACTTAAATGACATCAATGATCCCACAATAATGGGTGACAGTTTTGGCCAAACTTGACATTAAAATCAAGATTTTTCACTACATATTCAATTTCTTACATGTATAGTAGCTAAACCATTATGAATTTCAAGAAGAATCAAACTAGTTATTTGTTAGATATTTTGTGTAGATTATTATTATATTTTAAAAAAAAATTTAAAAAATAAAATAAAAATTGTGAATCATTTTAAGTAATTTTTCATAACTTATTTTTCTACTAATCAACATTTTTAAAAAGTGATGTTTACTTTGGCCTGCATAACTTTTTTTATAGAAATGATACAATTCTAATTTTTAAAATACAAATTTTCACACCAATATCTAGTGCATGGATATTTTTTCATAATTTTTTGTTACATAATTTTTTAAATTAATTTTCCAAGTCAAAGTAATTATAATTTGGACAGAGGTGTACTTTGGCCCACATAAATTTTTTTGTATTCATTTGAATTAATTTTTTTTGTTTTGAAATAAGGACATCAATACCTAGTGCATATATATATTTAAAAAAAAAAATCTCTATTTTTCTATTTTTTTGTATGTGTGAAACAAAGAACTTGGTGTTCACTGAAAATACTACATTCATAAGAAATAAAAAATAAATATAATAATGAAATTAAAAACATATTTAAAATTATACTTTTTGGGAAGCTTATAATAAGGGCTACATGCTTACAAAACATAAATTTTAAATGAATTCATTTGATCACCCAAAAGGTAAATCAAATGTGGTTTTTTATCAGCATTTTGATAGGTGTAGAGGAGACTCAATTATAGGTATGGTTTAAATATAACAAGGTTCTATCAAATAGGGTTTGATCAATCCCTCTTTAATTAAAATCATTTAAATAGAACCTTTAAAGTCTTAAATCATTACTTTTTCTACAAATTTGTGATTTCAGGCAAAAAATCAGGATGTCCCAAAAAGTGTAACCCACTATTGTGGTTTTAAGATGCTTAGAATAACCAATCTATATTATCCTAAACAACTTAAATGATGATATGATGTGATGATGCCTATATGATTATGCAATGGATGTTTTATGAAAATGTATGATTTATGCTTAGAATAACAAATCTATATTATGATGATGAATGATGTGTAGTATATTGATAGTTTGTGGATGCAAGATGGATATATTGGTGATGATGATTACCTAATCATGACATGATGTTAGCGTGGAAAGGAGATAGAAGAAAGCAAGAGAATCCAACAAGACACGAGACGATGATGATGAGAGATGGATGATTTTCTTATCAAGAATTGAGACTTTAAAAGGGTCACTTACCTTAAGTTCGATAACACGCATAAGCACGATGCATCAAGGTATAAAGAACTAGGATGACACTTCACTTAGTGTGATGGCCTTTGACTCGACAATTAGATAGGAGTAATCTTGTTCACACATGACATACGAAACCTCATTTAAAATGCAGTTCAGATATTTCAAACATCTTGGACCAAAACATATAAAAGCAAGTCTTCCTATGTGGTCAAAAAGACACCTAAAACACCCTCCCTATGCCCAAATAAAGTGTGCATGGCTGAGGTTATATTACAAGAACATCCAACAAGCACAACATATAAAAAGGTAATGATCATTGCCCCATTCCTATCTCTCTAAATCCTTTTTATTTGGACATCATCGAGAAGTTATTGGAATGAGCGCAAAGAGATAAGTCAAAAGACAAAGATAAAGTAAACAAACAAGTTAATTTTCTTCAATACCACTAACCAAAAGGAATTTTTTTTTAAAGATAAGAACTGAAATGATTTCCAATAGATAATGCCCATTGTAGGAATGATACATCCTAGGACATGTTAGTGGATGGTGGCACATTGTTTCGTTTATCCAAAGTGTTCTTTCCAATAAATAATGCCCATTGTAAGAAGGATATATCCTTGAACATGATGTTATCATATGATTGATTTGGGACTTATTGGATGATAGGCTATTAATACAAAGATTTGACTAACTTGTTTACGTACTGACCTAAACCTAAGACCTTGACGTTTGAGTTTTCACTTTTAACCTACTAGTCTCATTTCTGATTGTTTTACCAAAGGTTGAGAATGACAATCATTTATTATGAGTGGCATTTATTGTAGGTGAAAGTGAGATGAGATGAATGGATTTTTTAAAATATTTGGATGTTTTTGAAATGTTTTGAGGTTGTTTTTGGTATTTTTGAGATTTTGCAAATGTTTCAATTTTCAAAATTTCAATGTTTTGGGGTTTTCTAAGATTTTGACCAAGAGACTAACCTAAGGACCTATCCTAGGGGCCTCAGAGGTTGAATAGATTAGCCTTGCCTATGTTATACACAGAGAAACCACATAGTTGAACTGACATAAACTCGATTATTGATGAGATATGAACAAATGGATTGTTAGTTTATTATGACAGACTCCTAAAGGACTGACCTAAGTGTCTTGGGGGATGATCAAAGATCAACCTTGCTTACGTTCAAGGCTTAGAGACCCATAGTTCGACAAGATGACTCAGTTTTTGACTTTTTGACTTTTTGACCTATTATTGGATTTTGATATGATTTGGATGTTTTTGGATTTTCTAATTTTTTAATGTTTTTGGATTTTCTGATTTTCTGATGTTTTTGGATTTTTTGATTTTCTAACCTCAAGAATATACATGAATCTGATCTGATGAGAACATTCCCCTAACATGAAGTGATAGACTAATCTAATAAAGGCAAGAAAAACTAACCTTGAGAATGGGTCGAGTAGTAATAGGAGAGATCATGAAATGAACATTAGACCAAGCTATAATGCATATGCTGAATGGATGGGTGATTGGTGGATGGATTATGCAGAACAAGTCGCGAAGCTCCTGGTGGATGGAAAATACTTATTTACACAAGGCACATGTTTGCTAGGTTTTCACCGAGGTACTTACCCAAAGTGCCACTGAAGTGGTTTTCACTAGAGGATGATTTTTCTCTTTATTGTTTTTTATCCTTTTTTTGATTTTTTTGATTTTTTTTACTTTTTTGATTTTTTTTGTCACCTAAATGTTTGTTTGCTAAGTTTTCATCAGGGTGACCATTTTTTCAAGACGTTTTTATGATTTTTTGGTTTTTTGGTTCTATACCTTGAAAGATTAGGGATATAATTTTTTGAGATGGGAGCTATTCATGGGCTCCTATAGAGGTTCCCCTTCAAGTGTTGATAACTAATATGCCCCTAACTTATAGCTCGCTATGATAAAAAATAGTCCCAACCAGTTGGGTTCAAATTTTCCTTTGTTGTCTGGATTTGGGATGTTCTTTTGATTCTCCTTTAGTACTAGTTCTTTGACTTGGAAATTCCTACTTCTAATCTTGTTATAACTCCTCTTGAGTCTATTCTGAAAGACTTAGAAATGATTTAAAGTGTCCATATGTTCTCATCCAATAGCTCTAGCACATTCAGTCTTGATACTCGGTATTCTTCATCGGTGATGAGGTTTTGTAGTGATATTCTCAATGGCAGGAACTTGATCTCAATGGGTAATATTGCCTCTAATTCGTAGATCAGGGAGAAGGGGGTGGCACCTATTGGTGTGCAGATGTTGGTTTGATAGGCCCAAAGGGCTGGATTTAGCTATAGATGTCAATCACAACCTGCATCATTGACTATTTTCTTGAGGATCTTTAGAATGGTTTTATTGGTGGCTTTTGCTTGGCCATTTCCTTGGGGATAGTATGGGGTGGAGAAGCAATGTTATATTTTAAATATTTCACATAGATCATGAACATCCTTCTTCTTGAATGGTGTCCCATTATCTAAGATAATAGCTTGGGGAACACTATATTAACATATTTTAAGTAGTTCAGGATGAACTTTGATATCATCTTTCCAGTGATGTATGTCATGGGGATGGATTCCACCCACTTGGTAAAGTACTCAGTGGTGGTTATGATGAACTTGTGGCCATTAGATAAGGTGGGAGTTTTCTTTCCAATGAGATCGAGTCCCCGCTATGAGAAGGGCCATGGTGTGACAATATGATGAAGTTCTTGAGCTGGAGCATGGATGAGGTCCCCAGGTTGCTGACATTGTAGGCACCTTTCGATGTAGTCACGTGCTTCTCTTTCCATTGTAGGCCAATAATACCCCATCCTCAACAATTTCTTGTCCAGGGTTATTCCACTCGAGTGTGAACCAAAGATGTCATTATGCACCTCAGTTAAAGCAGTCAATGCCTCCTCAATGTTTAAACAACATAGTAGGGTTCCTTCTATGCTCCTATAGTAAAGGGTATTTCCTAAGATGAAGAACCGGTATGATTTCTTGACAAAAGTTCTTTTTAGGCTTGAGGGTAAGTCAGTAGGTAGGACATCTATTCGTAGGTAGGTATAAATGTCATGGTACTAGGGATCATCAGGACCAATGATTTCACACACAAATTCTGATTTTGGTACCTCGAATGCAAGCACAAGAAGCTGCTCTACCAAGAATTCATATTTTCGGACATTGTGAGGGATGTTCAGTAGGGATCCAATTGTTGCCATGGCATCTATTGGTATGTTGTTCGCTCTAGGAATCTGCTCAAATGTGATATCAATGAATGATTCTTTGAGGCTTTCTACAATCTTTTTGTATGGAGTATGTTTATCATCCTTAGTCTAGTATTCACCATTCACTTGCTTTATTATCAGTTGGGAGTCTCTGTATACTCTGAGGGCCATGATGTGCCACTACACTACTATTCTGAGACCTATGGTTAAAGCCTCATATTTTGCAATGTTATTAGTGCAAGGGAATGCCAATTTTTATGATCTAGGTATACAATCCCCTCATGGGGTGATGAAGAAGGCACCAGGTTCTAATCCATGTTGCATGTAGAAACCATCAAAGTAGAGTTTTCAATGGTCAGCTATGTTGAGATTGAAAATGGATTGATCTAGAAGTTCTGATATGAGTGGATTCTCTAAGTACATGGGTGCTTCTATAAGTTGATCTGTGATTACTTAACCTTTGATTGATTTTCATTCCATATACTCAATGTCATATTTAGATAGAATCATGACCCACTTAGCCATCCTTCTTGTGAGCATTTCCTTTGATAGTAGGTACTTTAGGAGATCAATTTTGGTGATGAGATTAATTTTGTGTGCCATGTAATGTCTAAATTTTTGTGAAGCAAATACTACTGCTAGACATGCTTTTTCAATGAATGAGTAGTTTAACTCATGCCTGACCATTGTGTTGCTGATGTAATACATGGCCCTCTCTATCCCATTTTTATTGTACTAAGCTAGGAGAGCTCCAAGGGCTGCTACTATTGCTGACACATAGATGATTAATGGATTTCTTGGCATTGGCGGGATGAGGACTAGTGGTGTGAGTAGATATTCTTTTATTTTGTTCAAGGATTCCTTGGACTTGTAATCTCATTTTTACACTACTCCCTTGTGAAGTAGGTGAGAATATGGGTTCTACTTGCCTCCCAATTGTGCTATGAATCTGTAAATGGACTGAAGCCTTCCTTAGAGGCCTCTCAACTATTGAACAATGTTTTGGGTGCTTTTATCTCAAGTATTGCTTTTACCTTTGCAGGATCTATTTCAATACCCCTCATTAACACTATGTAGCCCAACAACTTTCCTGACTGTATGCAGAAGATGCACTTCTTTGGATTTAAGCAAAACATGTACTGCTCTAGCCTATCAAAAATAGCACTCTAGGTTGCTATGTGATCTCTCCTCTATTGGATTTTTCTAGTATGTCATCAACATAATATTTGATAGTCTTGTGGATCATGTCATGGAAGATTAACTTCATGGCTCTTTGGTAGGTGGCCCCAACATTCTTTAGGTTGAATGGCATCATATTCCAGCAGTAAGGCCCCCATGGACAAGTGAAGGTTGTTTTGTGTTGGTCTTCTTTGGCAATCATTATTTGGTTGTACACAAAGAAACTTTCCATTAGTGAAAGCATTTCATTCCCTACTGTCATGTCTACAATCATGTCAATGTTAGGTAGTGTGAAATCATCTTTCAAACATGCTTTATTTAGATCTCTAAAATTTGTACAGATTCGGATGCCTCCATCAAGTTTTGAAATAGGAATTAGATTTGACACCCATTCTAGATAGTCTATTAGCCATATGAATCCTACATCTAGTAGTTTCTTCAATTCCATCATGACCAATAAAGCAATCTGAGGATGCATTTTCCTGAGTTTTTTTCTAACGAGCTTTGCCTCAGAGTAGACTACTAGGTTTTGAACCAAAATCTCTAGATCAAGCTCGGGCATGTCAACATAGATCTATGCAAAATTAACCTGTCTCTCTCTCAAGAAGGCTGCTAGGAGCTCTTGTTCCTCTAATAGTAACAATTTTGCATAGAATGTGATGTGCAGTGTCTCCTTTGTTCCCAAGTTAACTAGATTGCATTTTTTAGCTAGGACCACTGATTTTTGTTGATGGAGAGCTTTGAAAGGAAGAATGAATCCCCCATACTTAGACACCTCAAAGAGGTTTTGATTGTTGGATGTATCCTTTCTTTTTACTATTTTCAAGTCAGAGAGTGCCATAGTGTGGTTTTCATTCAAGGACTTAGAGATTATTCTCATTTTTTCACTTTTATGACTAAGGGATTCAATCGTTTCACCATAGTATGCATGCGTATCCATCTCAATGATAAATCCTTCCAAGTTATGATCCCCACGTGGAATATTATCCTGCAGTCCCATGAATTCTTAGAGATCCTCATAGTTTTTGAATATGTCTAGAATTGGTGGTCCTCGCTGGTCATAATCGATGAGTCGTAGGTAGACTAGATGGATTTCATGGTTTTGGTTTTCAGACTCATAGGAAAAGGTGCTAATCATGAGTAGGGAGGTGTCCTAAAAAAATGTTGGCAAATCAGTTATGGGATCTTCCTCATTAGCTATATCTATGATCTGACCTATGGATATGGTTGTTTGACAAGCAAGTATTGTTGATTGTTGAGGAGGATTATTGACCTTTCTAACTCAAGGAATTTGGCCACGTATGGTTATTCTCAGAAGGGTACATCGGAGGCCAAGATTTTTTAGTTGTGTCTCAGGAATGATAGGTATTAGAAGTCCATTGTCATTTTTCCCCAATTTTTAGTTTATATCATAGCCCATTGTGAATATCATTTGTAAACCCTTACTGTTGTCATCCATAAGTAGATTAGTTGCTAGTCTATTATCTTGATACAAGAGATGAGATGGGTCTTCCTCTATTATTTCTTAGCCAAGATCTCCCCAACTTCTGAAGTTGGAATATCTTTCAAAGGATGTTTGAGATGTGGAGGCTTCATTTGATCATGGTCTTCCTCTTGATCTAGGGGATTGTGGTAACTCTCCTACTGGGTAAAAGCATAGAGTTGTGTTACACTTTCGACCAAATAAATAGTTCTGAGCAAAATATTTTCAGCTAGAAAGGTTTCCCCCAATTAGGTTTTGACCGAAACCATGTGGCCTACTATGTGACACACAGATTTTAGTCAAATAAGTTTCACCTGAATCCCAAAAAATCAAAATTTTCCTTTTCCCGCTTTGAAACTAGCTTTGAAATTGGATTTTTTAATGTGCGAGGTTTCTATAGAAAGGGTTTTAGTAGAAACTGTTTCTACCAAAATTGTCTATGTGGCATCCTAGTTGGCAACCAACTCAGCTTTTTTCATAAATTTTTGAAACTTTCAACTTTAGCTAAGTATTTTTTAGTAAAAAATATTTTTCTACAAAAACAAAACCCTTTTGTAGAGCTCAGAGTGGAGAATCCAAATATACAATTTTTAAAATATTTTGATTAGTTTTAGTATATTTTATTTTTACAATAATGCGAGTAGGTTTTTAAAATGAAAAAAGAAGTTGATTAAAAAAAAAAAAAAAAGATAGTAAAACTTATTAAAAAATTTAATTCTTATATGGGGCATAAGAGGCAAGAGTCTTCTTCAAAAGGGTATAATTTTTTTTTTGAAGATGATTTAAAAATTGAAAAATAGTAGACGGCCCATGAAAAATGTCAAATTCTAACATGTTTGACTTTAAAACGTTATTACGAGAAAAATATACATGAAAATTTGATTTTTCTTTTTCCATGCACAAGATATTGAAGTTGTAACCTATTTGGAGAAAAAAAAATTAGGGAGAAATGATTTTTTTTTCAATTTGTTTCTTAACAACCCATGATGTCACTCTTTTTAAAAAAATTCAGCATTCCAAAATCTATCCTTAAATTGATAAAAACATAATGAAAACATTTTTTTAAAACTTTAAAAAAATTACAGCAATAAACTTCATCAAAAGTTCTACATTTAAGTAATTTACAACATTTTGAAATTCAAAATATAAAGACCACTTTTATGTGGTCGAAGTTCCAAAAAAAATTGTTGTTGGCCGATTCCTTTATAAAGTGTGACAAAGGTTTGTGCTTTTACCCTACTACAAAAGCATTTTTGGGAATTTTATAGTTTTCACAACCATTCTCCTATATGATGAATTTGATGTCAAAGATGGTGGGGATGGTGGGAGTGGTGGGTGTCTCTATTGTAGAGGTGGAAGTGAGAGTGGTTGGATCAATGTATGGTGTTGATGGGCCTTCATCATTCTTTGGCACTCAAGAGGTATTTTATAATATTTTGCCTCTAGGCTCTTGCAGTAAGAGAATGGTTAAGGATCTCCATGGTTGGTGACCTCTTGGCCTTCATGTGTGAATTTTATGCACTAGTGGAAGGTTGATGCTGCTACTTGCATTGCATGAATCCACACTTATCCCAAGCAGATATTGTAAGGAAAATCAAGGTCAAGGTCTTGGCAGGTGGTTTCCATTATTGCTGGCCCCACTTGAATAGGGAGTTGAATAGTGCCTTGAGACACTCTCTTTTGATCATCGTACGCCCTGATTGTGATGCATTTTCCTTTGTCTATGGTATCGTCAGAAATTCCCATATTTTTTATTACTTAAGGAAACAAATGTTTAAACTTGCACCTCCATCTACCAAAACCCTCTTGACTTTATTTTTTGTATACCAGGACTTCCAAATGGAGTGCGTGATTATGAGATGGTTGAGTAGGGAATTCTTTGTTAGATAATGTGAGAAGGCTTGCAGTGGTGATATTCCCAACCATGGATTGGAATTGGTCTACATCTAGATCCGAGGAGACGATGGACAAGGTGGATCTTGGATTTAAAGTGAATGCCCTAGGTGGTTGTGAGGATCTAGCAATGGTGACCTTGCCACCACGTGTGGTGACTCCATAGTCTACATTGTCTCCCTTGATGTTAATGATAGGGACATACTCCTCTAGTGTCACCACAACATGCTCATATACATGGTTTACATCCTTGTATTTGTATTTTCCTTTTCCTGTATTATTGGTTCCCTTGTTGTGATTAGGGATCAAATTTTTGTATATTTTGAGTTCTTGGTTTGCTATTGGTTGTTCCATGTTTATGATTCTTTGATCTATGAGGACCTAGACCAGGTTTTTCAACCTCATGCAATTGTTACTAGTATGCCCTTTGATTTTTTGAAAGTTATAGAGCTTGTTTTCATTGTACTAGGGTGGTTTCACTTCTAGTTCCTAGTAGTTTTCATAAGTGGGAACTTTGATGAGGTTCCCCAAGGGCTATTTATTTTTGCTTGGTGGTATTTTTCTTTCGTAGGGGTGGTCCCCCTTGATAATTTATGTTATTAAGTTGATTACTGGTTGGTTGTTGTTTTGATACCACATTGTTATAGGTGTTATTTCAATCATTGTTTTGTGGTTGTTGGTAGGTTTGAATGTTTTTCCTTGGGGCATTGATTACAACCTTGGCATTAACCACACCATCATTTGTGACATTTTTGTTTCTCTCCCATGTGCGAGGTTTGTCATTATAATTGTTGGATGGGAGATTTCTTTGTTGTTTTGGATAGGTGGGTGTTCCTCCTTGTGCATTAAGGGCTCATTCAATGTTAAGCACCTTGAAGATCAATTGATCATAGGTCGTAATACCTTGGACTTTGAGATGAAATGCCAATTTTGTTTCAAAATTGAAGATGATTGTGAAAACTTGTTGTTCTTCTAGCATGACCCATTTTCTCATGTTGGCCTTGGATCACCATCATTGTAGAAACAAATCAAATGATTCATTTTTACCTTGTTTTAGAGCTGATAGTTCCTCTAGACTAACATCCATTCCGATATTGAATGCGTAATTTTTAATGAATGTGTCTACAATTTCTTGGAACTTATTGATGCCAAGAGGAAGGCGAGAAAACCGCTCCATGGCATGGCTAGCCAAACTCCTAGGAAATAGCCACATAAGATAGGTATCGTCATATGCAACTTCCATGCAATGAACTTGGAATTCCTTGATGTGATCTTTAGGGTTTTTTGTCCCTTGATATCTGTCAAATTTGGGGATTTCAAATCCTTTTAGGAATGGTTTCATTACAAGACTCCTTTCAAATGGAGGACACAAGTTGCTAGGTGACTTCATGGTTTTCCCTGATTGAAGGTCAAGCACTTGTTGTGAGAGTAACTTGATCTGTGTTGCTACACTGTTTTGTGGATCAGGGGGTGGGATGAAGGTCTTTTGAGGTTTTTCATTTGTTGGAGGGATGGGTGGATTGGTGGGTGTGTTGATGGATGGTGTTTTTACATTATGTTGCACCAAGTATGCTTGCAATTACTATTGTACCAACAATTCTTGTTGTTGGTCCTATTGTTGTTGTGCTAATAGTGCCTGTTATTGAGCTTCTTCTTGTTGTTGTTGCACCAACAACGCTTGTTTTTGGGTTGCTAATCGAGCTGCTTCTTGATGCTCTTGGTATTTTTTTAGTGCTTGTTGATATGCTTGTTGTTGGACTGCTTGTTGTTGTGTAAGATACTGTGCTTGTGCCTATGTGTGCTCTTGTGCTTATTCTTATCCTTGTTGAACTTGGTATTGAGCTTGAGCTTGTGCTTGTTGGGTAGCTTGTGCAATCTATATAGCTTTTTGTAGCCTATGCTACTTGAGTGGCTTGGGCTACTTCTTGTGCTTGTTGTTGTAATAAGGGTGCAACTTGTTGTGCTTGTTGTGCTTGCTATGCGGCTTGGGCGGCTTGAGCAACTTGGGTAGCTTGCTAAGAAGCTAGCTGTGTAGCTTGTCAGTTTTGGATTTTTTGGAGTGCCTTCTGATAGGGAACTTGTTGAGCTCATTGCAACACAATACTATATTGGTTTGATGTATACATGTTTGGTGGTAGTGGTGGTGGAGGTGGGTTCAGAATGATGCTTGTTGTTGTGATGAGAGGCATCATCATATTGATGTTTAAGATTTGAGTGGTGGATGGTGCGATTGATGTTCTTGGTCCTTGAGAGACCATGTTTTGAGATACATAGGGGATGGTTGATGATGTGGCTTGCATTATTGCTCAAGATGGTTGCTATATGTTGTTGTGATTTTGATGACAAGATGGAAGGATTTTGTATGATATTTTGATTAACGATCGAAGGGTTGATTTGATTTGGTTGATTGATATTTGGTAAAGGGGGAAGCCCTAAACCAAAAGGTGATGTGGATATTCATGGCAATGGTGGGAGAGGTGGAAATGTGAATGGAATACTCCCTTGTGGAAGTGATGAAGATGTAGTGTCAAAGGTGCCCCTTGGTCCAAATAAGCTACCTTCTCCTTGTGAGGCTATGGGGAGAAATGTTTGGGGTGTTGCACAGAATGATGATGATGATGGGTCATTTGGATCATGAAAGGTGAGAGGGACATATGGATGTGATGGATTTTTGGGTATGGACTATCCCAAGATGGTGTTCACGTCCAAATCCTGATTGTTTACAAGGGGGTGTGTTTGCAATGCATTAAGAAATGTGCTTCCCTTGTTAACAATGGGTTGAGTTGGAGCAATAGATGATGTGATTTGTGGGATGTTTTGAGTGATGTTTTTGGAATGGAAGTGTAGATGAACTGGGGATGGTGGATGAGATTGGGGGCATGAGCCCAAAAGATGGTTCCACAATAGTGCTCACAAGGAAATTGGAGGGGGGTTTAGCCCCTTGTTTTGCTAATTCAAGCATGCATAGTGAGGGATTGAGTCTCGTCATGATGTTGATAATCTTATGATTCTCCAGATTTTGAACCATTTCAGTGATTTCCTCATGTGACATTCCAAAGGGATTATTGGTAACATCCTCCACTTGGACACCTTCCTCTTGATGGTCTTGTGAAAATGGAGGAAGTTTAATTGTGAGACTTCCAGACCCAATGGGATTCATTTTGGGAGCAGTCTGACTCAAGTCACTCGAAGTAGATGTTTCTTTGTTGGCTTCCATGTTCCTCTTGTGTTGAGATCTAGTTTACACCATAAAATAGGAATCAATCTTCAAGAATGTGGGAGGTGAATCTCTAATTCTTTGGATTGATCTAACTTTAGGTACAAAAGAGAAAATTTAGGATGATTTAAGGATCAAAAGGATGATGGTGAAATGAAGGATGGATGATAAGGATAATTAAATTTTTTGAGAAATCTTGAAGGAGATGTTAAAATTTAGGACTTGGATTTGATGTTTAATTTTGATTTGGGATTAGATTTTATTATATTTGGATTTGGATTGTGAAATCATAAAATCTAAGAGGTTGGATGTTGTCCTAGAGTGAATTTTTCCTCAAGACGCTAGTTTGACTAAGTGTGAGAAGAAGGATTCATCTAAACACACCTAACCAAATAAGATGATTTTTTTATTGAGATTTTTCTTTTGGATTATGAAATCTTAAACCCCAAGATGTTGGATGTTATCATGGGATAAATTTTTCCACAAGGTTTGATAATTTGACTAAATATGTGGAGAAGGATGCATCTACACGCATCTAATCAAACAAGATGATTTTGGATTGATTTCAAATGATTTTCCCAAATTTTAACATGAAGGATTTTTTCAAGATTTTCAAAGAGCTGATGATGAGATGATTTTGGTTTTGATTTTCAAAGATGAATGAAGATTTTATTTTGATCCTAAGTTTACCTAAAAAGACACTTGCTTACTAGACCTCAGTTTTGAAGAACATGCTTTTCTCTAAACAAGATGCTCCAACTCTCTAAAAAGATTTGGCTTTTGACAATAATAGAATTAGTACAAACCAAGATTTTTTCATGAAGCTTTTATGTTATAGTTAAAAAGTAGTCTTCATTTGAATTTGTATAGCATTGAGAGACACTTTTGGTGATCTTTCAGACTAAGATCTTTTACCTTTGTTTTCTTGATCACGATCTTGCATGAAATCATTTGGGACACATGTGTGGGATTCAATTGTCTTTAGTCTTTTCTTAATGATTTCGTTTTACCACAAATACTTCTTGATTAGGATTTGAAACTAGATGTCTAATGTTTTAATTTCTTTTCATCCCACAAAGTGTAGTATGTGGAAATCAAGGAAATCAAAGCAAGAATTACCTAATGTTTATTTTAGTAGTAGCAAATTGAGATAAAATTCAAGTGCCTAGAAACCTCTAAGGATATTGAATCCCAAGGGAAAGCAAGGGCACATGAATTCATTCAAGGATATTTGTTTCTCCTAAAGGGCTTAAGATTTGATGCTCATGTTAAATTTTTTTTTTCCAATGTTTTTGATCAAGAAATGTGTTTTGATTCCAAGAACAAGTACAACCCTATGGCTATTTGAGACAGTATTTGTTGGGTCCCCACTTGGACAAGTCCAACTACACCTACTTTCAATAGATGGTTAGATGCTTGACCCCACTGGCTCCCCTCCATGGCTCAACACTTCTTTTAGGGAAGCCAAGAATTAGTACCCATGAATCTCCCATGGAATACTTTCCATCTCTACTAAAAGTTATAAAAGTGTGCGGTGGCTTCAGAACGACCATTCTTGCACCAACAAATAGATAGGGATTTTATCCTTTCTAGACAAGGGTCTTAATTCAGACTTTCCATTTCTAGAGATTGACCCATGTGGCGAGAGACCATTGCTTCCCTTCTCATCAGGACCAACTGTGTGATATTGGCCTTTGTTTGAGTACCAAGTTTTAGATCCCAGCTGGAAATACACTTGGATTTAGTGTGTTACAAGTTGGTTCATTCCCTTGGGTGAGTACTTTTTCCCACAAGGCAGGCCCTCTAAGATAAACAAAAGTGAGCAAAATAATACCTATAACTTGATTAATCTTTGTTGCAACACAAAGAGAGAGAATGCATGCAATATGCTCCACTCACACTTGCAAGATGTTTTGTTCAATTTTAATCCAAAAATGAAATGTGGAGGTAATTAATTTACCCAACTTAAGATCACCAAAAGGCCTTTTTATTCTCAAGATCACCGTGAGGCATGAGAGAAGGGCATACATTCTTTTGATGGTATTACTTTGAGTAAAAAATTACAAATCAAAGAAATACTTATTCAGTTTAAGTCCACAAAGTTTTATAGCATCAAATAAAATGTGGAATTTTCCTTCAATTTTTTAACCTCAAATTAAATCTAGTGATCTTTTCCTAAGATTCATTTTAATCCCTTTTGTAGAAAATATGGAGATGTTATTTTTAGAGCCCCAAGAAGATGTGAGTTGATTTAAAATAGAAAACTAAAGCATAGAATGGAAGCCCTTTAAAGCATTTAAAAATGGTTTGTCAACTTCAAAATTTAAGGCTTTAATCCTCTTTAACCCCAATCTATTTGTGTTCTTTGATTTCATGTGAGAGAAAAACCATCGTCTCCCAATGCCAACCTACAATTTTTTTTACAAAGTTGTCAACAATAATATTTATTTGAAGGAAAAAGAACATTATACCTATTATGCAACATAGCTATGAAAAAACCATGCAATCTTAAAATTCCATAGTATGAAGGATCTCCAAATGAAATGTTGCACAATTCAACCAAATTTTTTTGAAAACTTCAAGTTACTAAGCAGATCTATGGATATCCACCTAATTCAACCAACCAACAGAAGGTACAAACACCAGGGGTGCGAAGCTTCACTCTGCTACAAAAGATATAAATATTTGATCCCTTTCGTAAAAATATTAGTGAGCATTCAAAAAGTAGATTAAAAAAGAATCTCAGTCCAGAGGCATAATCTCAAACAACATCAAGCATTAAATATCCCAATTATTGCTACGCGATGAAGCTTTGGCTATGTAGAGTTGACGAGCCTATAGGAGAAGGCCCAAAATGTCAACTCAATTAACTAGTTGACTTTTATACATTGATAAGTTCATAACTTACCCGCACCATCAATAGGTGAGAACAGTTCAAGTGTATGCTAATGTTGATCCTCAGTATCGACTTACTCGTACAATATTAGTATCAAAGCATCAAAAGCTAAGCTTTCAAAGCATGCAAAGAACAAGGGAGTAAGAACAATGTGCGTCCCACACTCGACCAAATGTCACCTCACTTTCCAAAGAGTGGGTGATTATCTCATGGAATGCATTGTTTGCAAGATTTTGTGTAAAGCATATTTTTATGGAAGATGAAAAACCTTCAGGCGCGTACTTAACATGGCATGACTTTTAAGAAAATGTAATTTTTTAGATGTACAAAACAACAAAGAAAGTGGAAGCATAGAGAGGGAATTTATTTTGATAGAATGACTAAAAAAAAGACATTGACTAATGGCATACACACCAAGAAAATATTGTTAAGATGCATTAGAAAACCTTAAGCAAATACCATTGGTAGGTGTAAGGCCGAATTTTACAATTATAGAAACTTTCAAGTCAATGCATTTAATCAATCGTACAAAAAAATGAATGGAGTCTTCTACTATAACCAATTATATGGAAAGGCCATGCCCCAATGTCATCTATAAAACTTTTATAGGATCTAAACTTATAAATGCATTCCCAGGAAAAGGCTATTAGTAGGTGCAAAGCCACATTTTAAAAAACCTTTACCATCAATTCTGCCTGTGCCATAATGAAGCATAGAAAGGTGTTTTAGTAATGATTCTTGAACCAAACTTGTATTTTGATAACCATGATTTTACATGACATTTAAATCGAAGGCCCATTCAATGGACAATCGAAGTATTGATCTAATACATGCCACATAAAGATGTGGTTCCAATACAACGCATTTATTGAGATGAGTTACAGTGCACTTGAAGTAAGATAAGGTTGCAGCCAACAAATATCATGAAATAAACATTGAATGGTATATTGAGAAGCAACAATCAAACACAATAGACACATTAAGATTAATGTCACAGATGAGATTCTTAACTTGCTTAGTATTGGAGATTCAAATAAGAAACCCCTAGCTAAGAAGCACACAAGTCAAAATGATACAATGAGTTATCAATATCAACTCTTGAAGCACGAAATTAAATATGTAGGATGGAAACACATGTTAGATTTTAGGAATATATTCAAAATGCAGAAAAATAGACAAAAGAAGTTAAATTTTAGAAAAAAAATTAGCAAATGAAATCCAATGCTAAACTGTCAAAATTTTCCCTCCTAGCGTCATATGTGAGCACCATAAATCTGCACGTAGCCTAAACCTCAATACTCATTAGTAATGGGTTAGTTCAATTTATTCAAACCTATAAATACTTCTATGAAATAATACATCATGCCTTCTAAACAAAATAACAAAACCAACTAATTGAAAGCATAAAAGAAGCACAATGTATACCCATACCATAGTGGATTGGTGTCACTTTGATGTGAAAAGTGACCCCTTCCCAACCCTTAACAATTTCAAATGATGAATATTGTTATGCTATGACAATGAAGTGGAAAAATTTAGCTCTCAATGTGAATAGAGTAACTTTGCATGAAGTTGTGGATGATCAAATGAAGGATAGCCTCTCCATTTATAGAAGAGTTTGATGAGAGAAGAGGAAAAAGGGATGAATGTGGGACAAAAACCAAACCAATATGAAGAAGCCACTTTTCACCATGTGAATGGGCCAAGCATGTGCACATTTTGATGAATGTGCCCATAAATGCATAAATTTGAAAATTGAAAATATTGAAATGACAAGGTGGAGGGAGAGTCAAATGGAGTAATGGCCACTTGGATCAATGCAAAAGGACTTGTAAGATTAAATAAATGCCTTGTTGGAAGGACTCATCCCACTTGCAGGGAGATTTGAAATGGGGGAATATTCCATTTTTATTCCTTGTTGAGAGAAAATGAAGATTTAATAAATGAATTAAATTGATTTATTTGTGCAAGTCGGAAAAGATAGAGGATGGGACATGAATTAGATTTAGCCTTAATCATGATTTGATTAAATTAAGTGAAGATTAGGTGATTTGACCCATTTGACTTAGATTTATGGATTAAAATAAATCAAAAGGAGATGGAAAATGACTTAGACTTGGTTAAATAAATATTTTGATTTTTATAGCTAAAGGGGATGATGTTAGTGGTAAAGATGAATTAAATAAGATTGGTTTATTTAATTAAAGATGAAATTTAGGATTAAATATATAAAATGAGTTATTTAATCAAAAAGGGGATAATGATTTAAATATATTTGATTGATTAATAGTGGAATTAAGATGAATTAAATGGTAAATAAAGGGGTGATTAAAGAATAATTGAAGTTGGTTGATCAGGATAATTTTCATGTCTACATTCGTATCATGACCATAAGTCATATTTTGATAATCACGAAGGGTGGTACATAATTGTGTAAAGGATGGGAATCTCATCATTTCAAGTTTATTTTGGAGTTTATTTTGTAAGTTGGAAATAAGCATTCATTGAAGGTCGACATCCAAAATCTTAATCTTTACTTGTGAGGAAAGTGTTTGGTATCTTTCTATGAAATCTGTCACTTTCTCATCATCCTCTTGTTTGCATGTCATTAAATTAGCTAGGGTCATCTTGGGACCCATGTGAATCTAGTAGTGGTTGTAAAAGGCATCAACAAGTACATTGAATGAACCAATTGAATTATTCGATAAGGAAGATAACCACTCTAGAGCAGTATCCTTCAAGGATCTAGGGAATAGTTTATCCATAATTTTATCTGCAAAGATGAAATCACTACATAAGGTTGTAAAATATGAAACATGACTAATAGGGTATCCTTTCCCACCATATTTATCAAACTAGGGAAATTATATACCTTATTGCATTTGTGCTCTCAATATATCTAGGGACAACAAATTTATTTTGATGTATTGCAAAGGTTGACCATTTTTGTTCTGATGTAGGGCTACAACTTGTTGTTGAATGAATGACATGGTTTACATAAGTGTGTTAAGGATAGCATCATTGTTATTGTAAGGTGGCAGGGAATATGGTGGAGTGGTGTATGTATGTGGAGGGCAAGTGAATTGTAAGTTTGTGAGGGAGTATGGTTGAGGAGATATTGCATGTGAATGCACAAAGCTAGAATCATTCCTCATGGAAATGTCCAAGGAATTGTTCACACTGCTATTAGGTTGGATAGTTGTGGTAACTTGATTACTAGTGTATCTTGGAATGGACATGGGTATTGTAGAAGGAGGAATTGAAGTTCCAACCTAGCTTTGAGTGCACCCCAAAGCTTGAGTAGAACTAGTGATGGTAGGGATGGTATTGTTAACATTGAGCACATTAGTTGTTGGCATGGTAGTCATGGGAAATTATTTATGCATACTATGATCCATAGATGGTTGATTATCAACACTATTAGGAAGAGAGCTAAAAAACCCAATATCCATGATGAATGGTATATCATGAGATGACATGAGCCTCGAACTATGTCTAACAATAGTATTGCTAATAGGGCACCAAGTTGTAAAGCTCATACATGTTTTACAAACTTAGTGTGCAAACCCAAAACGGAAAGAGGCAATGGAATGTCGTAGAATGAAATGCAATTTTCAGATTCTAAACAAAGCAGTTTATTGATTACACTATGCAACAATCTAAAAATGAAATGTTGTAAATGTAATTTTGAATTTTGAAAATTCACTAAATGAAGAAAATGAAACTAGATTTAATGAAATTAATGAAACAAAAAATCAATAAACTAGAACAAAGATGTAACAACAAAAAATAGAAGTAAAAAATAAAAAATAAAAAATTCCAAAAATTTAGTTTTAGGTCTGATCAGGAACTCATTCACCCTAGGGAAAATTGTTCTTGGATTAGGGTTTTGAAATTATTTTTTATGTATTTTTAAGCCTTTTCTAATGAGTTCTAGATTCAGGTCTACTACAGTAAGTTTCAGGCTCAGTTTTCTATAAATACAATGTGAAATTCAAAATGAAAATGTGACAAAATGATGAATTACAAGACCTAGTTTGATATGCAATTTTGTTTTGATTTTCAAATGCAATTTTATGTGATCTAAATGATATGGAAGATGACTATTTTTTTTTGTATTTTTCAAATTTAAAGAATGCAAACAATGCAATTCTAAAACCCTAGATGAAATATAAATTTGAATGCAAATTAAGACACCTTAAAAGATATCTAATTCAATTCAAAAAAATGCAATATCTAATCTAGGATGAAAATAAACTCCAAAATAAAAAAAAATTACAATGCTCAAAAAGTCAAGTTCACCAAAATGAAACAAAGAAAAAGAGGCTAAACCCATAATATGTTTGATCAAATGGGTTCACCTACCTTTGTGACTAGTTATTTCACTAAATTATGAGAGGTAAAATGCATAAATAACAGTAAAAAAATGAACATAATTGTTATAATAGAATTAAGAGAAGTTTTAAGATGCTAAAATGATGTGTACCTTGTTGAAAAAGTGTTATTTAAGGGTTCACTAAGGACTAATTTTCCCAATAGAAAATGGGTCCTTGTTAGTGTTCTGGAAAAGTGATTTCTAGTTTTTGTTCTTCAATATCTGCACTCCCAGCTCCTAGGCACATTCAACTCTTGAAAGTTGGAATTGAATTTTTTAGAGAACTTTCTGTAATATTGCAATAAATATGACAACTTTTGTAAGTTTACAATCTTAATAACTTTTGCAACTTTTTTTATCCACTTGATCTTCAATCTAAAACCTCCAATCACACATCAAGAGAGAAGAAAAATTGTTGATTGTTAGAGAATAGAGGTTTTCCTTGGTCAAAACCCATTTAGGTAATTAAACCTTGAATTAAAATAATGCACAAAAGGAAAGATGAATGAACAACAATGCGTAGCATCTCACCAATCCTCAATTGAACCTTGGAATGCAAATTTGAAACTTAGCATGAAGTGGGCTCAATGTGTGTAGATCTTGATCATTAACTTGGCATAAGATAATGGATTTGAAGACTTGAAGTTGATCACCAATGCTACAACATCACATTAGCTCAACAACATGCATGAATTTTACATGGTGAAAGAGATCCTTGATTGCAACAATAAAACCTTGATAATCTACCTTTGAATGCCTTTGAAAATGCTCTTGAATGCTCTATAATGCACTTGTGAATATTTCTCGATCTCATGAAAGTATTCTCTAGGTGAAACTATGTAAAATTACCTTATATCTATACTTAAGTTTTAATCTAAAAATTCAAATAACTCAAACTGGTATTAGATCTAGGATTTGAAATCACTAAAATATCACTAAAAATAAGTTTAAAAAGGGGTGTCCTAATTTAAGGAGGACTCCTTTTCCATAGGGTGAATGGGTCCTAGCATACTTAGCTAGGACTTGTTTCGAGGAGATGAAATAACATGTCAAAGGGGGGGTTGTAGGACCTAGGAAGGACCTATTCACCAGGTAGCAAATGGGTACTAGGTCATTAGCTTAAGACTCAAACCTTTCCAAATTAAGTGTTGTGAAACATTATTAATGAGTGTTAGACTTTATCCCTGATAAATATAATAAATTAGGCTTGGATTTGAATTTAATGGGCCAATTAAGCTCAATTAATTAATTAAATCCCTAGATTAGTGTGAAAGTGTAAATATACACTTTATATCACCCTAAATAATGCACCATTAAGTCCATTTTATTTAAGGAAAAGGGATACCTTTTCTTTTTTTATTCAAGGGGTAAACACTTTTGACTGGAGCTATGAACCAAAATACAACCATTCAACAATACCACCCCAAAGGGGTTTGAAACTTTGTGGCAAGAACAACAATGCCACCTATAAACCATCACACCATGCCAGTACCGGCAGAAAGGGATACCTTTTCTATTGCTACAAGTACTTTATATATTATCATACATTAATAAATATGAGTTCTAGATGAGTTGGTTACTCTTTAAAAAAAGCTAATTGATATAAACCATGTTTAATTTACCACTAATTCATAATGCTACCTCTCTCTCTTCTCTCTCTATCTTTCAAGTTCTACCTAGAAGGCATGACCATAGTGCTACCCTCTCTCTTCTTTACCCCTATCTCATCTCTCCCTCTCTCCTATCATATGTGTAGTGCTAACTTATTTCTCACTAGATATAGGTATACTCTCTCTATCTCTCCTTGTATACTTCTTTCTCTCTTTCATTTTAAATTAGTATTATCTTGTACATTAAGAAATTAGAAGTGTGAGTTGGTTCTATCTCTCCCTCTCGCCTTCTCTAATACATGTAATGCTACCCTCTCTTTTTCTCGTTAGATACCTACTCTCTCTATCTCACCTTTAATACTTCTCTCTCTTTCATTTTATTAGTGAAGTATATATTTTACATTAAGAATTTATCTAACTACACATGAGTTTGTTTAATGTCTCCTACTATAATGAGGTATCATCTCTCTCTCTCTCTCCTTAGATAGGTCTAATCTCTCTCTATATATCTCTCTCTCTCTCTTTCATTTAATTAGTCAATTATATCTTGTACATTAAGAAAATATCTAACTACATGAGTTGGTTCCATATCTCCCTCTCTCCTACTATAGTGATCTAACCTCTCTCTCTCTCTCCTTAGATAGGTGGGTTAGTGCAAGATCATGGGGATCCAAACTAGGTCCTTATTGGCAATAAAATTCAAAAAACTAGAGTTAGGAAAATTGATATAAAAAATTGAATAAGTTATTAACATAATTTGAAAAATATGGGTATGTACAGGATCATCATGGAAAAAATAGGCACTTAAGTGGCAAAAGATTTAGAAAAATCAGAGTTAGGAAACTTGGAATTTTTTTTTGAATAAGTTATCTATATTATTTCAAACATATGTAAGAATAGAATCTCTAGCAAATAGAATGTAGTTTCTAAACTACTAGTTTTGTTTAAAAAAAAAATCTATTTGGTGAAAATTTTAAATTTCAATGCAGTAGTACTTAAATTTCAAGGAAAAAATAAGTAGGTGTTTGTCTGACCACCCTAACCACAATAAAATGATAATACTTTTTATATGATTTTAGATATAAGTAGAGGAATCATGTCCCAATGTGATGAATATTTTTTTGTAATTTTTTTCTAAGTAAATAATTAATTATGATTTTTTTATTGCAACTTTTAAAAAATATAAAAACTCATATGTCTGACCACCTTAACTTGATCAAAACTTCATGAAATTCAATATTTCATTTTTTAATCCTATAGTATGTGAAGCATAGAATGTGACGCATGTTTTGGATTCAAAAAATGTGATATTGTTTGAAAGCTATAGATATTTTCCAATTAGCCTATCAGTCAAGACTTTAGTCATAATTCAAATACAAAATGAATAATAATTACTTATTAAATTCAAAGTATAGAATAATTTATATTGGTGGAAAGCTAAGAATCTCCTTTAAAAATCCTTTTCATTTCATCAATTTTGGATTAAAAAAAAGTCATCAGCCACATACCCATTATATTGCCACTTTTTGGCCCATCATGATCCTCCACATACCCATATGTAAGAACATAATTGTTCAAAATAGAATGTAGTTTCTAAGATACTAGTCCTTTTTTGGAAAAAAGTAAATCTATTGAATAAAAATTTGAAATTCCAATGCAGTAGTACTAAACTCTAAGGAAAAAAAAAAAGCAGGTGTATGGCTAACCAACCTAAGTATAAGTTTTTTTTTTTGAACTTTAAATATAAGAAGATGACACATGCTTGGATGTGGTGAAATTTTTTATAATTTTTTTGCAAGTAAATAATTAGTTATGAATTTTTTACTAGAAATTTATAAAAATATTAAAACTTGTTTGTTTGATCACCATAACTTGGTAAAAAATTTATGAAATTTATTTTTTTATTTTTTATCCTATAGTCTAGGAAGCATAGAATGTGTCACATTTTTTAGATTTGAAAAATGTGAAATTATTTGAGAATTGTAAATGTTTTCAATCATCTTATCAATCAAGACTTATAATCATAATACATGTATAAAATCACTAATAATTACCTATTAAATTCAAAATATGGTATATCTTATTGGTGGAAAGCTAACAATTTTCTCAATGAACCTTTTTCATTTCATCAAATTTGAATAAAAAAAGTAATCGGCCCCTTTTTGTCATATTGCTTCTTTTTGGACCCCCATGATCTTGCACTCACCTAGTTCTAAGTTCTCTTGATATCTCTCCTTAGATATTTTAATCTCTCTCTTTCATTTTATTAGTCTTATCTTGTACATTATGACAAATTATCTACATGAGTTGGTTTTATCTTTCCCTCTCTCCTTTTATCATACATATAGTGCACTACCCTCTCTTTCTCTCTCCTTAGATACCTAAGTTGTCTCTCTATCTCTCCTTAGATACTTTTTTCTTTCATTTTATTATTCAAGTAGATCTTGTACATCAAGAAAAATTTTAACTACATGATTTGGTTTCATCTCTCCCTCTCTCCTTCTACCATAGTGATGTTAGATGCATAGGACAACTAAGAGGGGGGGTGAATCAGTTGTATACTTTAAAAAATCCAAAAACCGTCATTAACATTTAGATCTACATTAGCCCTTAAATCCTTATTCACTTTAAAACTCTTAACATGAATTAACAAAATTTAAACATGTAAAGAAGTAATGCAAACACATCAGAAAAATAAGAACACCATATTTATGTGGAAAACCTAAGAAAGGAAAACCAAGATTAGGATCAGCTCACTAATATATGAATTGTAACAATAAATACAATAAGCCTTGATGCCTAGAAAGATAAAGAAAGGATCACTCCTGCTGGCTCACTACCAAAGGATGCACTATCTAGAAGAAAGAAGAATGAAAGAAGGGGTGGCTCACTTCCAATTTGAACTACTAATAATGAATCTCTCATATGCCAAAGTAACAGCTCCACTGAAGCACACACAACTCATCAAAAAAATTAAAATGTATACACCTTCTACTCACTACATTACAAAGTCATCGGCATTAAGGCTCACACTCACATTATCACACTTGATCACATTCACATATTTCACATCACACAATCTAATTTATTTCCACACAACAATTATCATTGTATTTATACCACATTACCTAAAACAATCTCAATTAGGTTAGCCTTAAGGAAACATATACACCTCAATCATGCAACACCAAATAGGTTGACACCAAACACTTGCACCATATAAAGAAATGGAGTCAAACCACTCTTCATTGGGACCCAAAACTATACCAACACACTTATCAACACTTCCTCAAACAATAATTATCCTCCAAAATTAGCACTATCAAACAAGTTTAGACAAACCTACACTAAGACTAACAAGCAACTTCAAAAAAACCTCACAAGATCTAGAAACATCTCATGGACCATAGAAAAACACTCCACAATATCCATACAAAATCTTAGAATATTCCAAATCATTAGAATATTCACTACAAGTACTACAATCACCTGAAACTCAAGAACACCTTCATTCTATGCAACTAGACACACTAGCATAGACATCCAACATACTAGACAACTTTACTGAACAAATCAACACCTAAAATGTGAATTGAAGGTAGATACAAATGACTTTAGCACATTTTTTTGGTTAATTTTAAAGAATTGATCAGATCCCACTAAGCATCTATGAATTTTCCAAATTCAATTCTCGAATACTTAGGAGATGATTGGCCAATGAACGAGAGGAAGTTAGGATGCTTTCCTCCCTCACTTTGGGCTTTGTAAGACCTAGGAGGGTGATCCCACAATGTGCATCCTATAATCTTACCACATAATTATACCACACATTGCATAGTTAATAGATACATTCTCAATTAAAATGCTAAATCGATGAAATCTTTAAAGAAACTAGCAATTCCTTTGAAAGATCACACTTCTAAAGTTGAGAATTCATACAACACCAACCACAACAAAGGTATATTGATTAAAATATAATTTATGAATGTTGTTCTCAAATTGGATAACCAATACCATGGGAAATGCATATAATACCTAAGATCAGTTCCATAACTTTGGGAAAGGAGTCAAAACACAACAAATAAAACTAGAAGGTTATTTTAATCCTAAACATCCATAATATTTATGAGATTGCCTTGCAATTCACACATCAATACTCAAACTATATGACTACTTATCAGATCCACTAAACAAGTAAATGAATTCATGATTTAATTAAAGCATTTTAACTGATCTATTAAACCAAATCCTAAATTCAAACACATCAAAGCACAATGACAATGAAGATTATTGAAAGGATTCTTGATCAAATTTTAATTAATAATTTAAATACAGTACAAATCTAGAGAGGTGATAGACTCGAGAGATTTGCATTATTGTTTAGATATGCTCAGAAACCATACAATTGACAAAATTCACTTGCTCGACTCAAAACTTAAGATACATAAATCAAATATGTTCTCTTTGTGTTCACAATTTACATAATTCAGATCTAGAATTCAAGAAGAGACCCATACTAATGCCCCTAAATTCCTTTTTATGATAACAAGGGAGAAAAATAAGCTTCAGGCTGAAAAGTACACATGTCACATTTCAATTTGACCATTATAACATATATTCCTTTTGCAGTTATATTTACACTTTCAATTGGATGGAACATATATGAGACAAATTTTATTTACATTTGCTAAGGAGGATAAACCTACCTTCCAGAAGGAACTTAGTTGAAAAGAATAATCTTCTAACCATTGCAACATATTCATTCCTTTCAGAAAAATGACAAAAATATGCAAGATATGGAAAAGGTGAATAAACATCCAAGTCAACATCCCAGTCATTGGTGATCGAAATTTACCTATAGTGTTTTAAATTTGGATACACATATCTTTTATGTATTGTAATCTCTAAGGGAATAACTATACTATACCTAACCAAGAATATGTGTTCTCCATTCCTATGTTCACAAATCCAATTCATCAATAAATATCCTCTTCCACTACTCATATTTTGCATCAGATGGCCAATTGAAATCAATTATTTCACCCATCTTCTTTCTATATGGAGAGTACTTTTCCATTACTAAATTGGATTCCTTATCAAAATCTTCTAATGAAGCTGATGATGAAAGACAATTTTTCAAAAGAATTCTTCAACATATCAATGTCAACCTTCTCACAAATAAGAGCTACTTGAGAAATAATTGTGGTGTCCACCTAGTCTTTACATGTTTGTAGGGGTTTCACCTAATCATACATATGCTAAATATCAGGTAACAATGTCCAATTTTCCTCATCAAACTTGGACTTCAAATCTCTTATTTTCTACTCTAATTGGGTAGCATACCCCTAAAATTTTGTTCCCTAACCTCACTAAAAAACCTATAAGTTGGGACCACCCTCATACATCTATCCTCTTGCTACTTAGCCCTAATTGCCATGAATCTCAAATTATCAACCCTAGGAATCCATTTATCTAAGATTGGGGTGGCCAATTCCTTATCCCTCTAAGATAACCTTACTGCTTGCAACATTAAAGAATAATTTGAATGAACACTATTCAATTTACCTTGAATTTTTTTATTTATATACTTCAAAATAGTATGAACAATCTTTAAATTGTTCTCATGAATGGTGTTTTGAACCTGTTCAAGCAATCTCTTGTATTCTTTAATTTATAGCATAAATTCCTCCTTGGTAGGCTCAATTGATGGAGTTGTACCTAATGTGATTGGTTCCTCAATTGTAAGTGGTTCCTGACCCATGTTATATGGGACTATTACCAAGGCTTGTTTTGGTGGAATAGGAGATTGAGGCTGTCATTGGAGATGTGGGTGTAGGGTGACTTGAGCTAGTTGGGCCTTATGCCCTTAATATTTCTATTTGTTGCTTGTATAATGCTACCTCAGTTTCTAGTACAACCACCTTCTATTGACTTTCATTATATTCATAAATAAATTCATTGTGCTCAATCCTATACCTATTCCTTTCAAGAGTAAGGCTCTCTACTATTACTTTAGTGAATTTTGCAACATTTACTAAAATATTTGTTGCTTCCAAGGCTGGAGTCACTAAGACTCTCTTCATAACCAATTATCTACTAAAGTTAGCTGGCTCAACAACTACTAGCTTTCTAGATCCCAAAGACAATGAAAAAATTACCAATGAATCCCATTCTTCATTGAATGTTGATCCCTGAAGTGCTAGTTTGGCCTCTTCTTCATTTCGAAATAGGGTCTTTTCAGAACTCCTTATGGTGTCCAACACCACTTTATTGGCTATGTCCCACTTAGGTAACACTCTTTTATACAATTTCTCTAGCCTCCTTAGCTATAATATTTTTGAACTCCTCCCTCATAACTTTCCTTACATTTTCTTGAATGTCTTAGTTTCAATAAAATAATCATCCTCCATGAATACTTTCCAGGCTTCCTACCTCAAATCATTTGCATTGTCCAAACAACTAAGATCAACATTTTCATGTCTAAGGCCACTTTCTCTTGAACTTGAGGCAACCTCCCTTATGAGATAAGGATTTCCTTGCTACATTTCTCCAAGAGTAATAAGAATATCATCCTCCTCTATATCATGGTAGTCAACTACCCCTTTAGCCTCAATATTTTGCTTCTTAGCAAGTGGTTTCTTTGATGGAGCAGGACTTCCAGGGGGTGAATCTACATCAATCACAATGGATGGATCCTATCTTGGGGTTATGGAAATGATATTTTGGGAGAAGTTTCCCTTGATCATTCTGATGTAGTAGGGGTCAGCAATGTTTACTTTTTCTCTACTATCTTCTTCTTTCTAGAATATATTCTTATCTTTAATTGTGATTGGTAGGAGGGTCTCTCCTCCAATACTACATTCGGATCTTCCTCAACTACCACGAATTTCCCTTTATCTGTAACCACATGCTCTTCCCTCAGGACACCCACTATACTCTCAAAATTTTCCATAACATGGACAATTATATTGAAATCACCCTTAATATTTGGCATAGGATCATAGTTTGGATTGCATTTTTTCAGCCTATCCACCATTTTATTTGTTGATCATCAATTCTTGTGCCTCTCTGGAAATCTTATGGGAAATTCAATGAGTGGGGGAAAATTTGCATCTCACTGAATACCTTTGGAATTTTTATAGAAATTGTCTCTTCTTTTTGGTTTGAGATAAGGGGAGAAGGAAATGTAAACATAAAACATAAAAGGTGATGCACCAAACCTTTTACAACATTTAAAACCCAAATCATTCCAATGAGTGATATAAATAGACACAAAACACCACAACCCTTCATTGTTGGAAAGATAACAAACATCAAAAGCTAACTTCAAGCACATTGCAGACTTTCAAATCTTTTCGCAGGAAGTGTTCATTAAGGTCTGATCAAACATAAAGACTTCTTACAATTATGAGAACAATATCTCATAAATAATATGAACTCTTCTCCCTAATACAACATAGTACAATAGAATAACAACTTAAAAAAAAAAGAGACATCCAATGACATAGTCCAGTTTACCTAAGCTACTACTCTACCATACGAGCATGCAACATATAAATCCACTACTTAAACTATCTAGATCCAACTTGCAAGACATAGTGCTTCATTCAGAATGAATATATAAAGAAAGAAAGCTTGAAAAAGGCCATGCATGCATAGTCTCAACAAATTATCCTCAGTAGTTCATTCTTTTAAATATCAAATGAACTTTGAAGCAAAGGGTGGATGCCATACAACAATATTTTAAACCTTAATAGATATAACATGCACAAATAAAGTAGTTTTACAACTTGCTTCTGAGAAACAATTCTAAAACCATAAGAAAAATAAATAAAACTCTTCTTAGCCAAGAAATTGTAACTTTGAATCCAACCCTTCATTGTGTCATTACCCTAGTTATATAGCCGCCAAAGGAAGAAAGCATTGACTTAGCATAGAAGAAATTACTGCCAGATGTTGATACATGATAGCTTGCAATCTAATCGTGGATCCTTGGTTAGGCCACAAATATCTTTGCTCATTAATTCTCATCTACTGCATTAATTTCCTTTGGATATTTTAGCAAATATGGAGGCTTGTAGATGATCAAATCCTAATAAAATTCTAGCAAGAGGTCTTGTTGACCGATCACACCATCCCGAGGCACAGACTTACAACTTCATCACAAAAATAAAGAAGGGAAAAAGGCCCGCCAACTCCAACAAGCTCCTGAAACATATTACTCCATAGGAGATGCAAATTTCCAGTGGTGAAGACATGATGTGTCAACTAGGTGAAAACCTCCAAGCTTATGAATATAGCTCCCAAGAGAATTCCTAATGAGTCAACTCATGTCCTGAACTTTCTCCCAAAAGGAACACTAGAGATGAAAGCTGTGCAACCACCACGTGGCACATTGCACACCTTCCCAACAATTCTTTTCAAGCACAAGTGCACCCAAAATTGAAAACCTTTAGACAAGGTGAAAAAGAAAATGACTAAGGAAAAAAATGCTTCACAATTCTGGCAACTTATAGGGGTCTTCGCTTTGCAGAGATACAAACCTAGGGCTCCAATTATTCTTGGTGATTGATGAGAGTGACACACTAAGCCTCCTATTTTGCATTAGTTAGTAGGACAAGGGTCCAAATCTGCCTATATGATTGTTCAATATTGTAAATCTCTTTAAAAGAGATGCACCCCATATGGAAGAAAACACACCCAGGTGATAATAGAGTAGAAAAGAGGATAGATCTCACACTCAATATCATCAACTGTGGGCATGGAATTTGAGCTTGGAAGTTCTAATGAGGCCTGGATCTTGCATCAGATTGCATCATTGACCTACTCCATTTTCAACACATCTTCATCTAGTGAAAGAAGAGGAGGAAAACAAAAACTAACCAAGATGTCAAAGTCCTTGATCTTGACAACCCACTTATTCAACACTATCTAACACTCTTTACATTTTTTCGCAACCCTATGACAATTGATAATATCATTAGCTTTCATGAAGGCAATCCATCAATTGGAAATTCTTGCTCTTTCTAGGGTTGGTTAGGGAAAATGCATAATTTGGAGATAAAAATTTGGGAATCTACCACTCGAGATGAGCACTTTTGCATGAAGTGATTGGCCATTGGCCCAACTTTGGCATTTAGTTCCTGAACATCCCTTAAAAAATGTAAGATAGGTCTAAGAACAACAACACTAGCTATGATCTACTCCTAATGCATAGTTATCAATCTCCTTATTATAGGGAGGGGTCCAGACCCTCACACAATAGCCAACTCCTAGTTAAAATGAGTCTCTCTTGCCCTTGTATTTTCTTCCATTTGGCCCTTCTCTCAAAGCAAAACTCAGTCTGTCAACTTCTTGTCTTGACTCCTCTACTTCCCCCTAGATCCTCTAAAGATCATTGAAGCTTTGGGATCAAACATCATTTAGCTCTCCTTTTAAATTTTCAATTTTGGTGCAAAGTTGAACTTGCTCACTCCAAACATCTGCAAGTAACTTAGATGCATCTTCTTGCTATCCTTGAATTTTCCTTACATGAGTCACTTTAACTTCTCTGGCTCAGATCTCATTTTGCAATTTGCTTATTGATTCTTTCACATTTACCAACTCCACCTCGTGCTTCTTTCATCTCCTATCCAACCTCTCATAGTGAGCTTATACTACCTTCTATGTGGCATTGGCTAGGACCACCTTATCGCATGGGATAGTTTCACTCAATTCTAGGCCCACAACATGGATGTTGTAACTTTCCATCTACATTTTCCCGTCAGGCTTTGAAATGAGCACCTTCATGGTGGTAATAAGAAAATATTTTTGCTCTTCATTAAAATAGGCTTCAATCTTCTTGTTAGTGGGATTCTTGGTATTTTTGACAATATTTTCTGCTTTCTAGCCTTTTGGGCGTATCTGGTAGCATCGAAATGGCCTTGAAGGGTTTGAGGAACACTCACACTCTATACTAAAAATGGAAGAACCATGGGGAAGCCCAAAAAGAGTGATGGTATGGGAAACTTCAGATGTGTAAGCATGGGGGGATGCAAAAGGTAGCACGATCCTAGAAAAGGGCAGGATGCCAAATTGAGCAAAAGAAAAACTAGTAGGGGTAAAAAAAAAACTAGGTTGATGGAGAGGCACCTTCCCTTTATTGGATGGCATTTGATTTTAAATGGGAAAAGTGGTAGTTTCAGCGGATCCAATAGGGGCCTTTTACAGGGAAATCAATGACACAACAATGACTTCGGTGGATGATGCTCCTTTAGTGTGCAAGATGGTATTAGTGGATTTGGTTAAAATGGCAAGGGAACATTTAGAATTATCAATTTAGGGGTTGATGATGGAGGATCTATTTCCATGATAGGAGGTAAGGGTTTGACCAGAGATGAAAAAATAAGGAGAAGAGGGGGAACACAACTTACCTGAGCCATGGTGGTTTAAACATTTTGTAGAACAAACTCCACTTTTTCTTCTTATTAGACTAGCACATCAGGAGTACCGAGGTCTTGGATCCTTCTTCATTTCATATGACTAGAACTAGTATGTTCTAATCCCCTAGCTGCAAATTCTTCTGAAACTTGACCTTCAACAGTTGCGGCAGATGACCTTGGAGACCGTTGGCTCCTTTTTCCTTTATTTCAATTACCAGAGGTAAATGGAGCTTGTGAACCTACTTGCCTCAAATTTCTTCAGTTTTCGAACTCTTGTGGTCTAGAAACCTGAGGTGGAACTATTTCTTCATCAATTTCATGGATTTTTTTTGGATTCCTATTATCAGAATCAACCTCCTTGTCATATAAATCCTCAAATTCACCATTGAGTGGAAAGTTGCTGAACAGGGTACCTAGACATCTCATCTCCTCTCGGAATCTCAAGAATTCAAACTTCTTTCTTTTTGACCAACCTCTTTTCTTCAATTATGTATTGAGAGACTTTCTTATTGCGAGATTCCTTTGATATCCCGCCTATGGCTCATAGAAACTTAACCATTTTGGCTGCTCCTCTGGAATGCAACCTAGGTTAATGTATACCTTTGGGCTTTCTCAACCTAGGTTCCTTCTTCTTTGTAAATATTCCCTCATCTCATGTTGTAAAGTGAAAATCTCATTTGAGTTATAATCCCACTTATCACGAATGAGGACCAAACCCAAAGCTGCCAATAAATCCATGATCTCATCCTCAGCCTTTCGCTTAGTCAATATTACCCGACTCTTGGCAATCATGAGAGGAAGATCATAAATATTTTTTTTGTTACTTTTGGTGACATAAACCCTATCAATGGAAAATACTTGGTGAGATGCCTCTAGCACAAAAACCCTATCAGTTACAAATATTGGGAGTCATAAAACCTCCCCAAGAAAATTATGAAACTTGAAAAGCATGAAATATTCACCTAGGAAATAATCCAATGGGATAGGTGGATTCTCTATCCATCCTATAACCTTTGGAGAGAAATGACCAATGGGGTGAGGCAACAAATCCTAGAGTATTGGCCTCAAAAAATTATTTGTAAAATTAATAATAATCTCTAGTTTTTTAAAGCATAGGGGTCCATACAAAAACTGGTTGGAGACAACCCATTTCATCTAGTCTAGATACCGATACATTTCTTCCAAACGACTCAAAATTTTGATGTAAAAGCAAATGAACTAGAACATAAGAATAGCTAAACTTGGACTTTGTGTGGTAATTATTCAACTATTCTTTGATATTCTTAGCTATTATCTCAAAAAAATCATAATGCCTCAGAACCTTTTCTCTTTTGAGTGCAAGGCCTAGGGAAAAATGGAAAGGGTTGACCTCCTCATCATTGTCAAGGAAAAAAACCTAGGCCAACGTTGAGAAAATAGACTATGTATCCTTCTTAAATTTCTTGCATGAAAGGGGCCAACAAATCTATCCTCTATCTGCCCTTTCCTTTATTTCATCCTCATAGAAATTTTTTTTCCCAAACATGTCTCCCCCTAGGGAATCCATTTTCTCCTCATAAAAAGGCTCGACACCCTAGCTCGTAGGGAAGCATAACATATCCCATATAGCTTTGGAAGAAATGGTAATCTTGATCCCATGGCTCTCAATGGTCTCTGTATTTTTGTTGAACCTCTTTGCACATGTGTCGACCAACTCTGGGAATAGATGCACATCAAGCAGCATAAACTATGGAAGACCACTATTTCAGAGTTAAAATGCAAAATCTTCTGATGGTTAATGTTCTAGCATCCTCTAAAATTCACCTTCCCTAATATTTTTAGGGTTAGTCGACAACTGAGGGTCAAAAACATTATCAGTGATGTGTTGCACCACCTCTCTTTGAATGTGCTTAGCAGGTTGGATCTTTCGACAATGCTCAATGGTCATTCCTCTAGTGTTGGGGCATTAGCGAATGAGCAATGCCCAAAAATATCAGCATAAATAGACCTTCTATTTGAAACCATAGCTTGTCTGCTAGAGGTAGACACTTCCACTATGATTGTACAAGAAATTTGCAGAGAGCTTTGCTTAGCCACTTTCCTTTTACTTCTTTAGAGTAAAATTACTTTTGAGTGCAATTAATTCTCTTAACCATGCATGTAGTTAAGACTACACCATTACTACTGGTCCATTAAATGCTGACACAGAGGCAATACGTGCGAACATCAGATCTATATCCCTTGGGAATACCAAGAACACTATGAGAATGTAATTAGTACATTCTCCTCACCGTGTCTTTCACAAATAAATTTATTGCATTGAAAAGCATGCTTTTCATCATACAAAATGTGTTGAGGTGATGTAAGGTACCCCTAAAAAGATGCAACCATTAATTTGTCAAAGTTTTAGCACATTAATCCATGTCTTTTCTCATTAGTAAGCTGGCTGGCATTGATGATGGTGAAGGAAACATGTCAAAAATTAGTGTATGAGAGTATTTACTTCCAACTCCCAAATTTATTTCTCAAAGCATTCCGTTTGATCCTCCGTATGATTCATCTACCTTGCTCTGTTCTATCTGAAAAAAATTGTTGTCTCTAGCCAAAAATAGACATTTTGTTGGTTGTGTTTGTTGGTTCACCTTTTTCATATATAACTACGCCACCTTTTGCAATATTCATTTGAACAAATAGTCTCCTAAGATAGCTAGCCTTCCACTTATTCCCATTTCTGCCATAATTTTCTCCCGATTAGAATGTCTGCTAGCCTTGGTACCCCTATTCAGCTTCTTCCATGGAGACCATAAAACTACTTCATGGGAGAGGTCACTAATGACCAAATCAAGCATTTGGTGAAGAAATGTGAAACCCTTTTCATGGTAGCGTTCAAGTGTGTAGTCATTGCAGACTTCATTACCAATGAGAACCAACTTCGAAGCAACTGCAACTTGCTTTCCCAATTTGTGGCCTCACTGCTAGACTTGAATGTGTCTAATCCCATGATAATTGAATTGTGCCAAAAAAAATTTGATACTTCACTGATGGAGGGGCTTGGAGAGATAGTATGAGTAGCCATCCTGGGTGTTGGTATTCCGAGCACTATGGACCTTTATAGGAACATAGACTATGGAATAGACATACCCTGACTGCCCTTCCTAACTAATTTTTGCACCATGGACATTGAGACGTACCACTACTCTTCTAAACCAATGATCACTTTTCTTCTACAAGAGTATGGCGTAGAGTGGGTTCTGAGGATCACCTAGAGGAAGCTCTTCAACTTTCTAGTGCAGATTTATGAAGAGTAGATCTTAGGTCTACATTGTGTGGCCCGAACGTGTTATGTGTTTTCCCTCTTTTTGCATCCTAATAAAAACATCGAAGAAGAAGAAGAAGAAGAATAAGAATAACCCAATGATGAACCTTTTCTTTTCACTATAATGGTTGGAAGCCTAATTTTACTATTTTTCGATCATTTCCTTCCATTTTTGTTCTTTTTAGTCATCACTCCTTTTTGGTTTTGCTTGAGAGAGCTTCATGTTCAATTATGAGTCTCAAGCCATACATTATATGTAAATTCTCTGAAATGAATATAATATGATATGATGTTTTTTGTTTCTTTAGTGTTCTTTTGGCTATTATTCTCAAAAATTTGAAATATCAACAAATGTTTTACATATGGTAGATAACTATTAAAATTTTCAAAGAATTGTGCATTTTAATCCAAAAATCTTCAGATAAATACCATTCACTAGTATATCCAAAGTGTTTCCTTTCATATCTTCAAATTCATACACATTCTTTCCTCTATATGCACTAATTCAAAAAGGCCTTTTCCACAGTGTTTCAAATTTCATGTGTTGCCTTGTTTTTTAGTACATTCCTCGTACTTTAGCACTAAGCTCCTTCTTTTGAATTCTAAGTTAGAAGTACTTTTTTTGAACCCTTGGTTGGACACCTACTAGAAATTGATCATGGCTATGTGGGCCTTTTTTCTATCTTCCTCTAGCTTGAGGGATTGTTCCAGTTGTGCCTCCATTTTTCCATTTTTTTAAACTTCAGAGCTTTCAGTAGTTGCAAAGAAGGGATTTCTATGGAAATGGGTATTACTACCTCTTTTTCGTACACCAAATCATAAGGGGAGATCTTTAAAATCTGATTGGGGGTAATTAGATCCACCTATAGAGCAACCCACATATTTTTATGCCAATCCTTTTGTTGTTTTGACCCAATATACTCGTCTAACTTGATTAGGCTTTTGTTGGTCAATCTTGCTAACTCATTCCCTTATGGGTAGTAACTTGATGAACCCTTCAGGAAAACCCTTCTTTCGATAGCCAAATATGACGTTCCTAATTCCAAAAAACTAGGGCATTGATAGATATAACAATTTTGGGTTGTCCAAACCTGACTATTAGCTCTCTAAGGAAATTGGCAATTTTTCCTTTTGTGATGTATCCCCACACAATGGCTTTGAAACCTTTTAGGTTCCTTGAACAAAATTCAATAGGATGATCTTCATTGTATCCCTCATTCATCCAAGTAAACATAGGAACTATATTATGTCAGCCACTTTTCTTGTAGAGTAAAAAACTTTCAAAAAAATCTAGGCTAACTAGCGCTAGGGTTATGGAGAGGGCCATCTTTAGTTCATTAGAAGTTGTTGTGTCTTGGGAAGTACATTCAAAAGCTAGGTTCTCTTTAAACATTTGGGTGGCCCATCGCACAATTCTTGCGGCATCTGATATGAATCTAATGAAAAAATTAATCTTCCCCAAAAAAATTGTAGCCCCTTTGTTGCTCAGACCTTTTTGGGCTTTTTGGTTGTTCCCTCTTTTGATATTAGGAAGCTAGGAAGATTTCTTTGAGGTAGTTGAAAGAAACATTTTTTGGGATTTAAAGAAATCTTGAACTATTTGCATTTTTGGAAAAAAAATTCTAGATGATTGAAATGATCATCTTTTGATTTTGAAAAGATTGTCAGGTCACCCATATTTATGAGGATAGTCTAGTTGATCAACCCTTCTATGGAAATGCTTACTTTCCATTGAAAAGATGCATAATTAGCATTAGAGAGTTCCAATGACATCTTTGAATTCTTGAGGAATCATCTAACAAGAAGAAAATCCTTGGTCTAGTGATGGCCCATGAAATTTTCTCCATCAATGGAAATGCGCATATGGTCTTGGATTTAACCCACCTAGCGAGCTCCTATGCCATCATAGCTTCAACCTTCAAGTCAACTAACGTTTGCTTTTTTTGGCTAGGTTTGAATCCTATTGCCAAATCAACAACACACTACAATATTCTTGGGTTGTATCTTCTGAGATCATATATGAAGCATAGATCCTTTAGCCTTTTCTTGTCTTTGGAAGGGTCTCCCCTTCCGTCTTTCAATTTTTTGTTGCTTTTGACGTCAAATTTTTTATTACCCCCTGAATCTTTAGAGAATGTTTTTTTTCATTCCTTGTATCTTCATGAAAGTCTATCCCTGGTGGTGGATAGTCGGAAGCCATTTGAATGTTGTCACCCAAAAATTTCCAATTTCTTTTGTTATTGGGAATTGAGGGTCAGATAATGATTTGCACTGCACTCTGCTTCGTCAAGTCAAAAACTAGTTCAAATTGTGGACTGTCAACAACCATCCAATGAATAATACTATTTTATGAGAGGGGAATTGCTTGTATGTTGAAGGCTTTGAAACTCTTGATGAGATCCCATATCCTATGTGTGTAAGATTTCATCTTTGCATTATTTGTAGTCACTTGTCTATTGATTTGGCTTATCACTAGTTCTAATCCCTGAAATCTTGTATCCTCCTCATGCCTACCTACTCTGCTAGAATCAAATCATGAGCCAGAGTTTCATATTTAGACTCGTTGGAGCATAAGAACTAAAAATGGTAGAACCTACAGGTCTCTGATCCCATTAGAGATACTAACCGTACACCCACTCTAGAACTAGCTTTACATTTGGCACCATTAAAATATAAGTTCCACAAATGATAATCATCTAGGTCATTAGATTCATCCTGATCCTTGCTCTTTTTTGGAAAAACTTGATCACCGTCAAAAATTACATAAGTTTCCAGCTCTGTCACATGGAAGTTACCAAATGGATCAGAACTAGTGAATTGGTTAAGGAACACCTCTTCTTCAGGCGTCTTCCTGCTTGTACCTTCCTCTTCCTCCAACATTTCCATAGATTATCTCTCTTACTGGGGAATAAAGGTGTATAAATTACCTCTCTTACTAGGGAATAAAGGTATATAAATCCTTGAAGCACAAGTTTGTGTCATCCGCAATATGTTCAAGATGCAAGGATTTGGATAGGATCTTCATCTTTTCCTCATGTTTAGTTCTCAATATCAGGTGGGTCCATTCAAGTTCCAAGTATCCACCAAGCTTCGTGATGAAATATTTTGATAGACACATTCCAAAGACTAGTGGAATGTCTATCACTACTACTTATTGTGTGACTGTTTGGCTTGGCCAGGAGAAAAGAGTCAAGGAAAATTCCTTTATCCAACCAAGGTTAGAACCTTCTTCCTATCCAATTGAATGATTCCCTTTTCAAGAGGCTCATACTTGAGCTTCAAAGAAATTGCCACTTGTTTTGGCATAACGAGGGTACTAGCCCCTGAATCAATGATATTATTATGTAGTAGCTTATCCCCCACTATAGGTGTTAAAAAGAAAGACATGGGATTTTTTTTACTTACGTCTTTCTCTTTTGTGTTCCCTACATCATTTACATAAGTTGTAGCTTTCAGAGCTTGATGGGGTAGCACAGATCTGTTATCTTCAATTTGATTGTCTAGCTGAGTCACATCCACCTGTGGGATTTATTCCTCTCATTTTAACGCTTCTTGAAGCAAAAATTTTTGTTTGGGAATTGATATAATGTCCCACAATGATATGTTGGTAGGCACCTTCTTCAATTGCTCCACCACATTGAACATCCTAACTATTTGGGCCTTAGGATTAAATGGTGGAACTTCTCTCAATTTTAGAAGAAATCATTTTGACACGACTGGGCTTAGTGTTTTAGTCATCTCAACCTTTTCCAATGATGAGTTGTGTAGTTGTGGAAAAGGCCAAATGATTGGAAATGAAGTTGGTTTTTCCTATGAGAATGATTGATGTGGTGGAGGATGTGGAAAAGCTTGTTGTACGTACTCTCTTGTGAGCCTTCTTTTTGACCTTTTGTTATAATCTAACTACACTTGTGGGACACTAGTCATCAAATTTTCATTTGTGAACACAACCTCTTCCTCTTCTAGCCATGAGAATAGAGCATGGTCGAGCACTATGTCTAGATCCTACTCCAAGGACATCCCTTGCATTTTTGTTCTAAAATGCACATTTTTCATTTTGGATGATTCATACTCATCCAAATTCAGGAGCATTCCCTTGCTTCTTTGGTCCACTAATCTCTGCTGCATATTCCCCTTTAGCAATTTTAGGGAATATGACTATCATTGCACATAAAGCACCAAACATTTTTCGTCTTTCACCAAATTGTTTTGGCCTGAGACTAGCTCTTTAATCAAGCTATCCTTGACTATCTATAATGGCATGGTGACTGGAACTATCTATTTTGTGGATGTCACCTATTGACCTCCTCCTTTGTAGAATCCTTCATACGGTTTCTATTGATAAGAAATTTTCCCTCCACCATAGGTTTGCATGGTCTATTTTTGGGGCATCGCTTGCTATTGCTTGATAATGACCAACTCATTAGTGAAATTCTACATTAGATCCTTCATGTCACTAATATCTATGACCATTGACAAAAATCTCGACATGCTTGCTTGAGTAGTGGGATGCACGTTCATAGACTGCAGGGTGGCCGACATTAACTATGTTGTGGGAGTGCTTGAAGTGGCTTCTCCCTTTAGACCATCAAATATTTCTACAAAGACTAACATCAGAGGTCATGGCAGAAGATTTTTGGCATCGATCATATTTTTTTCCATGTGCACCACCACCACGTATGCATCAAGCAAGATATCTCCTCCCATAGAGGTTATCATGACTATGATATATGGTTTAGATGCATTTCTAAGTTAGAATGTTAATTCCATGGAGGTTTGAGGTTGAGTAGTCATGAGGATCCTTTTCCAATTCTTATGGAATCTGGTGTTAAAGTCACTCATGTCCTCATGCGGAGCTCTCTTGATGGTAATCAATTGTTGCAGTAACATGGAACAGTCTCCCTTCTCTATGAAGCATTCAAACAAGTGCTCTCCAAGCTGGTACTAGGAGAGGATAGAACCTGAATCCAAAGATGAATACCAATCTTGGTCCTTTCCTTTGAAAGAGGTAGCCAACAATCTCAATGTGACATTCTCCTCTAATATGTTATGTACCCTATATACCTCTGCTATATCTTGAAGGTGTTCAGAAGGGATTTTGAAATCTTCTCTAGAAAATATTGAAATAGCATTGAGGGCATTAACAGGTATAGTAGGCCATACAGCTTGGGGCATGAGTGGTTGTACCAGACTACCACTATCCCATTTTATGAAGTTCCTAGGGGTAGGGGGAGGGACATGAGCCATAGAGAAAATTTTCCTACAAATCGGATATACAGGTATTCTAATTTGGAAATTTAAGCCTCCAGGAGGAGTAGATAAAGCTCTAGATACAAGGCTCTTACTTCTTACTCTATTTCTCCTTACAGGTGATACAAAACCTGTAAGTCTTCTCCTCCTAGGGGTCAAAATAGGTAACCAAGAGTACTAGAAGTGACCTCTCGAAGATTCTCTTGTTTGGACTCTAGGCATGAAACTTCTAGTTTCCTTCCTTAGCCTGATTCGAGAAATATTTCTGAATTCTAATCAGGTGTTTGGAAAAATTTTAGTCCCACCAAGAATTCCAAAAAAAGAATTATTGATCATCAAAGCTTACGCCTCTCTGACAGTCTTATGGGAAAGTCAGCAAGTGGGTGACAAATTGTGTCTCATCGAATACCTCTGGGATTTTTATAGAAAGCTAGCTCTTCTTTGGGGTTTTGAGATAAGGGGAGAAGGAAATATAAACATAAAACATAAAATGCGATGTGCCAAAGCTTTCACAACATTTCAAATCCAAATCATTCCTATGAGTGATATAAATAGACATAGAACACCACAACCCTTCATTGTTGGAAAGAGAATGAACAACAAAGGATAACTTCAAGCACATTGCATACTTTCAAATCTTTCCACAGGAAGTGTTCATTAAGGTTAGATAAAACATGAAGACTTCTTATGATTATTAGAACAATATCTCATAAATGGAATGAACTCTTCCTCATAATAAAACATAGTACAATTAAATAATTTTTTTTAGAAAAATAGAGAAATCCAATGACAATGTAGTTTTCTTAAGCTACTATTCTACCATTCAAGCATATAGTATAAAAATTCACTACTTGAACTATCTAGATCCAAATTGGAAGACATGGTGCTTCATTCATAATGAAAATATAAAGAAAGAAAGCTTGAAAAAGGCCATACATGCACACTCTCAACAAATTCTCCTCAATAGTTCATGCTTTTAAATATCAAATGAACTTTGAAATAGAGGTTGTATGCCAATTTGACAATAGTTTAATCCTTAATAGATATAACATGCCAAAGTAAAGTAAATCTACAACTTGCTTCTACGAAAAAATTGTAAAACCCTAAGAAAACTAAAGAAGAATTTTCTTAGCCAAGAAATTGTAACTTGGAATCCAACCCTTCATTGTGTCGTTACCCTAGTTATATAGCCACCAAAGGAAGAAAGCAACACCTTAGCACAAAAGTAATTACTACTAGATGTTGATGCATGATAGCTTGCAATTTGATCGTGGATCCTTGGTTAGGCTGCAAAGATCTTTGCTCATTAATTCTCAACTACTACATGAATGTCCTTTAGATATTTTAGCAAAGATGGAGGCTCGTAGATGATCAAATCCTAAGAAAATTCTAGAAAGAGATCTTGTTGACTGATCACACCATCCCGAGACACCAACTTAGAACTTCATCACAAATATAAAGAAAGGAAAAAGGCCAACAAACTTTGACAAAATCCTAAAACATATTACTCCATAGGAGATGCAAACTTCCCATGGCAAAGAGGTGACATGCCAACTAGGTAGAAACCTCTGAGCTCATGAATATAGCTCCCAAGAGAATGCTTGATGAGTCAACATGTGTCCCAAACTTTCTCCCCAAAGGAAGATAAGAGGTGAAAGTTGTATAGCCACCACATGGCACATTGCACGCCTTTCCGATAATTCTCCTCAAGCATGGGTGCACTCAAAACTGAAAACCTCCACACAAGCTAAAAATGAAAATGACCAAGGCAGAAAACGCTTCACATTATTAAAAGCTAGATATTTTTCTTTCCTCTCCTCTTGTTCTTGGAAGTCAAAAATATTCTTGATTACATCCTCACGATAGTAAAATTTGTGTACAAAAGAGCCACTTCTATGATTTTCCTTCATTGTAGCAATAAATCTCTCAAGTTCATTATTTCTCATGCGCATACTATTCAATTTATATGGTGCAAGGAGTTGCACCAAATCCTTCCATCCTACCTTTACCATTACAAAATAAAAAAATGTTGTCCATTCTAGGAAGAATGGGTCCTTTTCCAATGTCCTAGGTAAGTGTACCATTTGAGATCCTCCTAGTTTCCTCATGATCTTTGGAAATCCAATCCTAAGTGGCACATCTCTTGGTAGTACAAATGGATTCACATTTGTGCCATAGACTCTAAAGATTGTTATGCTAGGATATGGGATTATATCCCCCTAATTATGGCTCAAATTCAAATCTACTCTCCTTTCCATAGGTCTCAGGAAGTCATGGATCTTCTTGGGAATTCTTGGTGGATCATATACTAGGAACCTCCTTAGCTTTGAGGAAAAGGAATTGTGGAAAACCACATAATCAAATTTATGTTCATCTTCTTCAAGAATATGGGTCCAACATTGGATAGGTAGATCAATGTCATCTTCCTTTTTCTTCAATGTCATATCCTTCTCAAAATTCTTCTCACCTTTATAGAAGAACATATGCATTAAGAGAGAATACCACCAGAAATGTACCTAATCCTTTCCACCTTATAAATCAACCAAACCCTTGTGGATGCATTCTGACATATATGTAGCATAGTCATAGACTATGTTGAAGATTAGGTGTTGTAAATGTTCTTCCATATAACTATATTCTCTTGGTATGGTATCAGGTGGAGTGAAACAAATGAACTGGCATAAGGAATTGATAGTTTTCTTAAAGTAGTTACAAAAATACTTCATGGGGAAGGGTTCTAATTCATCTCTACAAATCTTTCTTTGTTTCCTATTCTTCCCAAACCTACTCCTAACAATGTGCATAGGTAAGATTGTTGTTGTGAGCAACACCCTAGTGCTATCATATTCCTTTTTGAATACATTCATATCAATAGGAAACATATCCTTGTTCCACTCATGTAGCTAGAAAATCTTTGCAATTTCTTCTCTAGTTATTTTCAACATCTCCTTACCATCAAATACTTTGATTATTCTAGAAACACAGTCATATCTTGCAGCAATTTTCTTCAATAGGTCAACATATACATTGGGAACTACCAGCTTTATCATGTGTAATCTCCAAGGATTTAAAATAGGCACACTAAGATTTCTATTTCTGAACTAGTGTGAAATAATTGCCATCTAGTGAAAGGCACTTTGACATCCTTAATAGAACATTGCTTGTGGACATTAATCCTTATTTGATGCTAGGGCCATAAAGAAAAATTCTTCCCTCAACCATTTTATTAGTGGAGGGTTTCAATAGGTCAACTATATCTTTGGAAAATGGTCTGGATGGTGTTATAGAGTTGGTGGCTTGTGTTTTGTGCATAATTGGAAATGGGATGAGTTCAAACTAATTTAAGGCTTTGGTACAAAAGGATTTAAGACCTAACTATTAATTCAAACCTAGGGCTTGGCTCGAAGGTACAAAATTTGAAAGGTTTGATAGAATTATGACTTTCTAAAGAAAATTTAAACCTAACTAAAGCAATTAAAACAAAGCACAAAAGCCAATTTGACTGAATAAGCAGTGAATATTAACCTTAATTCTAGATAGTTTGAATAAAGCACAAAAAGTTTTGTTTTTTTTACTTATGGCCTTTTATTGGCAGGAAATCCTAATGTTGATTACACTGAACTCTATAAATTCCTTTTCTCAATCTCATGTGCACTCCAAATTTGTTCACAATTCTCAATTATGTGAAAACCAATCATTCATATCTAGTTTGAGAAAAATTGGGTAGCTTTGAAAGTCATTTCTGCCATTACTACTTGTTCACGCAAAGAAAAAGTGATGACCATGTTTGTACCCTCATTTTTAAATTTCTGCTATCAATCTCCCCATGAGATGGCCTTTTAGATGACTCACGTCGAGTCAATGATATTTGAATTTTCATCACTATTATGTGCCAGTCCATTGGCCAATGAGATTTTTCCAACTAGGCACTAACTCATCTGCCCCTGGGCTCCACATTCTCTTGTTCCAAGTGAACATAAAATCCACATGGTAGTAGCCTACTAACCCCGTAGCTTTTATTAAAGAAATATTTTAATCCCATGAGGTGAGTGAGGGATGGTTGAGATTCAATTTCACCATCACATCTTGGTCATTGATCTAAAAGCTTAAGGCACCAAGTTCAATAGTGAAGAATAGGAACTGCACTTATGATGGTAAATGTGTCAATAGCTCATTGACCCCATAGATTTTATTTAACCATTATTTTAATTGTGCAAGGCTAGCGGGGAATGACCAGGATCAACCCTTGAGATTGAACAATCGATAATATCTACACATGCAAAAAAGTTAGTTTTAAAGATGGGGAAATGACTAGGTTGATGAGACTTAACCCTAGTGAAGAAAGACTTAATACATAAGCATTTAAACATGAAATATTTATCCCAACTATGGAAAAATTAAAACAATAAACTTGCAGATGGTGACTGACAGACTTAGACAAAAGGGGTCAGTGTGAATAATCATTTCAATGGCTTGAGTTACAACTAAAGTGACCAACAACCAAGTGTGACAAGTCAATAGAGGATTAGAACATTCAAGGCTTATGAATATATGAATTTTAAAAAGATGGTTTTTAACCTAAACCCTAAACCCTACCCTGAGACACAAAAGCTCAAAATCATGACAAGACAAGACTCACCTTAAAATTTTGAAAAAATTTCAATAGCTCTACCAGTGGCTCGTGCTTGGGGATACAGACCCCTGGTGGGTATGGAAATAATCTAGATATCATGGTGAAGCATACAAGCATAGAGAGACAAAAAAACCCAAGAGCTTTCCCAAACAAGGAAAATAGATGCAATTGAAAGAAAACACACCAAACCTATGCGCACTAATTACAAAAATATATAATGTGCATGGAAGATAACCTATTTCAAGAGAAATAGGACTTCAAGAACTATTCATGTACTTGTAGTTCTAGAATTTCACCTTTCAAGGATTGCAAGAAATATGAGTCTTCTCTATGTGTATTTGTAGTCAAATATGGCCCAAGCCATAGAGGATCAAACTTCACATGTTTTCCTTTGTCTTTCATCCTTGCATTCCTCATTAGGACCATGCATCCAACTTCAAATTTCCTTTTAATGGCCTTCTTATCATATAGGTGTTTGAATCCTAGGCTTTCTTGTTCTTCTCAATCATCTATTTGATGATATTCATCAAAATATTTTTGCTAGATTTTGCATGTCCATTCTATTGAGGGTGATAGGGAGATGAGTAGGAGATCCATATACAATTATTATTGAAAAAATTAGTAAATTCCTTGGATCTGAAGCACATGGCATTGTTAGAAATGATTCTTTTTGGGACTCCAAATCTAGTTAGTATATTATTCGTCAAAAAATCAATCACCACTTTACTTTTTTCTTTCCTTATGGGAATTGATTCTACCCACTTTGTAAAGTAATCTATTGCAACAAGGATCTAGGAATGTCCCTCACTTGATTTCTCTAACATTTTTCCAATAAAATCAATGCCCCATTGTTGAAAAGGAGCCTGAACTAAGATTGGCCTAAGAGGAAAATTACCTTAGAACTTTAATTTACCAATGTACCTCTAGCATGCATCACATCTCTTAAAAAACCTATGATCATCTTTAAATATAGTTAGCCACCAAAATCCTGCTCTTAGTATCTTGTGAACAGTTGTTTTTTCCATGTAATGACCTCGACATGCTCCTTTGTGCATTGTAATTAAAATTTGTTTTTCCTAATCTCCATCCAGACATCTAAGTAATACACCTTTTGGGCTTCTCCATCAAATTTCACCATCTATAATGATATATTTGATAACCCATAGCTTGAGAGTTCTTCTTTCACTATTGGGCATGCCTTCAAGGCATTGCATTATCTGTAGGTATTCCACAATTCTCTTGTACCATCCATAGGTCTACATATAACATATGGGTGTGACATTTTCATGTTCAAATTGATTTATCTAATTGGCTTCCAAGTTGGTCTTAGCCATTCATTTAGCCAGACCCTGGCTTCTTACCAACTATGTAATCTAGATATCAATACTGAACTCTTGGATCCGGGTGGTCCCACAAAGCTAGTTTACAATTTCTAGGAGATTCTACGTTTTGCTGAAATTGCATATTGTTAGGAAATATAATGATTTAAGCCTTGAAAATTTCCATTTAAAGCATTCCAATTGAAGAGGGTTTTATCAAACTACCTTAGATCAAACCCCCTTAGATAGAACCCTGCTAGTTTTAAACCATACCTATAACAAAATCTCCTTTACACCTATCAAAATGCTGATAAAAAACACTTTTTAATTTACCTTTTGGGGGATCAAATGAATTCATTTAAAATTTATTTTTTGTAAGTATGTAGTCCTTATTATACCCAAAAAATATAATTTTAAATAAATTTAATTTTGTTATTATATTTATTTTATATTTCTTGTGCATGTAGGTTTTTCACCGAAAATCAAGCTCTCTGTTCTACACATGTGGAAAAATAGATGATTAACAAAAAAAAAATTTAAAAAATATGAGTGCACTAGATATTGAAGTCCTTGATCCAACAAAAAAGAAATTTAATTTTGATACATACAAAAAAAAGTTGTGTTATATAGTCTGCCTATGTCTAAATTGTAATTGGTTTGACTTTGAAACTTGATTAAGGAAAAAATATTCAATAAAATACTATGAAACCAATTGGAAGCACTATATATCATAGCTACAAATCTAAATTTGAAAAATTTATAATTTTATCCTTCATGGAAAAAAATATGTATTATACGGTGTGCATCACTCCTTAAAAATGGTGTTTACTGAAAAGACTAGTTTTTGAAGGAGATGAAAAAAGAAGTGCAATCTGATTCCAAAAATTTTGAAAAAAAAAAAATTAGAATCTACAAACAAAATGAAAAAAATCACTAGTTTGCATCATCTTCAAATTCCTCACAATTTAGCCGCTATAGGTGCCCTAAAGTGAAGATTTAGTTAGAAAAAATCAGTTCAGTGTCCAGTTTGGTCAAAAATTCTAAACCAGTATTGTGGGATCACCCATCTATAATTTATCTATAAATATTTTAATAGAATATAATATGCAAATAAAAACTAAGCTTTAAATAAATTTAAAATTAAATTAAATAAATGATAAATTAATGTTATCTTTGTTTTGTTAAAAAAATTATAGAATTTTTTTAATTAAAACAAAATAAGAAATTTTATGTAACTAATTTATATATAATAGAACATAAAAAATTTCAATTAAATTTAGTTATTTCATCTATTACATTTAAATAATTAGCGTGTTGTGGTCTAACATAAAAAAAATTGTCTCTTCTTAGATACACAAAATTACTACAACACCAACAACATTAAAAGCTTTTCTCAAATACACCAAATTCCTACAAACACTATATGTTGAAAAAAACAATTAAATAATCATTCATAACCAACAAATTTGACTTCTAAATTAAAAATAATTGACTATGTGGAAAATATGTCCATATATCAGCGGCCAAGACAAAATTCTAGTTGGACCTCTTGACCAAAATGTCCTCCCCAAAGTAGAAGAATGGATACAAGGGCTTCAGGAAAATTCACCATCAACAATTCACCACAGGATAATTCATCACCAACAATTCACCATGGAAAATTCACCACCATGAATTGTTGGTGGTGCATTTTTCATTAGGTGAATTTTTCATGACATTGTTTCCTATGGTGAATTATGGATCATGAATTTTCCAATGGTGAATTGTTGACGATGAATTTTCTTATAACCTGATACAAGTATCATGCATCCCCACTGTGGAAAACATTTAGAAGACCTCCCCTCCCCTACCTTTTTGTCTGCTCTTTCCAAGCTCATGTATTCTTCCCCTAGTGTAAAAGGAGTTCCTCTTGCCATGTCTGTCAAAAAACCCCATTATTCTTAGCAGAAAGTTCATTACATGGGTGTAAGAAAGCGATCAAGAAAATTTACAACACAAATCAATAGTAGGAAAAAGAGCCAACATGTGTCTTAAAACTTTTGATATAGCCCTGGGGGCCACCCTCGCTTATGACAGGGCCATCAGATCTCTCTATGGTGACAAGGCCATAACTAATTTTCCCTTTGCTCTTTCCAAGCCCACGTCTTCCTCCCATAGTGTTATAGAAGCCCCTCCTACCATGTCTATCGGACAACCCCATTATTCTCCAAGGAAAGTTCATTACATAGGTGTAAGAAAGAAACCATTAGGAAAATATATAGTAGAAATCAGGAGCACTACCAAGAAAAATCGTGCATTGCTTTGAACATTTGATATAGCCTTGGAGGATTCCCTCGCTTATGATAGGGCTGCCAAATCTCTCAGAGGCGACAAGGCCAAAACTAATTTTCCACCTTAGGAAAAAATTGAATGGAGCCCCATAAACCCACCAAAGAGACCAACCCCATGCAGGATACCAACCCCACCACAGTGGACCCGTGCTTATGTCAGAAGACCCACCAATGAGTGCAATGCAAGGAATGAGGATGGTTTCCCTTCTTCATCATCGGCCATGGCAAATACTAACTAGTTTGAGTAAAAAACTAATTGTAATAAGTTAAGCTTAGACTTGAATCTTTCTCCCCCTGTTGAAGAATAATAAGACACTCTCTTTGATGCCCACCACCCAAATAAGACACTTTGGTGCCTCAACTCAATATGATGTCACCAATACTTACTACAAATCATGCTATTTTTTGTTCATGGAATCTACATAATACACGTATGTCTTATGTATAAACTTTGGCTTTGTTTTAATCTAGGGGGAATTGTATTTGAATAGGAAAATGTGCACAGAAAATTTCTTGTTCAATTCTCTAGTGTCAAAAGAAAATTGTAGATCCCTTTGCATTGTGTCCATGGTGGGTAAGGATGGTTAACTATAGCTTCTCAAATCTAATGAAAGATGGGTTTCTATTTATCGCATATTTAATATATGCATTTATTAAAATGTTCATTTGTCATCAAGATTTTCTATCAAGATCAGATTTCACAAAAAAATCTTGTTCAATTGTTTGGTGTTAAAAGAAAATTGTGGATCCATATGCATTTTGTCTAGGTTAACTGTAGCTTCTCAAATCTAATGAAAGATTATTTTCTATTTATCACATATTTAATATATGCATTTATTAGAATGTTTATTTTTCCTCACAATTTTCTAGCAAGATCAGATTTTTGATTTTCTAACGAGATCAGATTTTTCTAGGAACTTAGATCTTGAATGAAAACAATGAACTTTCTTTTGGTGCTTGGAAATTTTATTGTGGCCTCAGTAATATTTGTGGAAATCTTGGGAAGAAATTGGAATAGGGAAAATTTTATTTCCAGTATTTTGTTCTTTTCAGTTAGTTATTTTGTGGTTGTGATTTGAGAGTGTAATAATATCTATAAAAACTGTTTATTTATTTTTTACACCCCTAGTTCGGATCTCATCTTTGCTGTTAAAAACATGTGTTGGGTACTTTAATGGCTAGGTTTTGAACATAGTCGCAGGGACTCTTCTATATATAAATCCTAACATACTAGAAGCACATCCCTTGATCCAACGGGGGCATATTGATCCACCTATTGTTGAGCCCCTCGAACAGTGCCTCAAAAAGTTGCTTTGGAAAATGGGAGTCACTATTTCATATATATCTTGGATCACTGCCTTGGATTTCTAGAGACTTTGTAAGCTACTATCAAGGCAACAGTAAAATATATAAAAACATATGCATTCTTTTATGTTGTGTGTCCATTGTAGGCCAATGGAAAACAATGCAAGAAAAAATGTGAACAATCCAAGCAAAATACATGGTTCTTCCCTAAATGCCAGAAAACAATAACTAATTGTGACTTTCGATATTTATTGCAGCTAAAGATGGAAGACCACATAGGTGAGATTTGGGCAACTTCTTTTGACGAGGCTGCAACAAGCTTATTATAGATGTCAGCAAAGCTACTTTACATGTTGCAATATGAGTCTTTCGCTATAATGAATGTTGAGTCTGTTATCAATGTTGTCACCTACACCTCATTTTTTTTCACTTTTCTTATTAAAAATTAGACTTATAATTCAGAAACAAGGCTAAAAACAACAATAGTGAAAATTGCAAGGGTTAACCTTGAAGCTAAGTGCAAGCTGTTAATGTTAGATTTTTCTTCTATTTCCTCTATCATGTAAGAGTCTCCAAATATACTTGTTGTACTACCTTGAATACCAAAACAACCATGCCTAATTGTGAATTTTCATATTTCTTATAGTTCATGTTGATTGGACATTTAGTTCCTTTTCTTCCTTTGTAGTGCTTGTCACATTAGAAGTATTTTCCTTTCTACTATTATTGCTTTGTTTTTCGTTTAACTGGTTATATATTAAGACAATGAAGTATAACTTATAATGTTTAAGAAAAAAATACATAGTTGTTTTATTTTCTATTCTTTATGTTTCTTATAATTTTGTTTTGTTTTAAGTGTATATTTCTGATTTTATTTTATGTTTCTTAATTATATAGAGTTGTTGTCCTATTTAAGAGATGTATTAATATTTACAGTTGTTTTTATATATACTAGTGGACATGGTTGTATGCATGTATACATTTACATATGCATATATACATAAATACACATCCATGTAATTCAAATTTCTCAGTGCATACAACATTCTGATACAGATGTGTGCAGATATATGTGTTTGTAATGGATATGTATGTGTATATGCATGCACAATTCAATATTTAGAGGTATCTATGAGTTTTTTTAAATAGAATGCTATTCTGATCTTGCTTTCGATGTTGTCAGTGCATACAATATCTTCACAGAGTTTTGTGTAGATATATGTATCTATGATGTATTTTTCTATCTAAGTGTGTATGTATGCATATGCATCTAATGCTTCTCAAATGTTCTCCCTACTACTTTGTGATCTATAATGATAATGTCATGTTGGATATGGATATCATATGGTTCTTTGATATAATGTGTATTTCATATGTTGTGTAGCTCAATCTTAAACTCAGTACTAAATAATGCCTTATTGGAAATACCATTAACTACTCAATTACTTTGGTAAGTTTTAAATGCAAGGTATTATTGCAACCATCACCAATATATGTAGCACATACATGAAATAATGTTGCCATGAAAATCTATGCCAAGTGATGTTTGTTTCCTCTATGCAAAAAACATACACATATATATGTGCATTTAAACTTATATATATTTCTTTCACAAGTATTGACAACTTTGGGTGTGCATATGTATATATGTCATTTGTAGAAACAATTGTCACTATGGTGGCACACAAATTTCATAGCAGCTAAAGCTATAGAACAACAGTCAACAATGCCCTATGGAAAGTAACATAAACTGTTCAATTTCTTTGGTAACTTTAGAACTCTAAATATTAATGTGCCCATTGCCAGTCTATGGAACACATATATGAAACAATGTTGTTATTGGTCTATTTTTATTGCTTTGCAATGATCACCCCTATATGGAAATGATAAATGAAATAGTCTTTATTGCTTTGCAAATATTTCCTCTATATGGAAAATTTTACTCGATAGGCTATATGTGTGAGCTTTGGATGGAATTTTTGTCTGCCTTACAAGTTTTAAAGATCCTCAACAACAATAAAAAATGCATATATATTTGCATCTAGCTCTGCATTCATATATATCAATGTGCATTTTGTTTCCCACCTGCATCTTTATCAATTTCATGCATCCAATGCATAGATAGGAATCTATTGCTTCGAAATAACTTGTCATAAAAAAGTATGTACTTATTTTGTTGTGTATCATTTTCTTTTTTGTGTATGTAGATATGTATGTATGTCAAATTATTTGTAAGCATCATATACTTCTCCCTTTCTTTATTGGTTGTAATAACACCTATTGTTTAAAACCTCAAGAAACATAGCGAATACCTATGAAATTTTCAATTAGGCATTCTTGGCTCTCGTACTATTGCTATATGTCAATGTGATTTCTTTTGTGTTTTGTGGGTTTTTCTATTTGGCCCATTGTTTCAACCAATGTTGTTTTATTTACAGCCTTGGTTTTGTGGCAATGGGTTGCAACTTATTAGTGGTGATGGTTGTAAGTAACACCTACCTATAAAATCATTTGAAAATAGAGCGAATGTTTGCACAATCTTTGATAGTGCATTGTTGAGTGTCATTCTTTGGGTTTCCCTTGTTCTCCAACAAAGTTGTCAGTGAGGATGGAAAGCTTCTATGAAGGTGAAAGTGTAATCATCAGCTATGGAATTTCTGTGAAGGTGGTTGGAGGTTATTTTTTGTTTTTTGTATCTGGTGATGGTTGCAAAAGTATTACAAAAGTGTGTTGGCCATAAATGAAACAATATGGATTAAGCTAAAGAATTACAATCATCACCACAAAATGAAAGGCATAGATGAAACAATGTTGGTATCAATAGTTATGTGGATGGGAAAATCGACAAAGATAATTTCATGCCCATATTTTCCACTTCACAACCAATATTCACCATTGTGTGTAGATATGTATGTATGTAAGATCATATGCAAATAACATTCATATATACTCCTTCTTATGTTTATTCTTTACATAGGGTAGTTGACTCTTTTTTTTTATCTCTATAGTTAAACTTTTGCACAAAAAAATTATTGGTGCTTCCTATCATGTAGCCTTCTGTCTATTGGTTGAGAGTTGTCATCACAAGTAACAAAAGAATGGATAACTATGTTTCAATTGAGAGTTACAATTTTGTTGTTCAAGACCCACATCATGCGTTTATTGAAATTGCTTTTCTCAATTGAAACATGTGATACCTGTTCCTCCGTGAAGTAATTGGTGTAGGCTTAGGATTTTCAAGTTCTTTTTTTCCAAAAAAAGGGGGGACATATTCCACAACAACATGTTTCAAATAACATTTTCCCACATATGTTTAAAACCTCAAGAAACATAGCGAACATCTATGAAATTCCCAAAAGGTACAAGTTCGATCAAGCATTGTTCAACTTTTGTGAAAATTCTTGGAGGTTATTTTGAGTCTTTTAGATGGGGTGATTGTTGCAAAAGCAAAAGAAAAGTGTCACCTATGATAATTTTTCCCTAGCTTTTTTTGCACAGAAGCTAGCAGAGAGATATGTGTTTGAAGCAAGTGACAAGGGGAGTATATCAAAAAGACCCTTTGCAATATTTTTTCATTTGGGGTTTGTACAGGCATTCACTATGTTTTCCAAGGCTTTAAAAGCAGTTATTACTTACAACCATGGCAACTACATGGAAAGCAAACAACAATTAATTATAAGATACAAGTTTGAACAAGCATTGTTTAGCTTTTGTGAAGTTGGTTTGATGTTACTTTGTGTTCTTTGCATGGGGTGATGGTTGCAAAATCTCTATAAAAGTTTTGGTTGTGATAATTCTTTTCCCATTTCTTGCAGGGGTGAATATTGTATATAACACTTGAAAATAAAATTTATCATTCTAAGAATGTCACATAAAGTAGACATAGGGATCAATATGTATCAATGGTGTTTGTATCTGCTATGACATGCATACATACCTATACATAGGGTAGATACATTGTCCACCACTATGAACAATCATGGCATCAATATTCCTTCATATGTTTGAAGACTACTTATGGGTATATTTGTGTAACAGCCTATGATGGTCCATGGGAAAATTTGTTAGCGTGGGCAAGAGGATTTCCTTTGTTGTGTTTCAATTTATTTTAGTTTCCCTATGTACATATATGTATCTATGTTATTATTCCTTTCAGCCACAAAAAAAGAAATTATTTGAATGATATACTATATATATGAAGTCTAATAAGGAACATTGATTTAACCATTCATTAGAGTGGTTTCCACCCAATATGGCAGGGTAGAGAGCAAGCCACATTTTGTTCTGTTCCATTTTATGTTTGCTATGTGCGCAACTAAATTCCTCACTTGAACTGAGTTTTTTACAATTATGTGTAGATTTTCCTTTGTATCTTGCTAGATACTGGAGGATACATACCAACAATTACAGTGTACTATAAATCAAACAAGTTGATTTCCTCCAACAATACTGTTCATTATGATCATCATCAAATGTTACTATTCTTTATGGTAAGTGTATTGTTTCTCCTTTCCTCTTCATTTCTATGCATATAGAATCACCACCATCTCTAAATTTGCTTCTTTATCATTTTTTATATGTAACATGTAATTGTGGTATTACATGTATTTCCCTTATAAATTATCGAACCACTTAAATTTCATAATTTACATATTGCTTACCAATAAAACATGTTCGCCTCATCAAAGTTCAAATTTCCCTTCTATGTAGCTATATTCCAGTCAAACCATTTTAGATTGTACTTACATTCTATTTATATACAAGGTGTACAGATCTCCAAAATACTAAATAGCTTTATGATTCCACATTTGCATGGTTTATGGACTTCACCTACATTCCATCTATACACAATGTAAGCTTGTATATCAAGTTTTGTGTTTCTTATTTCACAACATCATGTTAATTTATTAAAAATGTATAGCATTGATTTCCATTGAACAAATTTTCTCAGGTGCCAAAGCATTTTCTTCACCATTGATCAAAGTGGTGGAAAATTAATGTTTCTACTTCAGGGTTTGTTGAGAGCCCATGAGGCCCCATGACCCAATATGGTAGGGTGGAGAGTAGGCCTCCTTTTTTGTGTCCATACTCCAATCCATTCCATGCACAACGTATGCCTATATTTTATTTACTTACTTTGTTCTACTACAATTACATTGCATATTATTTGTTATGAATTCCACAAGTCTTTATGTTTTCTGATATATTTATTTTCTACCAGTGGTATGTGTTTATTACACTAAACTTCATATTTCCTTTCATGTTTGCAGCTATACTCAACCAAAAAAATCATCCTTCATGGACCTTTTACTACCATTAGATCTTGTATTAAGTCGGTAGTAGCCAAAACATTTCTTTCACCATTGATCACAGCGATGGACAATTTATTTTTTTTCTCAGGGGTTTCATCAGAGCGCATGGCGCTCCATGATCCAATATGGTAGGGTAGACATCGAGCCTTGTTTTCCTGTGTTCATATTGCATTATGCAATGTGCACCAGGTATGCCTAAACTATAATTACTTCATTCCTCCCATTACAAGTACATAGAAAATTATGTATTATAAAATATAAAACTTTGATATCTCTTGATTTACATATTGTTTATGAATTATAGATGATCACTCCACTAAAATTCACACTTTGTTGTTATTCTTCAAGACCATACTCCAGCCATAATGTAGATTTCAATGATCTTGTATAAAATCATTAGGGGCTGAAACATTGCTTTCACCATTGATCATAGTGGTGGAAAATTTATTTTTTTGCTCAGGGGTTTGGTGAGAGCCCATGGCGCTCCATGACCTAATATGGTGGGGTGGAGATCAGACCTTCTTTTCTTGTATTCAAACTACAATCTGCCACACACACACGTATGGATATATTTAATTTATTTCATCCCTTACATTATAGGTGCATTGCATATTATGTATTATAAATTATATAACTCATTATATCTCTTGATTTACATATTCTCTATCAAATATAGATGATCACTACACCAAACTTCACATTTCTTTGTTATTCTTACAAAGCATACTCTAGCCATAATTGGGAATTTGATGAACTAATATGTTATAAATGACCTTTTAGAATAGTGATAGTGACTGCAAAATAAGTAACAATGGTCAAATAGACAATTATATCCTAATATACTCTATATTGATTGTAATACGCAATATTCATTTCACCATTGATCAGAGTGGTGGATGATGTATATTCTTGCTCAAGGGTCTGATAAGAGTCTATGAGGCTCCATGACCCAATATGGTAGGGTGGAGAGAAGACCTCATTTTTTGTGTTTTATTTTATATTTTTTATGTACAAATCTCTATGTTTCTGACATAAGATTCAAACAAAATTTATATGTTTCAAGTCATGGTTGCAACAAAATAAAATAGTTAATATTATACACTTTGTGTTAGATTCCATTGGGAATTGTTGATTATTGTTCTCTTGCTTAAGCTATATTGCTTCATTTTTGAGGTGTTGTTGAAAAAGCTATATTGTTTCAATTTTCAATAAGGTTGTGTTGAGGAAAGAGTATATTTTGTATGGGTTTGTTGTTGTCAATTTCCTGTGGGTTTCTCTTTATGGCATGCATTTTTTGGTTGTGTTTGCAATGGAATAAAATTGTTGACGTTATGTAGTTTTTTTCAATTGTTATTGTCTAGCTCGGTCTATATAGTCTCATTTTCAGTAAGCTTCTGTTCAAAAGGCTATATTGTTTCAATTTTCCATAGGGTACTGTTGAGAAAAGACTTGTTTTTTAAGAGAAATATTGTTTTGTTTATGGTTGTGTTATCTGGCTATTGTTTTGCATGGGTTTTGTGGGTTTGTCTATATGGGTTGCTGTCGAAACCAATGTTAGTTGATTTATGGCTTCCATTTTGTGGTAATGGTTGGAACGAAATAAAATAGTTAATGTTGTACACTTTATGTTTGGTATAATATTAAAGATTTGTTTGAACATTGATTACATTCATACAACAATCCCTAATTTGAAATCTTGCACCCAAAAATTTTGCATATAATTTTTTGAGAGATATTCTAATTGAATGTAAAGTCAAACTCCCTAACAAAATAAAAAATGGTAGCTCACAAATAATATCAACAGAAACATATGGATGCTATTATCTTTTAATTTTTTTTGGTTGTCCATGATTTGTGAAAATATATACTTATTTGAAAATTGTATCTCCTATTGCAAATCAATGATATAATAACCTTTCAGATAATTCTATTATGTGTGACATTAGCATACATACAAATCTATACATAGGGGTAATAAAATATAGCATTAGAAAATGAATGTTGCAACTAAAACTTACAATATATACTACTATTTTCTATGTTCACTTATCTATACACCCTTTGCTCTCTCTCAGATTGCATTCCACCCATTTGTACTTCACTATGCCTATTGGCTCATTGTTCCATGTCACTACACGCAACTGCTAGTATTTACTTTTTTTTTACATGATTTGTTTTTGGTATTCTTGAATTTTTTAATTTGCTTTTTATAATATGTACTATTATTTATTTTTTTAAAAATTGAGACATTTTCATGTTTAAAAAACAATCATTAATGAAAATTTAATGTTCTAAAAGGTTTGACAGAATTCAATGCAATATTTGGTTTTCATTTATATATTTATATTTTCACTACATATTATTTTTTTCTTTTGTTTTGGAATTATTTTAATTAGCTTACTTTTTATACAATGATAAGTAAATAAGTGTAATGTACTCTTTCGAATAAAATAAATTTGATGAAATTATTAGTCCATTCCTATTTTATTGTGGACTAATAATTTAAAAAATAAGAAAAATATTTTTTTTTCTCATTAATTGATGTACTTATATTGGAAATGATTAAGTATTAAAATTTGGAGCATGATTTTGGAGAGGAGCTATTTCACTAAAGGGGCATTGAGATTATGTGCACCCAATTGAGATCACTTTAACTTTTGGTATGAGTTGAAGCTCTTACATTACCTTCTTTATGGAAATTGTAACACTGTTTTTCCTTAAGTATAAAATTGCATAGAGTTTAATAAAGATAATTTTTATATGGCAATGGATTTATTAGTGTTATTATCTAATTTTTAAATATTGTAAATTATATCTATAATTTAAATATAAATGTATGAAATGATTATTTATAAAAGTTAACTAACTTAATACATAAGAACATTATGATTACCATCATTAATAGATAAACTGATATCTAACAATATGAAAATGATCAAAAGAAAAGTAACATCTTAAAAGAATTTAATTGTATCAACTTCATTCATTTACAATTAAAATATCTTTCAATAAGTTTAGTACCTATCTAAATAAAAGCCCTTAGCCAAGACAATCTTGAGTGTAGTATATACATCGAGTTGGACACAATCTATGTGCCCCCTCCTCTAATGTCCATAGCCCACCAAACCATCTTCTTCTTCCTTGCATGATCTCTTTGTCCTTTCCAAGTTTCACATAAATGAATGATATAAGCCTTAGGGTTGATTTTCAAAATATCACACCCTTTCAAAAAGGTTATATTTAATTATAATTTAATTAGCCAATAGGCTATTTGTGTGAAATTTGGTTAGAGGTTTCATCAGCCTCCCCATTTTTTAGTCTTCTGACGGTCAGGAAAAAGGTGGCAGATGAGTTTTTTGTTTTAAAAACCTTTGGTCATAATTTTCATCAACCTCCCAATTTTTTAACCTTCTGATGGCCATGAAAAATGTGGCGGAGGTGGTTGTTGGCTGCCTTGGGAATTGGGTGGTGTATTTCCCACGACATGGATAGAGAAGGCCACCAAAATTAAATGTTCATTCACATCAAAATTAATTTTTATATGCTTTGTGTGTACTAGTGATGGTTGTAATAACACCCACCATTTAACGCCTCAGAGAATATAATGAATGTCTGGGAAATTTTCAATAAGGCATTGTTTGGTGTTATTATGTTGCTATACCTGCTATCATTCTATTGCTACACTTTTTATCAGAGTTGTGAGTGAGGAGGGTAAGATTTTATGAGGGTGCAAGCTCAATCAAGCCTTGTGCAGCTTCTGCAAAGGTGGGTGGAGGTTATTTTGTGTTTTTTGCATGGGGTGATGGTTGCAAAAGCAAAAGAAAAGTGTCACTTGTGATAATATTTTTCTCATTTTTGTGCAAGAAAGCTAGTAGGAAGAGGTGCATGTCAAAAAAATCCTTCGTGATATTGTTTCATTTGTGGTTCATGGTCTGTGCCAGGCTCTATTGTTTGATTTGCGATAGGGTACTATTGATTGTTTCAAATCTTGATAAAATATTGTTGAGAAAATACTATATAGTTTTTAAAAAATGAAATATTATCTCATTTATGGTTTGTGTTTTATGTATATGGTTTTGCATGGATTTGATCCTATGAATTTTTGTGGGTTTCTGTTTATGGTTTCCATTTTTTGGCTATGTTTGCAGGCATGGAGAAACAAGGTAGCCTAGAGAAAGCTAGCGGAAAGAGGATTTTTTGAAGCAAATGGGAAGAGGTGCATATCAAAAAAACCGTTTGTCATATTGTTTCATTTCTAGTTTGCAGTTTTTGGCAAGCTATAGTGTTTATCTAAGATAAGGTACTATAGATTGTTTCAAGGTTTTCTAAGCTGTTGTTGAGAAAAGAGTATATTGTTTGTGAACATGACTATTGTTTGGTTTAAGGTTCATGTTTTGTGGCTATGGTTTTGCATGGGTTCATAACTATGATTTTTTATGTTTTGTGGGTTTCTCCATTTGGGTCGGTGTTCAAACCAACATTGTTTGATTTATGGCTTATGTTTTGTGGTTATGGTTGCAATGGAATAAAATAGTTAATCTTATACACTTTGTGTTAGATTCCATTGGGAATTGTTGATTATTGTTCTCTTTCTTAAGCTATATTGTTTCATTTTCGAGAAGGTGTATGTTGTTGAAAAGGCTATATTGTTTCAATTTTTTATAAGGTTATGTTGAGAAAAGAGTATACTTTTGTATGGGTTTGTTAGTGTCAACTTTCTATGGGTTTCTCTTTAATTCTTGCATTTTGTGGCTATGTTTGTAATAAAATAAAAGTGTTGACATTATGTAGTTTTTGTCAATTATTATTGTATAGCTTGGGCTATATTTTCTCATTTTCGATAAGGTTCAATTCAAAAGGCTGTATTGATTCAATTTTTGATAGGGTGTTGTTGAGGAAAGACTATATTGTTTGTTATAACAAATATTGTTTTCTTTATGGTTGTGTTATGTGGCTATCATTTTGCATGGGTTTTGTGGCTACGGTTTTGTGGGTTTCTCTATTTGGGTCGCTATTGAAACCAATGTTGGTTGATTTATGGCTTTCATTTTGTGGTTATGGTTGAAATGGAATGAAAGACTTGATTTTTTACACTTCGGGTATGTGCATGATCATCATGGAAAAAATAGGCCCTTAAGTGTGTCACGCCCCGCCGTACGAACCCCAAAGGAACTAATAACAATGGAACAATTTTTTTTTTAAAAGAATATAATAACATACTTAAGTATTATAACATAACAATGTATTATGAGGCACAACTAGTTCCAATGGGTAACACGAAGTGACAAGAATACACTAACCCATAATACACTAACCCATAACAACGATAATAAGATAACAATAATTAATCTACTACGTGAATCTATTCATTCCCATTCCATCATTTAAAATATCCATCAACTATATCCATATTAATAACATATGCACATATGACAATACATGGAATTCTAAAGATATCAAGTGTTACATATTTTTGATAGATATAATTCAACATAACCAACTATAACAAATGATCCTAAATAAATACATGGCCTGAATATACATCACATCCCAATGATAGAAGAATACAATTGACTGAAAATACAACCTCAATAATCACATATACAATTCACATCAAGGTCATCCCAACACATGTGGGAGACAATACACCAATGAATACATTACATATGAAGTATATACATCTATCTGGTACATAAGGACACTCGATCATCAACATCCGCCAAAACCTACAAGTAAAAGATACATCTGCAACAGAAGAGGGAAACCCAATGGGGTGCGAACCACGTTCCACCCAACCACCCCCGTGCTGAGAGTAGACAAGGAAGGGTCCCCAACCAAGCACGCCTAACAATAACAAAGACTAATTCCAAATAGACAACTTAACATCAAAGACCACTTAAAAACTCAATAACGACAAATCCAAGGGCACAACAACAAACCACTTCAGAACATAACAACAAGTCATAATCACAAGCATCAATGAAACTCAAGACATAATATCAAAGACTACATCCAACAATAACCAAAGACAAATCAATCAATCACTTAATCACAATAGACACAATATCACTTACATCTACAATCACAAGTCACTTAACAACTACAAACACAATATCACTTAACACGAGGTTACAATGCTTCCAAAGAACAAGATCATGAACATCGCACAATAACTGAATAACTGTCGACATAGGAAGAGTGTCATGCATAAATTTCCGTGAGTTACCCTGGCTCAACCTTCCTAGGCTACTGGACCCCCATCCTGGGTTACCCTGGCTTGCCTCTACCGGCCGCCGGACCCTCACGCAAAACTATGCGTCCCATCTCATCTCGAGCCTTATCATTCACTTGCTTCACGAGAGAGACATCCTTTATCTTTATTAGTGTGAAAGCCCCCCATTAATTCTTTTAATTATCACTTCTGGCTTAGGCTATAGGTTTTATTGGCGGTAGGGTGTTGTGAACCCCCACAAAGAGCCACTCTTTATCGACAACACACAAAAACGATACCACAATAGGTAACTAAACAACATAAACTCAGAAATCCAAGGAGAAAAATATTAATATATAATATAACATGGTATATATATACATATATACACTATTAATTTATTTGTACAATTCTCTTTACCCACTGTATTTCCTGGAGGCACAAAATGAAATCAATTGTTGGCGTACAACATCAAATTTTAAAACCTATCCCACTACTAGAGAACTTCTCTGGAAGACTTACATAGACCTTAATCCCATTTGCCCGACATGGAGAGTAAAGAAACCATAACATAATAGAAAAGCATTCCATCTCTGGAAGCCTGTAACAAGAACTCACTCTTATGCAAGGTAAAGTAAACCTAGGGTTTTCCCATACGACACATTTAAACCAAGAAGAGAATACCACAACAGCTTAACGAATAACCCCCAGAAAAATTGATTACTTAAGAACAACTCCATAAAGAAATATTTCCAAACTCAAAATTTCGTCAAACAAATAAATCGACAATACGAGACTATTCAATTCAAAACACATAATATCCTTTATTTACAACTATTCGATTTAATTCCAAGCACAAGCTCAATTAAAAATTCTGCACAACTACATTAACCATTGCGATTTTCTCAACCTTAAGTTTTTACCTCACAACCACAATGTTCATATATATACATATATAAATACTTATTTTATTAATATAATCACATTATGGAAAGCATATTTTATGAACAAGATTCGAGTTAAATCACATTTGACTATTAAATAATTTAAAATTAAATTAAATTCCAGTAAACATGTATATATAATATATTTTAAATATTAATTAATATAATATATATATATATTATATACTTATATAATAAAAAATAAAAGAAATTGCATTAAGTAAAAACTAAATTCAATTATAAATATTGACATATAAATTATATTATATCTAATTTCGAGTGAAATCGAAATTCAAAATATGTTAAATTAAATTAGATCTACAAATTTTAATTAAACATACGAAATTTTAAAAAAAATTAAAAAAAATAAAAAATTTAACTTAATCCATTATATTGCCGTTATTGCACCTTGACCCACATGCGTTCATATATGTGAATCACATAAACATGTAAATTTCAAAATTATTTTTTTAATAAATATTACGAACCTATTACGAAAATTATGAATGTAAACATACGAATATTTATACAGTACATTTTAAAATCTAATATATAAATATATTTAATTTTAAGAACAGAATTTTTTTTCTCCTCACATACCTATCAGAATCGAAAAAAATTTGTTTTAGTAAAACAAATTTATATATATTAAAACATCATCAATTCAATCAGAATATAGTATATTAGTGTATATAAAATATGTTTTTTGAGCAAAACCATGGATTTTCAATAACTCAATATAAATTTTAAAATTTCGATCTTCCATCAAAAATGATTTTTTTTTGTTTTGTTTTATATTTCAAACACACTAGTTTTCTCTACTAAACTATGTTGAAGGATTTTAAAACAAGTTATACTATAATTTACTACAGAAGATTCGAGATTTAAACACAAACAAGTTTTTAGAACATAAACTTCATTCAAATAATTTCGAAAACATAGCAATCAGATTTGTTTACAGACCTACGAAATTAAAAATTTAAAAGTGGAAAATTTGGAATCCTGTGTCTGAAGGAGAATCCTGCCTCAACCTCCTCTCGAATTCCTCCTGTAACTCCTTTCTCGATTTGCCTTCAATGTTCTACTAATAATCTTTTCTTTGCAAACTCACAATAATTTTTACAGAAAAAACTTAAAAACTCCAAAACTCTCTTTCTTTTTCTTTTTTTTCTCTTTTAGATCTAAAAACACAGAGCAAAACTTGTGTGTGAATAATATTCCCTCATAAAAAATAATAAATCACTAATTAAAATCAATAAATCTTTTTCCATCTTTTCCAAAAAGCCTCTTTCCTTATTGCCCTTTTTCAGCTTTTAAAAGCTCACATTTATCTAAAATTTTAATTGAAATAATAAAATTTAGATATTATCTTCACATAATTTCCTAATTTAATATTAATTAAATAATAATATTTAATACTCTCAACAATATTAATTAATTATAATTATTTGCACTTTTAAAAATTAAATCACTTTTAATTTATTATATATTTAATTTTAACATTTTTCTAACTCTCAATTAAATCAAATAACAGTGCAACATTAATTAATTATTTTATGCAATACGTATTTTAATTAAACACTAACAAGAATAAAATAAATACTCAACAATAAAACTACATACAAGACAAGACAAGACTTCAATCATAACACTGACTCACAACAGACGACGGATTTCCAAGCCTACTCCCTTTTTCAACTTTTACCCATTGGGTTAATTTATTGCTGTTTGGTATAAATCGAGACTTATTCCACAATCCTGCATCCAAATAAACGTCAAGTAGCACATGTATATATATAAAATCAACACCTATTAGAGGAATGCAGTGTAGCAGGGCACTCGTGAACGAGTGATGCTACAATGTCCTCTCACCTACTCTATTCTAACATATTAATATCAACATTAATGTTGAACATTGAGGAAACTTGAATCATAAGTAATATTGCATTATTGTTAAATAAAAAATTGAAATAAACATTGAATATAAACAAATGGTCCAAACTCATGCAAAAGGATAACAACATCATCAAACTACAACAACAACTTGTAAATTCAGCGTATGTAACACATAGAAATTATAAGTCTAATAGGTATGATTTTTTAGGACATGGTTCTCCTAGCCATTAAATAGATAAGTAAGCACACAACAATTGAGAAATGCCACAAATCTCTTAAAAACACATTCATTCTTTGTAATATTCCTAACATATATAAATGCAAAAGCTACTCCAAACTCACATTTAAAGGCAATCGCTTGCACAATGAGGCCAAACAAGAAGACATTTTTTTACTAGGGTTTTGTATATTACAATAAAATGGGGTAATTTTGTTTGAACTAAAAACCCTACTATTTTTTAGTGAAGGGATAGCTAGCTATAACATTTTGACTTTACTTGTGAACTAAACACCCATATGGGTTACTTATGGTTATGGTAGTAAATTCTTAAGATGTATGTAAATCTAGAAGACCAATGTTGAATCTTTATTTGTTGATAGGCTAAATAGAGTTAGAACTAGTATGGGTTCATTACATGTATGCCATTCAACATTCATGCACATCATATAATGTGAGAGAGATAGTGATAAAGAGAGATAAGATAAAGGGTAATATAGATAGATAGAATAAGCATAACCATTTGCTATGAATATGCACAAAATATTTATATATTGATCTTGATAAGGTCATGAAGACATACATAATACAATGAAAATACATATACAGTGACATACAACCTCTTAGACTACAAAATATCACCAATATATATTCATGAAAATAGTTATGAATGTTCATAAAGATATAAAAGTGTTTATTTGTGTAGCAAATTCAAATGAAACATTTGCCTCTCTTGCTTGACTAGAAATGAACTTCGATCCCTTGAATTAGCTTGCATTGTGTTGATTTTGTGTTAACAATTATGCAACTCAACCTACACACACAAACATATTATAAAATTAGTGATTATACCAAAATTTATAAATAAATAAAATATTGTTTTAAAATGATATTAAAATAATAAACACACTTACAACAAACTAATACTCAACATCATCAACAAAGGGTTGTCCTCAAAAGAGGACTTACAAAACAAAACCAAAAAGTGTGTGTATCCATATATACATATATATACATGTATCATACACATATACATATACATACATGTATATACGTATACATAAATATACATACACACATACATACATCTACATACATATGTGTGTGTATTTATGTATACGGAAATATGACATATATATGCTATGTATACATGAATTGGTGTATATATTATGTGCATATGGTTTAATATATTTATGTATTTTTAATGTTTTTTGTGGGTTTCCATGATGTTATGCAGAAATTATTGTTTGATTCCATTAGTCCTTGACTTGGTAATTATTGTTCTCTGGGACTTAGGCTTATATTTTTTTTATTTATTATTTAGTTTTCTCTAATACATTTGAATCACAAAGTACGCAAGAAAATAGACAGGGTGAGAGCTTCAATTTTAATAAATCCCATCAAAAATGATGCTGCTATAAAACAAAATTTTAATTCATTTTGGAATTTCGTTTATCAATTCAAAAAGAAATATCCATTATAATTATTTGGTAAATTAATTAAATTTTTTAAATTATTATCATTTTTTTTCTAACTTTCATAAATCAAATAAAATTAATTAATTAATATTAATAAGAGAAAATACAACATTAATACTAGATTTCAATTAAATATCAAACTTCATATAATCCAATTAATTTTTTACATTTATGTATATATCGAACTTATTTATATATATAATATACTATATATATATAATTCAATCAAATTCTATCGTTAAATTAAATTAGTAATTTTCTTTGAACATATGGGCCTACTTCTACCAACCTGAACTCCATGCTATACCCATTGACTTAGTGTAATTTGTAAATCATAATTACATCTACTTTGTTGAGTATGCAAAGATAAAAAATATCAACGACACCATTTGTTGAAAATGAGCATTAATAATGGGGATATTATTATAATAAAATTAAATGATCGTTATACTGTTGGTAATAGTCTTATTTGTAGTTGCATAAATACGTTTAATCAATTATATTTAAATTCATTAGTTCTTATATTTTGGTCTGGCATTATGGATTTTCAATAACCATGCATAAATTAATGATCATTGTTATATATTTAAGTAACATAATTAAATATGTTATTAGAAAACAAAACATTACTAAAGAAGATTGAGAGGCTTGTTATAATTTAATAGTTTCATATTCTTTAGTAATTTTTTTGAAAGGGATATGGGTGCTATTGAAAACTCACCATTATTTTTCCTACTATATATTTACCTTGTTTGCAATAGTTTAGTCCATGTCAATAGTTGATTTGCACCCTTAATAACTTGGTGGGAATATCAAGTATTTTTTATTAAATATAATCAATAATCATTGTAAAAGAAATTTTAAATCAACTATTAGTCTAGAATGATTATTTGAGTGTTAGATAAACCATTTAAATTTAACCTTCATAATATTACTCTAAATATGTAGTTTTACCAACAAAATGAATGATATTTATGTCTATTACATGAAAATTACAAAATCATGACTATAATTCTTTAAATTATACTCATAATCTAATTTAATACTCATAAGATATTAAATCATTGTTTTTCTCAAGAGACGTGTAATTAAATATCAAGAATATTCTTTAGTTTATTAGTCCACAAAATAATTTTAATATAGTCCATAACATTCAATTTTAAAATTCATAGAGTTGTTGGGATATTATCATATCACTAGCTATGGAAAAATTGAGGAAAGGGTGGGATATTACACTGCCCCCTATATTTGTGTGTTTTAGAGAAAATTAGCATGGAAGGTTTGCATTTCTCACAAATAAGAAAAAATCCTGAGAATAATGTACAATATTCTACTATATGTTTTCATATTGAGTTATGCCTTGCAAATTAAATGTGTATCTTTTCCTCTACAACATTCCATTTATACATAGAACTATGGATTAATGGTTTTATTATATTATGATTGAATTATGCCTCATGTTGGAAATTTCTCTATCTCTTCTTTGCTAAAATACTTTGGAACTAATAGGATTCAATTGTGTTTTATGACATGGGTCTATATTACCACAATGATGTATGTATAGATGTACATTTTAACTTGGTTAGCTTTCCTAGCAAGTTCTTCATTACAACAATCACTGCACCTTGTCACTCAATCAAGCCCACTAGAGAAAATGCTTCCTCTTAAAAAACATAACATTAAGTACCAAAACATGATTCAAGTACCAACACATTCAAGTACCAAAACATTAAGTATGATGATTGGGATGAGAGGATCAACTTGGGGAGGATTATTATAACATCATTAGTTGGAAATTTTTAATTTCATCTCTTTGTATTCCGTGTTGTTTTTAATATTTTTAATTAGAGTGCAGATGATGTTAATATACATTTAATGATGCATTTTTGATGTGCTATAATTTTTTGATGTTCTCAAGGCTATATAATTTAAGTTCATTTATGTTAACAACTATTAGATTAAATATTTTTATCCCCAATTATTTTCAAATGATTTTATACTTTAATCTTTGTATTCTTATTCTTTCTTTCATGGTTTCATTTAAAATTTGAACCATTTAAGGATGTAATGTTATAGATTATAGTTGTCTTCGAATCTTTTTAAATCTAAGTTAATAGTGAAAATATTGATGAGTAGATGAATTAAATTCTAGTTCTATTTTAGATTTGTATTCTTTTATAAAATATATTATTTACCAAAATCTTATTGTTTTTTGGGTGTCTTTGTACTATATATAACATGGAAAGTAGATCATGTTTCACTGTGCCAGTCTTTGTTTGCAAATACTAGTAATGAGATAAAAAAATTAAGAGATTCATTAGCACAGGGTGCAAACCCAGGGATATATAGTGACCATGCATGTTAATATTGCATAGTCTAGAAAAACTAAAAGATGAACTTGAGAGGACTAGTGCATATTCCACAGACAGAGTGACTGCTATTCTTTCCCGCATGCGGGAAGAAGTACATGGTGACGTTCCTCTTAAACAAATACAAGATAGTGTCACCAAAGAAATGATAAAAGCCACTTGTTTTCCATTTTATCAAAATGGTTGGAATGGAATAAAATAGTTAATGTTCTAAACTTTATGTTTGGTTACATTGGGTATTTTTTATTATTTTTCTCTATCTTAGGCTATATTGTTTCATTTCCGATAAGGTGTTGTTGAAAAGGCTATATTGTTTTAATTTTTGCTAATGTTCTATTCAAAATGGATTATATTTTTGGATTGGTTTGTCACTGTTAATTTTTGAGAAGGTGTTGTTGAGAAGGCTATATTGTTTCAAATTTTTGATAAATTTTTGTTGAGAAATGATTATATTTTTTCTTCGGTTTGTTTCTGTGAATCTTTGTGGGTTTCTCTTTATGGCTTTCATTTTGTGGATATGTTTGGAACATAATAAAATTGTCAACATTATGTAGTTTTTGTTGGTTGTTGTTGTCTATCTTGGGCTACATTGTTTCATCCTTGAAAAGGTTCTATTGAGAATTTTTCCAATTCTCATTAAGGAATTGTAGCTTTTGTCAATTTTTATTGGCCAACTTGTGTTGTATTTTTGCATTGGTTTGTTACTGTGTATTTTTTTGTACTTTGCAAAAATCAACAATGCCCTTTGGAAAATAACATAAACTATTTTAGAGATACTCAAGGAACAGTTTTTTCAATATGCACCTCTCCCTGCTTCCTTCAAATATTCCTCTTCCTTCTTGCTTTCTCTGCACTTCGTATTGTTGGAAGATGGTTACCACTCCCCTCAAGATTCATGACATGGACTAATTGTCTCACATGGATATGTTAACTCTAGCAATTGTATCGGGCATTGTCAAGTTGATCTTTTGGTGCAATGACAACTGTGGACCAACAAGTTGTATTAGAGCCAAAGGTGTCAGGTTTGAATCCCCTTGGGTAATGTTGAGGGGGATTTTGTTGGCAAATTGTCAACACTCCCCTCGAGATTCATGACATTGACTAACCACCTCCCATGGATCTGTTAACTCTAGTAGTTGTATCAGGAATTATCAAGTTGTTCTTTTGGTGCAATGGAAACTATGAGCCAACACGTACTTTCTCCACCACCTACAAAAAATGGGCACAAAATTATCTCGACCGATACTTTTGTACTACTTTTTCAAGCATCAAGCCATGCAAAAAACATAAAATAACCTCGAACCACCTTCACAAAAATTCCACAACCAATGATTACATTTGCACATTCATAGAAGCTTTCCCTCCTCATTCACTCACAGCTATTGTATATATATATACATATATATATGTATATATATATGCATATGTATATATATATGCATATGTATATATATGTATATGTATATGTATATGTATATGTATATATTTATGGCTTCCATTTTGTGGTAATAGTTGGAATAGAATAAAATGGTTAATGTTGTACACTTTATGTTTGGATACATTATGTATTGTTGATTATTTTTCTTTGTCTTATGCTATATTGTTTCAATTTTCAATGTTCAAGAAGAAGTATATTTTTGGATGGGTTTGTCACTATTAATTTTTGAGGTGTTGTTGAGAAGGATATATTGTTTCATTTTATCATAAGGTTTTTTTGAGAAATGAGTATATTTTAACTTCAGTTTGTTACTGTGAATCTTTGTGGGTTTCTCTTTATGGCTTCCATTATGTGGCTATGTTTGGAATAGAAGAAAATTGTTAACATTATGTAATTTTTGTTGGTTGTTGTTTTCTATCTTGGGATATATTGATTCATCCTCCAAAAGGTTTTGTTGAGAAGTGTTCCATTTCTAGTTAAGGCGCTATAGTTTTTGTCAATTGTTGTTGGCTAGCTTGGCTTGTATTTTTGCATTGGTTTGTTATTGTACATTTTTTTGTGCTTTCTGCAATAAACAATGCATATATATGTGCATCTAAGTTTAGATATACAACAAAACCTTATCAAAAATAAAACAATATACCTTGTCAAAAATTGAATTAATATAGCCTCTTCAGTAGCACTTTATTTAATATAAAACCATATAGCCTAAGCTAGATTTCAATTTTTGATAAAGTGTTGTTGAGAAGGCTAGATTCTTTCAATTTTTGATAAGGTTCTATCTAGAAAAGAGTATATTTTTTGCATGGGTTTGTTACCATTATTTTTTGTGGGCTTCTTTTAATGTCTTTCATTTTCTACCTATGTTTGCAATAGAATAAAATTTTTAAGATGATGCAGATTTTGTCAATTGTTGTTGGGTGGCTTGGGTTATATTTTTGCATTGGTTTGTTACTTTGCATTTTTTCTACCTTGTGCAATGAACCATACATATATATGTGCATCTAACTTTAGATATATATATATATATATATATATATATATATATATACATATATACACATATATATACATATGTATATATATGTATATATATATGTATATATATTTATGTATATATGTATATATGTATATATGTATATATATATATATAGATATATATATATGTATGTATATGTATATGTATATGCATATATAAAGTCCATAATATTGATTATTTTGTTGTGTTGCAAACATTCATGGTAAATGGAAGCCACAAATGAAACAATATAGCCTAAGGTGGACATCAACAGGAAACAATGTCTTATGCAAAACAACATGAACTACATAACATTAACTATTTTATTCCATTGCAACCATCGCCACATAATGCTAAAAATCACAATTACGGTCCTATGCAAAACCATTGCCACAAAAGTCGGACCATATATAACTTATGTGTATACATATATATGTATATATATATTTATATCGATATATGTATGTATGTATATATATGTATCTTGTATATATATGTATATCTATATATATATATATATATATATATATATATATATATATATATATATATATATATATATATATATGGTATGTGTAGGATCATCACGAAAAGTAAAGCCCTTAGTGGCAAAAATTCAGAAAAATCAAAGTTAGGAAACTTGATGTAAACTTTTGAATATGTTATCTACATTATTTTGAAAATATGTAAGAATAGAATCTGTAGCAAATTGAATTTAGTTTCTAAACTACTAGGTATGTTTAAAAAAGAGAAATCTATTTGGTGAAAATTTGAAATTTCAATGCAGTGGCATTTAAATTTTAGGGAAAAAATAAGAAGTAGGTGTCTGTCTGACCACCCTAACCACAATAAAATAACAATATTTATTTATAAGATTTCAAATATAAGTAGATGACTATGCCCCGATGTGATGCATATTTTTTTTGTAATTTTTTTCCAAGTAAATAATTAATTATGAATTTTTATTACAACTTTTAAAAAATACAAAAAATCATATGTCCGACTACTTTAACTTGGTCAAAACTTCATCAAATTCAATTTTTTTTTTCTAATCCTCATATTATGGAAGAATGTGACACATGTTTTGGATTCAAAAATGTGATACTGTTTGAAAGATATAGATGTTCAATCAACCTATCAATCGGACTTAGTCATAATTTGAATAGAAAATGAATACTTATTAAATTCAAATTAAAGAATAATTATATTGGTGAAATATGAGAATCTTCTTTAAAACCTTTTGATTTCATCAATTTGGGTAAAATAGTCCTCGACCACATACCCATCATATTGCCACTTTTTGGCCAATCATGATCCTGCACACATATATATGTATGTATATGTGTATATACATTGCAACCATTGCCATAGAATACTAAAAAATGAAAGTTAGAGTCCCATTCAAAACTATCCATGTAAAAGTTGGACCATATATAGCTTATATATATATATATATATATATATATCTATGTATGTATGTATGTATGTATGTATGTATGTATATGTGTGTGTGTGTGTGGTTGTAACACAATAAAATGGTTAACCTTATACAATTTGTGTTAATTTCCATAAGGCCATGTTGTTGATTATTGTTGTTTAGCTTTAATTATATAGTTAATGTTATACAACTTATGTTGATTTTGATAGCAATTTTTTATTGTTGTTGTTTGTCTTGACCTACATTTCTTCATTTTCAATAGGGTGCTGCTGAAATGGCTATATTGTTTCAAGTTACAATAAGGTGGTGTTGAGAAAAGACTATATTTTTACATGGAAATTTAACTTTGAAACTAGTATTGTTTGATTTATACTTTCTATTTAGTCATTATGGTTGCAATGCAATGAAACAGTCCCTGCTATACAATCTATGTTGAATGTTGTTCCCTATATTGTTAGATGATAGGCTATTTTTGTGTACTTTGGTCAGAATTCTCATGGACCTTCTCAAATTTTGAGCTTTCCAGCGGCCATGTAAAAAGTGGCAGATGGTTTTTCATTTTAAAAAACTTTGGCTAGAATTTTTGTTAGCCTCCCAATTTTTTAGCCTTTCGATGGTCATGAAAAAGGTGGTGGAGGCAATTGTTGGCTACCTTCGGAATAGGGTGGCGTATTTCCCACCACATGGATAGAGAAGGCCACTGAAATTAAACATTTGCTCCCACCAACATTGATTGTTGTATGCTTTCTATGTACTTGTGATGGCTATGATAGCACTTACTATTTATTCATTTGTGGCTTCTATTTAGTGGTGGTGGTTGCAACTTGGCCAAATAGTCAATCTTGTGTAGCTTATTTTGTTTTCTATAAGGCATTGTCAAGATTTCTTATCTAGCGTTGTCTAGGTTGTTTCATTTTTTATTGCATAGTCCTAGGAAAAGTATTTGAATTGTCCCTTTAATAGCTTCAAAAAGGTTTTGAGCACTGGTTTTCTTTACTATGTTTAATCTAAAGCCTATTGTTGTAAGAATTCCTTTTTGAGAATGAAATAAGTAACAACTTTGTTTTGAAATAAGTAACTATTTTCTCAAAACAATAAATTTGAATGTTTTGTTTCCCTTTTTAGATAATGTTTTGTTTAATATATAACTCTTATTAAAATGAGTTGCAGGCATGGTTCATATGGTACTTAATTAGGATAACAAGGTGTTGAGATTCAAATATTTTCCCATCAAACCTTTGAATAAACACCTTAAGGGTCAATCAAGAGCACACACATAGAGCTAAATATATATATATATATATATATGTACACATGTAAATATCTATTTATATACAGACTGCTATATCTAAATAGATGTGTATACCATGTTGTTTTCCTTGCTACACAACTGGCTCGTTCAAAATTATGAAGAGAGAAAACATCCATACTAAAATTTCCCTCATTTTCTTGAATGAGAAGGCTATGAATTCAAATATTTTGTTTCCTATAATATATTTCCTAGTCCGAAGCAAGGCATTATTATAGCCAGCAAAAGATTTGAATTCGTAGCCTTCTTAGCCAGTCAATTGAGGGAAAATTTTGTGTGGATGTTTTCTCTCTTGAATGTTGGATGGTATCAACATTAATTGTTGTGTGGTTTGCTTGTGCTGGCAATGGTTGTAATAACAGTTGTCGTTTATTCATTTGTGCCTTCTATTTTGTGGTTATGGTTGCAGCATAACTATATGAATGATTTTTGTTTCCTTTCTAGATAATGTTTTGTTTAATATATAAGTCTTATTGAAATGAATTTGATCCATGGTTCATATGATTGTTAATTGGCATAACGAGCTATTAAAGATTGAGTCATGGAATTTTACAATAAAGACCTTAAGGTTCAATGAAGATGATTTTGGTAGTTTTGCTTATAATAATATGTTCAAAATTTAATTATTAGAAAATAGAATGACTTAAAGGTGCATATGTGTTTCTCTTGTTGGTTGATATGATGCATTCTACTTTTGTTGACCTTGCATTTAATACTTTTTGAAGCAGTAAAACACTTTGTGCTATTTTCCATAGGGCATTGTTGATTGTTCTTTTGTTTCCTTGAATAAATTATTTCATTTATCATTTCAATAATTCTTATTGAAATGAATTCCTTTCATGAATGGTTCATATGATTCTTAATTAGCATAAGAAGGTGCTCAGAGTCAAAGATTTAGTTGTGGAATCTTAGAATAAAGATGTTAAGGTTCAATGAAGATGATCTTGGCAGTTTTGCTGATAATAATATGTTCAATATTCAATTATTGGAAAGTAGAATGGCTCAAAGGTTCTGCATTTAATACTTTTTGAAGTAATAAAACATGTTATGCTATTTTTCATAGGGCATTGTTGATTTTTCTTTTTTGGCCTTGAAGAAATTATTTGATTTATGGTTTATGTGTGGCGGCAATGATTACAAAGTAATAAATCAATTCATGTTCTTCTTTATAAGGCATTCTTAGTTGTTTTCCAGTGTGTTTAGAGATGGTTCTTACTTTTCTAGGCCTTAATAAGGATTTGTTAGATTGGTAGTATGTATATTAAGTGTGAGATGAAACATGGGTCTTGCTTTTTATTATACTTGATGCAAGTGCTAATGTGCATATAAATGTTGTTTGCATCTAATTTTGCATAGACACATAAAAATACAATCCAACATCATGAATTGGATGCATATCTAGGAATTTGTTGTTTGGAAATATACAAACAATATATATGTGTGTGTGTGTGTATGTATATATATATATGTATATATATGTATGTACATATATGTATAAATCCGGATCGCTATTTAAACCACTATTGTTTGGTTTATGGCTTATGTTTGGTGGTTATGGTTGCATTAAAATAAAATAGTTTATGTTATACATTTGATATTTTGTTCCATTACACATTGTTGATTATTGACCTCGATGTTAGGCTATATTGTTTCAATTTTTGATATGGTGCTATTTGAGCACATATATATAAGTATAACTATATATATACATATATATACATATATATACATATATATACATATATACATATATATATATGTATATGTATATGGGTGATCCCACAATAGTGGTTTACAATTTTTGGCCAAACTAGACATTGAAATAAATATTTTTAACTAAATCTTCATGTAACGCCCGTCGTGCAAACCCCAGAGAACACACACAATGCATATAATTTTATTTTTTTTAAAGAAATTACATTAAACATGTAACAACACTTAACCATAATTCACATAGCACCTCACATCACATTAACACACTTAGTTCTCTGGGGCATGCGAGGTTACATCACAACAACTAAACAGAATAAAGATAAAGAATATAACATAACCATGATGCGAGTATGGTAAACATCGCATAATTACATCCATGATAAATCTCTTAAAAGAGATACAAATGATCCTAACTATTACATCATTGTTAAAATATTACATTACAACTTTCTTTGATAAATGAATTACATTGAATTCCCAACATGGGGATTGATAAGAATAATGAACATGAAGTACAACTGATCACTCGAACATCTGCACTGCGGAAAGTGAGAAGACAAGACGCTGATGGGGAACCCAACGGGTGCGGAGCACGTTCCACCCAACCATGTGAATTACAAGTAACTCACCCCCCGTGCTCAGAGGTGATGAGGAAGTGAACCCGACCATGAATGTCAACCGACTCAACCAACAACATGATACAAAACAAGTACAACCCAAGTATGCAATGCAAAACCATCACGTTCTCAAATCACATAACAAGTAAAACCAAGAAACTCAGCACGATAACATGAAGTACCATCACTTAACAACTATGAATCAAATTCACAAGAATTCAAATAAACATCACAAAGAGATAACATCCAGAGGCAACAACAATGAAACAACAAGGGTGTCAAGTGGAGAGTGTCATCGCATAGCTCTCATGGATTTCCGCCCTTCCTCCAACTGAGGCGCCGGCACCCATCTATGGATATCCTGGCCCTTCCTCCCAACTGAGGCCGGCACCATAGGGTAGCTAATGCGAGCCACAGTCTCAAGGATGAGACTATGACTATGCGACCACGGCCCTCGCCTATCACTAGTCTAAGGTAGCCCTAATGCATAGCCGAGGAATCCAATGTTTTATTATCTTGTGTTTTTAAACTACCCAACCCCCTAAATCTATTGTTTAGGTTATCACTTGTTTAGCTTACTCATTCGTGGGTTATCCTGAGCCCTTCCTCATCCTGAGGCGCCGGCGCCCACGAAGAGCCACTCTCCCTATGACCCCTAACATGAATCAAAACTAGGCAAGGGTTGAACTAAAACATATAAAACATAATACTCAAAAACGAGCTCATGCGAGGCATTAACCCTCTCGCGATATCTCAAAACCAAAAGTCCTAGCAACCGTTCAACCCTTCCTAACATAAATCATCCAGTATCAATTTCCAAAAGTATAACCAAACGAGGATAACATTTAAAGCATAAAACTCAACACAAGAATATACGAGGCAAATCCATCTCGCTATAACTCGCAATCCCAACGGCTGCAACCACGTACAACCATTCCAAATAATAAAGCTCAAAAGCATGTAATACTCTAATCGCAAAGATACAAGTATAAACATCAAAGATATAAAACATGCCTCTGGAGAAGACCAAGATTTACAATAATCCAATGAGATTCAAAAACACAACAGAGATCCCACATCACAAGATAAAGGTCAATAACAATAAAGAGAAGACAAAACCAAAATCACACGAGTTTCTAACTCGAGAAGACGATTCGACCAACTTCGTATAATATCTCTATTTTACTCGACATAACATCAAAAATAAAAAACACTAAAATTAATGACAATTTATTTAATTTACTTTCTTTAATTATTCCAAGATAATAATTTCATACTTACCCAACTAAATCACTTTAAAAAAAATAAAAAATAATAATAAATAAATAAAATTTTTAAACATATATATATATATATATATATATATCTTAACAAATTTATATTTAACTATACAACTTTATTTTACTTAATCTATTATACTACCTGCACGATATTCTGTTCAAGTTAACTTACTGCCAACAATGCATTTACAACGAAAAAACATACATACTTTTATAGATATATATATTATACAATGCACCTCAAACGAATTCAATAAAAGTCCATATATATATTAAAAATTGCATAGAATTCGAATTCAATAAAAATCCATACATATATTAAAAATTGCATATAATTTGAATTCAATAAAAATCCATATATATTTTAAATGGCACAAAAAAAACAAATTCAAAAGAAGTCGAGGTGCATTATAAATATTATAATAACCAAATATAAAATTTAAACTAAATTTAAATTAAAAACAAAAAAAAACAAAACTTAAAATATTTAAAACAATGCAAGTCCGCACGGACTGCCGCGCGCAGTCCGTAGGACTGCTGCGCCAGCAGTCCACGGACTGCTACGGCAGTCCGCGGCTGACGCAGGGCAGGGGAGTGGGTACGGCTCGCACCGTCCCTCTCCCCTCCAATAAATATATATAATTTTTTTTTTTTAAATAACGTTTCATTTAAAAATTTTATTTTAAATTTTAAATTTATTTTTATAAAATAAAAGGATCTGTCCTTCATCAGGTACGGACTGCAATTCGGCCACAGCAAATAAAATAAATAAATTTTGATTCAAACATAATTTCGAATATATAAATCACTAAGCACAAAACATTTAATTAATATATATATATATATATAGAATATATTTATTTAAAAATTATAGAGGAATAACTCTTTCAGTCACAGGCACAGAGGACAACCAGTAGTATAGAAATAATGTATATAAATATATATATATATATATATATACATATATATATATATATATATATATACATATATATATATATATATATACATATATATATATATATATATAAATACATACTGACCATACTTTATAATCTTCAGAATACAATTTTTTTTAAAGGACAGCTATGTATATTTTCAAGACAAAGAAATCCAAATCAAGATTATAATATCTTTTTTTTTTTTCCAACTCAACATTATTTGATACCAAAATGAAAGAGTATTTTTTAGTAGTTTTCACTATTCCCTAAATTTATCTGTTCTAAGGTTTTATTTCTCTTTCACCTAATAATCTAATTTGTTTTTCCTGTTTTCGTAAATCAAAAGTTTTCTATATTCACAAGAATCATTTTTAATAAAGTTTATTTTTCTTTTCAGAAGCAACCAGATCAAAAGAAAGGGTATGAGAAGAAGACTACGAGAGGAACCTGGAGTCCGATGCAAATCTGAAGATGCCTGCTTGACTCTGATGCCCTTGAACTTGATTCCAATCCTTAGTCCAGAACGAACTCCCCAAGACAATACCAGCAACAGATTGAAGGCAGATTTCCTTCCTAAAGCTCTCCTCAGATAATAGCAAGAGATTCAAAACTAATCTCCTCAGATTCAAAATACCCCCCAATAACTTGAGCAACCTCAACTTTCTAATCCTCTGTGTGTGTTTTCCCCAAAAAATTCATAATAATATAAAAATATATTCCTATTTCCTCAAAACTCACAAAAATCAAAATTAAAAGAAAATCAATTCTTTAAAAGCTAGCTTTTCCCAAATCTCCATTCCTAATTGGCTCCCACAATCTTTTTATTCTTTTATTTGTTTTATTGTTTTAATTTCTATCTTTGCAGCTTTTCTTGCACATCACATTACTTATTTAATTTAAATAATTTATTCTAATAATTATCTTCAATCAGATAATTAATTACAATCAATAACCCACATTTAATATTTAATTATCATTTAATTGAAACACATGACTTTATAAAAATCAAATAAAATATTTAAATATTTTCATACAAATAAATCAACATTAAAATACACAATTATTATTCCCATTTAATTAACTAATTCACAACTTATAAAATATCAACATCAATTAAATAATCATAACATATAAGATACCACATTAATCAAAATACAACAACACACAAAACACAAGCCACAAATGACGACAAATTCACAAAATAAACAATACCAGACAAACGAGACGATCTGACATCATGGGATGGGAGGACTTCATCGTCACCTCTGTATCAACATTTAACCGTTGGGTTATTAGTGCTCGCCCTGTCCTGCCGAAGCAGGTGGAATCGAGACTTGTACCTGCAGTCCTGCATACAAACGAAGTTGTGTACATGTGCATATATACATATATATAAAACTGAAACATTAAATTAAAGTACTGCATTGTGAGAAGGAATCGCAACATAACAGGGCACTCGCAAATGAGTGATGCCATATTGTCCTTCATCACACCTATTCTAACAATTATAATCAACTGATAAAATAACATTTCTAAACTAACCATTCATCTCATGACATATCTAGTTAAATCACTGCATCATAATATAATTCTGAAAATGAACTAACATCTAACCAACCACAATGTCAAATGAAATAATCAAATCCTCAAGTGCATAAACATAATCACCAACAGTCTACTAATGGAATACAACATCCTCAAATGTCTAACTATCCAACTCAAACAATATCATCATCGTCACCAGTAGCAAACAACCGCATTGAAAAATACTAAATCCTACCAGCAAGAGGAGGGGTATTACATCCTCCCCCTCATAAAATCGGCTTACTCCTGGAAGCCGGTAAACAAAAAGGAAATAAGATTCCCTAATACGGGAGGCATCCATCCACACCCAGACGGTGAACTAATCACCAAAAGAGAATAGAGTCAAGCTCCCACATAAGAGTAAGAAATAATATTAAAAAGGTATTAGTAACATGGGGGTATTACATCCTCCCCCCCAAGGATATGGCTTACTCCAAGAAGCCATTAAATAGATAAGAGTAAGCATACAACAAACATGCAGAAATCACACCAAAAACCACACACATAACTCACATCACTGGAAACCACATCACACCATGACACGAGGGTTCCTAGTGCATCCCTGATAGGAAGGATATCGGTGCATTGCGCACTACACCGAGGGTCCTATCCTTTCCATCAGTTTCCTGCACCATTGCCCTGAGACGGACTAACAGAAGAAACTTGGGTTCACAACAAACACAACAAAACAAATGAAACTCTAGAATCTAGGGACAAAACACAAGGTTACATAGTGAGCACACATAGTGCCCAGTGTATGAACCTATGCTCTGATACCAAGCTGTAACGCCCGTCGTGAAAACCCCAGAGAACACACACAATGCATATAATTTTTTTTTTAAAAAAGCAATTACATTAAACATGTAACAACACTTAACCATAATTCACATAGCACCTCACATCACATTAACACACTTAGTTCTCTGGGGCATGCGAGGTTACATCACAACAACTAAACAGAATAAAGATAAAGAATATAACATAACCATTAACTTTATAATAATCATAAACAATGTTACATCCCATAACCATGATGCGAGTATGGTAAACATCGCATAATTACATCCATGATAAATCTCTTAAAAGAGATACAAATGATCCTAACTATTACATCATTGTTAAAACATTACATTACAACTTTCTTTGATAAATGAATTACATTGAATTCCCAACATGGGGATAGATACAAGAATAATGAACATGAAGTACAACTGATCACTGGAACATCTGCACTGCGGAAAGCTGAGAAGACAAGACGCTGATGGGGAACCCAACAGGTGCGGAGCACGTTCCACCCAACCATGTGAATTACAAGTAACTCACCCCCCGTGCTCAGAGGTGACGAGGAAGTGAACCTGACCATGAATGTCAACCGACTCAACCACAACATGATACAAAACAAGTACAACCCAAGTATGCAATGCAAAACCATCACGTTCTCAAATCACATAACAAGTAAAACCAAGAAACTCAGCACGATAACATGAAGTACCATCACTTAACAACTATGAATCAAATTCACAAGAATTCAAATAAACATCACAAAGAGATAACATCCAGAGGAAACAACAACGAAACAACAAGGGTGTCAAGTGGAGAGTGTCATCGCATAGCTCTCATGGGATTTCCTGGCCCTTCCTCCAACTGAGGCGCCGGCACCCATCTATGGATATCCTGGCCCTTCCTCCTAACTGAGGTGCCGGCACCATAGGGTAGCTAATGTGGAGCCAATAGTCTCTCATAAGGATGAGACTATGACTATGCCGACCACGGCCTTCTCAGTCTATCACTAGTCTAAGGTAGCCCTAATGCATAGCCGAGGAATCCAATGTTTTATTATCTTATGTTTTTAAACTACCCAACCCCCTAAATCTATTGTTTAGGTTATCACTTGTTTAGCTTACTCATTCGTGGGTTATCCTGAGCCCTTCCTCATCCTGAGGCGCCGGCGCCCACGAAGAGCCACTCTCCCTATGACCCCTAACATGAATCAAAACTAGGCAAGGGTTGAACTAAAACATATAAAACATAATACTCAAAAACAAGCTCATGCGAGGCATTAACCCTCTCGCGATATCTCAAAACCAAAAGTCCTAGCAACCGTTCAACCCTTCCTAACATAAATCATCCAGTATCAATTTCCAAAAGTATAACCAAACGAGGATAACATTTAAAGCATAAAACTCAACACAAGAATATACGAGGCAAATCCATCTCGCTATAACTCGCAATCCCAACGGCTACAACCACGTACAACCATTCCAAATAATAAAGCTCAAAAGCATGTAATACTCTAATCGCAAAGATACAAGTATAAACATCAAAGATATAAAACATGCCTCTGGAGAAGACCAAGATTTACAATAATCCAATGAGATTCAAAAACACAACAGAGATCCCACATCACAAGATAAAGGTCAATAACAATAAAGAGAAGACAAAACCAAAATCACACGAAGCTCTCTAACTCTTGAGAAGACATTCTAATTAACTTCATATAATATTCTATTTTACTCATAACATCGAAAAATAAAAACACTAAAATTAATGATACAATTTATTTAATTTATTTTCTTTAATTATTCCAAGATAATAATTTCATACTTACCTAACTAAATCACTTTAAAAAAATAATAAATAATAATAAATAAATAAAAATTTTAAACATATATATATATATATATATATATATATATATATCTTAACAAATTTATATTTAACTATACAACTTTATTTTACTTAATCTATTATACTACCTGCACGATATTATGTTCAAGTTAACTTACTGCCAACAATGCATTTACACCAAAAAAAACATACATACTTTTATAGATATATATATTATAAAATGCACCTCAAACGAATTCAATAAAAGTCCATATATATATTAAAAATTGCATATAATTCGAATTCAATAAAAATCCATACATATATTAAAAATTGCATATAATTCAAATTCAATAAAAATCCATATATATTTTAAATGGTACAAAAAAAACGAATTCAAATGAAGTCGAGGTGCATTATAAATATTATAATAACCAAATATAAAATTTAAACTAAATTTAAATTAAAAACAAAAAAAAAAACAAAACTTAAAATAT
>VDFB02000008.1:117568025-117589640 GCA_007258455.2 Sequoia sempervirens | reverse complement strand
CAATGAATGAGTAGTTTAACTCATGCCTGACCATTGTGTTGCTGATGTAATACATGGCCCTCTCTATCCCATTTTTATTGTACTAAGCTAGGAGAGCTCCAAGGGCTGCTACTATTGCTGACACATAGATGATTAATGGATTTCTTGGCATTGGCGGGATGAGGACTAGTGGTGTGAGTAGATATTCTTTTATTTTGTTCAAGGATTCCTTGGACTTGTAATCTCATTTTTACACTACTCCCTTGTGAAGTAGGTGAGAATATGGGTTCTACTTGCCTCCCAATTGTGCTATGAATCTGTAAATGGACTGAAGCCTTCCTTAGAGGCCTCTCAACTATTGAACAATGTTTTGGGTGCTTTTATCTCAAGTATTGCTTTTACCTTTGCAGGATCTATTTCAATACCCCTCATTAACACTATGTAGCCCAACAACTTTCCTGACTGTATGCAGAAGATGCACTTCTTTGGATTTAAGCAAAACATGTACTGCTCTAGCCTATCAAAAATAGCACTCTAGGTTGCTATGTGATCTCTCCTCTATTGGATTTTTCTAGTATGTCATCAACATAATATTTGATAGTCTTGTGGATCATGTCATGGAAGATTAACTTCATGGCTCTTTGGTAGGTGGCCCCAACATTCTTTAGGTTGAATGGCATCATATTCCAGCAGTAAGGCCCCCATGGACAAGTGAAGGTTGTTTTGTGTTGGTCTTCTTTGGCAATCATTATTTGGTTGTACACAAAGAAACTTTCCATTAGTGAAAGCATTTCATTCCCTACTGTCATGTCTACAATCATGTCAATGTTAGGTAGTGTGAAATCATCTTTCAAACATGCTTTATTTAGATCTCTAAAATTTGTACAGATTCGGATGCCTCCATCAAGTTTTGAAATAGGAATTAGATTTGACACCCATTCTAGATAGTCTATTAGCCATATGAATCCTACATCTAGTAGTTTCTTCAATTCCATCATGACCAATAAAGCAATCTGAGGATGCATTTTCCTGAGTTTTTTTCTAACGAGCTTTGCCTCAGAGTAGACTACTAGGTTTTGAACCAAAATCTCTAGATCAAGCTCGGGCATGTCAACATAGATCTATGCAAAATTAACCTGTCTCTCTCTCAAGAAGGCTGCTAGGAGCTCTTGTTCCTCTAATAGTAACAATTTTGCATAGAATGTGATGTGCAGTGTCTCCTTTGTTCCCAAGTTAACTAGATTGCATTTTTTAGCTAGGACCACTGATTTTTGTTGATGGAGAGCTTTGAAAGGAAGAATGAATCCCCCATACTTAGACACCTCAAAGAGGTTTTGATTGTTGGATGTATCCTTTCTTTTTACTATTTTCAAGTCAGAGAGTGCCATAGTGTGGTTTTCATTCAAGGACTTAGAGATTATTCTCATTTTTTCACTTTTATGACTAAGGGATTCAATCGTTTCACCATAGTATGCATGCGTATCCATCTCAATGATAAATCCTTCCAAGTTATGATCCCCACGTGGAATATTATCCTGCAGTCCCATGAATTCTTAGAGATCCTCATAGTTTTTGAATATGTCTAGAATTGGTGGTCCTCGCTGGTCATAATCGATGAGTCGTAGGTAGACTAGATGGATTTCATGGTTTTGGTTTTCAGACTCATAGGAAAAGGTGCTAATCATGAGTAGGGAGGTGTCCTAAAAAAATGTTGGCAAATCAGTTATGGGATCTTCCTCATTAGCTATATCTATGATCTGACCTATGGATATGGTTGTTTGACAAGCAAGTATTGTTGATTGTTGAGGAGGATTATTGACCTTTCTAACTCAAGGAATTTGGCCACGTATGGTTATTCTCAGAAGGGTACATCGGAGGCCAAGATTTTTTAGTTGTGTCTCAGGAATGATAGGTATTAGAAGTCCATTGTCATTTTTCCCCAATTTTTAGTTTATATCATAGCCCATTGTGAATATCATTTGTAAACCCTTACTGTTGTCATCCATAAGTAGATTAGTTGCTAGTCTATTATCTTGATACAAGAGATGAGATGGGTCTTCCTCTATTATTTCTTAGCCAAGATCTCCCCAACTTCTGAAGTTGGAATATCTTTCAAAGGATGTTTGAGATGTGGAGGCTTCATTTGATCATGGTCTTCCTCTTGATCTAGGGGATTGTGGTAACTCTCCTACTGGGTAAAAGCATAGAGTTGTGTTACACTTTCGACCAAATAAATAGTTCTGAGCAAAATATTTTCAGCTAGAAAGGTTTCCCCCAATTAGGTTTTGACCGAAACCATGTGGCCTACTATGTGACACACAGATTTTAGTCAAATAAGTTTCACCTGAATCCCAAAAAATCAAAATTTTCCTTCCCTTTAAATTAGCGACTGAAATTTGGTTTTTCATGTGAAAGTTTCTATAGAAGGGTTTGATGAAAGCTATATTTCAAAATTATCTATGTGGCATCCTAGTTTAGACCAACTCAGCACAAAAAATTTAGAAAATTTTCAGCTTTAGCTAAGTATTTTTAGTCAAAATTATTTTTCTAAAAAACAAAAATACCCTTTTGAGGCTCGGTGGAGAATCCAAATATAAAATTTTTTAAATATTTCTCTTATTCTTTGGTTTTGAATAAATGGTGGTTTCAAAATAGAAAAAAAGAAGTTGATTAAAATTTTTAAAACGAGATAGTACAAACTTATTAAAATTTAGTTCTTGTATGGGGCTTTAAAGGGGTGAAGTCTTCTTAAAGGTGATATAATTTTTTTAGAGTAGTTTAAAAATTAAAATAGTTGACGGCCCATGAAAACTGTCAAATTCTGACATGTCTAACTTTAAAACGTTATTACAAGAAAAATATACATCAAAATGTGATTTTTTTTCCATACACAAGATATTGAAGTTACCTATTTGGAGAAGAAGAAAATAGGGAGAAATGAAGTATTTTTCAATTTGTTTCTTGATGGCCCGTGAAGTCACTCTTTTCTGAAATTTTCAGCATTCCAAAATTTTCCCTTAAATTGATAAAAACATAAACATTTTAAAAAAATTTAAAAAATTACGGCAATAAACTTTAATCAGTTCTACATTTTAATAATTTACCTGTTTTGAAATTCAAACTAAAGACCACTTTCCTTAATTGAAGTTCAAAAATTTGACAGTTCCTTTATAAAGTGTGACACAAGTTTGTGCTTTTACCCTACTACAAAAGAATTTTTGGGAATTTTATAGTTTTCACAACCATTCTCCTATATGATGAATTTGATGTCAAAGATGGTGGGGATGGTGGGAGTGGTGGGTGTCTCTATTATAGAGGTGGAAGTGAGAGTTGTTGGATCAATGTATGGTGTTGATGGGCCTTCATCATTCTTTGGCACTCAAGAGGTATTTTATAATATTTTTCCTCTAGGCTCTTGCAGTAAGAGAATGGTTAAGGATCTACATGGTTGGTGACCTCTTGGCCTTCATGTGTGAATTTTATGCACTAGTGGAAGGTTGATGCTGCTACTTGCATTGCATGAATCCACTGGCATCCCAAGCGGATATTGTAAGGAAAATCAAGGTCAAGGACTTGGCAGGTGGTTTCCATTATTGTTGGCCCCACTTGAATAGGGAGTTGAATAGTGCCCTGAGACACTCTCTTTTGATCATCGTACACCCTGATTGTGATGCATTTTCCTTTGCCTATGGTATCCTCAGAAATTCCCATATTTTTTATTAGCTTAAGGAAACAATTGTTTAAACTTGCACCTCCATCTACCAAAACCCTCTTGACTTTATTTTTTGTATACCAGGACTTCCAAATGGAGTGCGTGATTATGAGATGGTTGAGCAGGGAAGTCTTGGTTAGATAATGTGAGAAGGCTTGCAGTGGTGATATTCCCAACCATGGCTTGGAATTTGTCTACATCTAGATCCGAGGAGACGGTGGACAAGGCGGATCTTGGATTTAAAGTGAATGCCCTAGGTGGTTGTGAGGATCTAGCAATGGTGACCTTGCCACCACGTGTGGTGACTCCACAGTCTGCATTGTCTCCCTTGATGTTAATGATAGGGACATACTCCTCTAGTGTCACCACAACATGCTCATATACATGGTTTACATCCTTGTATTTTTATTTTCCTTTTCCTGTATTATTGGTTCCCTTGTTGTGATCAGGGATCAAATTTTTGTATATTTTGAGTTCTTGGTTTGCTATTGGTGTTCCACGTTTATGATTCTTTGATCTATGAGGTCTTGGACCAGGTTTTTCAACCTCATGCAATTGTTACTGGTATGCCCTTTGATTATTTGAAAGTCATAGAGCTGGTTTTCATTGTACTAGGGTGGTTTCACTTCTAGTTCCTAGTAGTTTTCATAAGTGGGAACTTTGATGAGGTTCCCCAAGGGCTGTGTATTTTCACTTGGTGGTATTTTTGCTTTGTAGGGGTGGTCCCCCTTGATTATTTAGGTTATTAAGTTGATTATTGGTTGGTTGTTGTTTTGATACCACATTGTTATAGGTTTTGTTTCAATCATTGTTTTGTGGTTGTTGGTAGGTTTGAATGTTTTTCCTCGGGGCATTGATTACAACCTTGGCATTAACCACACCATCATTTGTGACATTTTTTTTTCTCTCCCATGTGCGAGGTTTGTCATTATAATTGTTGTATGGGAGATTTCTTTGTTTTTCTAGATAGGTGGGTGTTCCTCCTTGTGCATTAAGGGATCATTCAATGTTAAGCACCTTGAAGATCAATTGATCGTAGGTAGTAATACCTTGCACTTTGAGATGAAATGCCAAGTTTGCTTCAAAATTGAAGATGATTGTGAAAAATTGTTGTTCTTCTAGCATGACCCATTTTCTCATGTTGGCCTTGGATCACCATCATTGTAGAAACAAATCAAATGATTCATTTTTACCTTGTTTCAGAGTTGATAGTTCCTCTAGACTGACATCCATTTTGATATTGAATGCGTAATTTTTAATGAATGTGTCTACAATTTCTTGGAACTTATTGATGCCAAGAGGAAGGCGAGAAAACCACTCCATGGCATGGCTAGCCAAACTCCTAGGAAATAGCCACATAAGATAGGTATCGTCATATGCAACTTCCATGCAATGAACTTGGAATTCCTTGATGTGATCTTTAGGGTTTTTTGTTCCTTGATATCTGTCAAATTTGGGGATTTCAAATCCTTTTGGGAATGGTTTCATTACAAGACTCCTTTCAAATGGAGTACACAAGTTGCTTGGTGACTTCATGGTTTTCCCTGATTGAAGGTCAAGCACTTGTTGTGAGAGTAACTTGATATGTGTTGCTACACTATTTTGTGGATCAGGGGGTGGGATGAAGGTGTTTTGAGGTTTTTCATTTGTTGGAGGGATGGGTGGATTGGTGGGTGTGTTGATGGATGGTGTTTGTACATTATGTTTCACCAAGTATGCTTGGAATTATTGTTGTACCAACAATTCTTGTTGTTGGTCCTATTGTTGTTGTGCTAATAGTGCCTATTGTTGAGCTTCTTGTTGTTGTTGTTACACCAACAATGCTTGTTTTTGGGTTGCTAATCAAGCTGCTTCTTGATGCTCTTGGTATTTTTTTAGTGCTTTTTGATGTGCTTGTTGTTGGGCTACTTGTTGTTGTGTAAGATACTGTGCTTGTGCCTATGTGTGCTTTTGTGCTTATTCTTGTCCTTGTTGAACTTGGTATTGAGCTTGAGCTTGTGCTTGTGCCTGAGCCTAGGCTTGTGCTTGTTGGGTAGCTTATGCAATCTATACAGCTTTTGTAGCCTATGCTACTTGAGTGGCTTGGGCTACTTTTTGTGCTTGTTGTTGTAATAAGGGTGTAGCTTGTTGTGCTTGTTGTGCTTGCTATGTAGCTTGGGTGGCTCGAGCAACTTGGGTAGCTTGTTGAGAAGCTAGTTGTGTAGCTTGTCAGTTTTGGATTTTTTGGAGTGCCTTCTGATAGGGAACTTGTTGAGATCATTGCAACACAATACTATATTGGTTTGATGTGTACATGTTTGGTGGTAGTGGTGGTGGAGGTGGGTTCAGAATGATGCTTGTTGTTGTGATGAGAGGCATCGTCATATTGATGTTTAGGATTTGAGTCGTGGATGGTGTGATTGATGTTCTTGGTCCTTGAGAGACCATGTTTTGAGATACATAGGGGATGGTTGATGATGTGGCTTGCATTATTGCTGAGGATGGTTGCTATATGTTGTTGTGATGTCGATGACAAGATGGAAGGATTTTGTATGATATTTTGATTAATGATCGAAGGGTTGATTTGATTTGGTTGATTGATATTTGATAAAGGGGGAAGCCCTAAACCAAGAGGTGATGCGGATATTCATGGCAATGGTGGGAGTGGTGGAAATGTGAATGGCATACTCCCTTGTGGAAGTGATGAAGATGTAGTGTCAAAGATGCCCCTTGGTCCAAATAAGCTACCTTCTCCTTGTGAGGCTATGGGGAGAAATGTTTGGGGTGTTGCACAGAATGATGATGATGATGGGTCATTTGGATCATGAAAGGTGAGAGGGACATATGGATGTGATGGATTTTTGGGTATGGACTATCCCAAGATGGTGTTCACATCCAAATCCTGATTGTTTACGAGGGGGTGTGTTTGCAATGCATTAATAAATGTGCTTCCCTTGTTAACAATGGGTTGAGTTGGAGCAATAGATGATGTGATTTGTGGGCTGTTTTGAGTGATGTTTTTGGAATGGAAGTGTAGATGAAATGGGGATGGTGGATGAGAATGGGGGCATGAGCCCAAAAGATGGTTCCACAATAGTGCTCACAAGGAAATTGGAGGGGAGTTTAGGCCCTTGTTTTGCTAATTCAAGCATGCATAGTGAGGGATTGAGTCTCATCATGATGTTGATAATCTTATGATTCTCCAGATTTTGAACCATTTTAGTGATTTCCTCATGTGACATTCCAAAGGGATTATTGGTAACATCCTCCACTTGGACACCTTCCTCTTGATGGTCTTGTGAAAATGGAGGAAGTTTATCTGTGAGACTTCCAAACCCAATGAGATTCATTTTGGGAGCAGTCTAACTCAAGTCACTCAAAGTAGATGTTTCTTTGTTTGCTTCCATGTTCCTCTTGTGTTGAGATCTAGTTTACACCATAAAATAGGGATCAATCTTCAAGAATGTGGGAGTTGAATCTCTAATTCTTTGGATTGATCTAACTTTAGGTACAAAAGAGAAAATTTAGGATGATTTAAGGATCAAAAGGATGATGGTGAAATGAAGGATGGATGATAAGGATGATTAAAATTTTTGAGAAATCTTGAAGGAGATGTTAAACTTTAGGAATTGGATTTGATGTTTGATTTTGAATTGGGATTAGATTTATTTTATTTGGATTTGGATTGTGAAATCATAAAATCTAAGAGGTTGGATGTTGTCCTAGAGTGAATTTTTCCTCAAGATGCTAGTTTGACTAAGTGTGAGAAGAAGGATTCATCTAAACACACCTAACCAAACAAGATGATTTTTTGATTGAGTTTTTTCTTTTGGATTATGAAATCCTAAACCCCAAGATGTTGGATGTTATCACGGGATAAATTTTTCCACAAGGTTTGATAATTTGACTAAATATGTGGAGAAGGATGCATCTACACACATCTAATCAAACAAGATGATTTTGGATTGATTTCAAATGATTTTCCCAAATTTTAACATGAAGGATTTTTTCAAGATTTTCAAAGAGCTGATGATGAGATGATTTTGGTTTTGATTTTCAAAGATGAATGAAGATTTGATTTTGATCCTAAGTTTACCTAAAAAGACACTTGCTTACTAGACCTCGGTTTTGAAGAACATGCTTTTCTCTAAACAAGATGCTCCAACTCTCTAAAAATATTTGGGTTTTGACAATAATAGAACTAGTACAAAACAAGATTTTTTCATGAAGCTTTTATGTAAAAGTTAAAAAGTAGTCTTCATTTGAATTTGTATAGCATTGAGAGACACTTTTGGTGATCTTTCAGACTATGATATTTTACCTTTGTTTTCTTGATCATGATCTTGCATGAAATCATTTGGGACACATGTGTGGGATTTAATTGTCTTTAGTCTTTTCTTAATGATTTTGTTTTACCACAAATACTTCTTGATTAGGATTTGAAACTAGATGTCTAATGTTTTAATTTCTTTTCATCCCACAAAGTGTAGTATGTGGAAATCAAGGAAATCAAAGTAAGAGTTACCTAATGTTTATTTTCATAGTAGCAAATTGAGATAAAATTCAAGTTCCTCGAAACCTCTAAGGATATTGAATCCCAAGGGAAAGCAAAGGCACATGAATTCATTCAAGGATATTTGTTTCTCCTAAAGGGTTTAAGATTTGATGCTCATGTTAAATGTTTGTTTTCCAATGTTTTTGATCAAGAAATGTGTTTTGATTCCAAGAATAAGTACAACCCTATGGCTATTTGAGACAGTATTTGTTGGGTCCCCACTTGGACAAGTCCAACTACACCTACTTTCAATAGATGGTTAGATGCTTGACCCCACTGGCTCCCTTCCATGGCTCAACACTTCTTTCAGGGAAGCCAAGAATCAGTACCCATGAATCTCCCATGGCATACTTTCCATCTCTACTAAAAGTTGTAAAAGTGTGGGGTGGCTTCAGAACGACCATTCTTGCACCAAAAAATAGATAGGGATTTTATCCTTTCTACACAAGGGTCTTAATTCATACTTTCCATTTCTGGAGATTGACCCATGTGGCGAGATACCATTGCTTCCCTTCTCATCGGGACCAACTACGTGATATTGGCCTTTGTTTGAGTACCAAGTTTTAGATACCAACTGGAAATACACTTGGATTTAGTGTGTTACAAGTTGGTTCATTCCCTTGGGTGAGTACTTTTTCCCACAAGGCAGACCCTCTAAGATAAACAAAAGTGAGCAAAATAATACCCGTAACTCGATTAATCTTTGTTGCAACACAAAGAGAGAGAATGTATGCAATATGCTCCACTCACACTTGCAAGATGTTTTGTTCAATTTTAATCCCAAAATGAAATTTGGAGGTAATTAATTTACCCAACTTAAGATCACCAAAAGGCCTTTTTATTCTCAAGATCACCGTGAGGCATGAGAGAAGGGCATACATTCTTTTGATGGTATTACTTTGAGTAAAAAATTACAAATCAAAGAAATACTTATTTAGTTTAAGTCCACAAAGATTTATAGCATCAAATAAAATGTGGAATTTTCCTTGTTCAATTTTTTAACCTCAAATTAAATCTAGTGAGCTTTTCCTAAGATTCATTTTAATCCATTTTGTAGAAAATATGGAGATGTTCTTTTTAGAGCCCCAAGAAGATGTGAGTTGATTTAAAATAGAAAACTAAAGCATAGAATGGAAGCCCTTTAAAGCATTTAAAAATGCTTTGTCAACTTCAAAATTTAAGGCTTCAATCCTCTTTAACCCCAATCTATTTGTGTTCTTTAATTTCATGTGAGAGAAAAACCATCATCTCCCAATGCCAACCTACAAAAAAGTTTACAAAGTTGTCAACAATAATATTTTTTTGAAGGAAAAAAAACATTATACCTATTATGCAACATAGCTATGAAAAAACCATGCAATCTTAAAATTCCACAGTATGAAGGATCTCCAAATGAAATGTTGCACAATTCAACCAATTTTTTTTGAAAACTTCAAGTTACTATGTAGATCTATGGATATCCACCTAATTCAACCAACCAACAGAAGGTACAAACACTAGGGGTACGAAGCTTCACTCTGCTACAAAAGATATAAATATTTGATCCCTTTCGTAAAAATATTAGTAAGCATTCAGAAAGTAGATTAAAAAATAATCTCAGTCTAGAGGCACAATCTCAAACAACATCAAGCATTAAATATCCCAATTATTGCTACGTGATGAAGCTTTGGCCATGTAGAGTTGACGAGCCTATAGGAGAAGGCCCAAAATGTCAACTCAATTAACTAGTTGACTTTTATACATTGATAGGTTCATAACTTACCCGCACCATCAATAGATGAGATCAGTTCAAGTGTATGCTAATGTGTATCCTTAGTATCAACTTACTCGTACAGTATTAGTATCAAAGCATCAAAAGCTAAGCTTTCAAAGCATACAAAGAACAACAAGGGAGTAAGAACGATGTGCTTCCCACACTCGACCAAATGTCACCTCACTTTCCAAAGAGTGGGTGATTATCTCATGGAATGCATTGTTTGCAAGATTTTTTGTAAAGCATATTTATATGGAAGATGAAAAACCTTCAGGCACGTACTTAACATGGCATGACTTTTATGAAAATGCAATTTGTTAGATGTACAAAACAACAAAGAAAGTGGAATCATAGAGAGCGAATTTTTTTTGATAGAATGACTAAAAAAAAGACATTGACTAATGGAATACACAACAATAAAATCTTGTTAATATGCATTAGAAAACCTTAAGCAAATACCATTGGTAAGTGTAAGGCCAAATTTTACAATTATAGAAACTTTCAAGTCAATGCATTTAATCAATCGTACAAAAAAATGAACGGAGTCTTCTACTATAACCAATTAGATGGAAAGGCCATGCTCCAATGTCATCTATAAAACTTTTATAGGATCTAGACTTATAAATGCATTCCCAGGAAAAGGCTATTAGTAGGCACAAAGCCACATTTTAAAAAACCTTTACCATCAATTCTACCTGTGCCAGAATGAAGCATAGAAAGGTGTTTTAGTAATGCTTATTGAACCAACTTTGTATTTTGATAACCATGATTTGACATGAAATTTAAATCGAAGGCCCATTCAATGGACAACCGAAGTATTGATCTAATACATGCCACATAAAGATGTGATTCCAATACAACACATTTATTGAGATGAGTTACAGTACACTTGAAGTAAGATAAGGTTGCAGCCAACAAATATCATGAAATAAACCTTGAATGGTCTATTGAGAAGCAACAATCAAACACAATAGACACATTAATATTAATGTCACAAATGAGATTCTTAACTTGCTTAGTATTGGAGATTCAAATAAGAAACCCCTAGCTACAAAGCACACAAGTCAAAATGATACAATGAGTTATCAATATCAACTCTTGAAGCACAAAATTAAATATGTAGGATGGAAACACATGTTAGATTTTAGGAATATATTCAAAATGCAGAAAAATAGACAAAAGAGGTTAACTTTTAGAAACTTTTTTAGCAAATGAAATCCAATGCTAAACTGTCAAATTTTTCCCTCCTTCTAGCGTCATATGTGAGCACCATAAATCTGCGCATAGCCTAAACCTCAATACTCATTAGTAATGGGTTAGTTCAATTTATGCAAACCTATAAATACTTCTATGAAATAATACATCATGGCTTCTAAACAAAATAACAAAACCAACTAATTGAAAGCATAAAAGAAGCACAATGTATACCCATACCATAGTGGATTGGTGTCACTTTGATGTGAAAAGTGACTCCTTCCCAACCCTTAACAATTTCAAATGATGAATATTGTTATGCTATGACAATGAAGTGGACAAAATTAGCTCTCAATGTGAAGAGAGTAACTTTGCATGAAGTTGTGGATGATCAAATGAAGGATAGCCTCTCCATTTATAGAAGAGTTTGGTGAGAGAAGAGGAAAAGGGATGAATGTGGGACAAAAACCCAACCAATATGAAGAAGCCACTTTTCACCATGTGAATGGGCCAAGCATGTGCACATTTTGATGAATGTGCCCATAAATGCATAAATTTGAAATTTGAAAATATTGAAATGACAAGGTGGAGGGAGAGTCAAATGGAGCAATGGCCACTTGGATCAATGCAAAAGGACTTGTAAGATTAAATAAATTCCTTGTTGGAAGGACTCATCCCACTTGGAGGGAGATTTGAAATGGGAGAATATTCCATTTTTATTCCTTGTTGAGAGAAAATGAAGATTTAATAAATGAATTAAATTGATTTATTTGTGCAAGTGGGAAAAGATAGAGGATGGGACATGAATTAGATTTAGCCTTAATCATGATTTGATTAAATTAAGTGAAGATTAGGTGATTTGACCCATTTGACTTAGATTTATGGATTAAAATAAATCAAAAGGAGATGGAAAATGACTTAGACTTAGTTAAATAAATATTTTGATTTTTATAGCTAAAGGGGATGATGTTAGTGGTAAAGATGAATTAAATAAGATTGGTTTATTTAATTAAAGATGAAATTTAGGATTAAATATATAAAATTATTTATTTAATCAAAAAGGGGATAATGATTTAAGTATATTTGATTGATTAATAGAGGAATTAAGATGAATTAAATGGTAAATAAAGGGGTGATTAAAGAATAATTGAAGTTGGTTGATCAGGATAATTTTCATGTCTACATTCGTATCATGACCATAAGTCATATTTTGATAATCACAAAGGGTGGTACATAACTGTGTAAAGGATGGGAATCTCAACATTTCAAGTTTATTTTGGAGTTTATTTTGTAAGTTGGAAATAAGCATTCATTGAAGGTCGACATCCAGAATCTTAATCTTTACTTGTGAGGAAAGTGTTTGGTATCTTTCTATGAAATCTGTCACTTTCTCATCGTCCTCTTGTTTGCATGTCATTAAATCAGCTAGGGTCATCTTGGGACCCATGTGAATCTAGTAGTGGTTGTAAAAGGCATCAACAAGTACATTGAATGAACCAATTGAATTATTCGATAAGGAAGATAACCACTCTAGAGCAGTATCCTTCAAGGATCTAGGGAATAGTTTATCCATAATTTTATCTTCAAAGACGAAATCACTACATAAGGTTGTAAAATATGAAACATGACTAATAGGGTATCCTTTCCCACCATATTTATCAAACTAGGGAAATTATATACCTTGTTGCATTTGTGCTCTCAATATCTCCAGGGACAATGAATTTATTTTGATGTATTGCAAAGGTTGACCATTGTTGTTCTGATGTAGGGCTACAACTTGTTGTTGAATGAATGACATGGTTTACATAAGTGTGTTAAGGATAGCATCAAATTGTTATTATAAGGTGGCGGGGAATATGGTGGAGTGGTGTATGTATGTGGAGGGCAAGTGAATTGTAAGTTTGTGAGGGAGTATGGTTGAGGAGATATTGTATGTGAATGAACAAAGCTAGAATCATTTCTCATTGAAATGCCCAAGGAATTGTTCACACTGCTATTAGGTTGGATAGTTTTGGTAACTTGATTACTAGTGTATCTTGGAATGGACATGGGTATTGTAGAAGGAGGAATTGAAGTTCCAACCTAGCTTTGAGTGCACCCCAAAGATTGAGTAGAACTAGTGATGGTAGGGATGGTATTATTAACATTGAGCACATTAGTTGTAGGCATGGTAGTCATGGGAAATTATTTATGCATACTATGATTCATAGATGGTTGATTATCAACACTATTAGGAAGAGAGCTAAAAAACCCAAGATCCATGATGAATGGTATATCATGAGATGACATGAGCCTCGAACTATGTCTAACAATAGTATTGCTAATAGGGCACCAAGTTGTAAAGCTCATACATGTTTTACAAACTTAGTTTGCAAACCCAAAATGGAAAGAGGCAATGGAATGTCGTAGAATGAAATGCAATTTTCAGATTCTAAACAAAGTAGTTTATTGATTACACTATGCAACAATCTAAAAATGAAATGTTGTAAATGTAATTTTGAATTTTGAAAATTCACTAAATGAAGAAAATGAAACTAGATTTAATGAAATTAATGAAACAAAAAATCAATAAACTAGAACAAAGATGTAACAACAACAAATAGAAGTAAAAAATAAAAAAATTAAATTGCAAAAATTTAGTTTTAGGTCTGATCAGGAACTCATTCACCCTAGGGAAAATCGTTCTTGGATTAGGGTTTTGAAATTATTTTTTATGTATTTTTAAGCCTTTTATAATGAGTTCTAGATTCAGGTCTACTACAGTAAGTTTTAGGCTCAGTTTTCTATAAATACAATGTGAAATTCAAAATGAAAATGTGACAAAATGATGAATTACAAGACCTAGTTTGATATGCAATTTTTTTTTTATTTTGAAATGCAAATTTATGTGATCTAAATGATATGGAAGATGACTATTTTTTTTTGTATTATTCAAATTTAAAGAATGCAAACAATGAAATTCTAAAACACTAGATAAAATATAAATTTGAATGCAAATTAAGACACCTTAAAAGATATCTAATTCAATTCAAATAAATGCAATATCTAATCTAGGATGAAAATAGACTCCAAAATAAAAAAAATTACAATGCTCAAAAAGTCAAGTTCACCAAAATGAAACAAAGAAAAAGAGGCTAAACCCATAATGTGTTTGATCAAATGGGTTCACCTACCTTTGTGACTAGTTATTTCACTAAATTATGAGAGGTAAAATGCATAAATAACAGTAAAAAAATGAACATAATTGTTATAATAGAATTAAGAGAGGTTTTAAGATGCTAAAATGATGTGTACCTTGTTGAAAAAGTGTTATTTCAGGGTTCACTAAGGACTAATTTTCCCAATAGAAAATGGGTCCTTGTTAGTGTTCTGGAAAAGTGATTTCTAGTTTTTGTTCTTCAATATCTGCACTCCCAGCTCCTAGGCACATTCAACTCTTGAAAGTTGGAATTGAATTTTGTAGAGAACTTTCTATAATATTGCAATAAATATGACAACTTTTGTAAGTTTACAATCTTAATAACTTTTGCAACTTTTGTTATCCACTTGATCTTCAATCTAAAACCTCCAATCACACGTCAAGAGAGAAGAAAAATTGTTGATTGTTAGAGAATAGAGGTTTTCCTTGGTCAAACCCCATTTAGGTAATTAAACCTTGAATTAAAATAATGCACAAAAGGAAAGATGAATGAACAACAATGCATAGCATCTCACCAATCCTCAATTGAACCTTGGAATGCAAATTTGAAACTTAGCATGAAGTGGCCTCAATGTGTGTAGATCTTGATCATTAACTTGGCATAAGATAATGGATTTGAAGACTTGAAGTTTATCACCAATGCTACAACATCACATTAGCTCAACAACATGCATGAATTTTACATGGTGAAAGAGATCCTTGATTGCAACAATAAAACCTTGATAATCTACCTTTGAATGCCTTTGAAAATGCTCTTGAATACTCTATAATGCACTTGTGAATATTTCTCGATCTCATGGAAGTATTATCTAGGTGAAACTATGTTAAATTACCTTATATCTATACTTAAGTTTTAATCTAAAAATTCAAATAACTCAAGCTGGTATTAGATCTAGGATTTGAAATCACTAAAATATAACTAAAAATAAGTTAAAAAAGGGGTGTCCTAATTTAAGGAGGACTCCTTTTCCATAGGGTGAATGGGTCCTAGCATACTTAGCTAGGACTTGTTTCGAGGAGATGAAATAACATGTCAAAGGGGGGGTTGTAGGACCTAGGAAGGACCCATTCACTAGGTAGCAAATGGGTCCTAGGTCATTAGCCTAGGACTCAAACCTTTCCAAATTAAGTGTTGTGAAACATTATTAATGAGTGTTAGACTTTATCCCTCATAAATACAATAAATTAGGCTTGGATTTGAATTTAATGGGCCAATTAAGCTCAATTAATTAATTAAATCCCTAGATTAGTGTGAAAGTGTAAATATACACTTTATAACACCCTAAATAATGCACCATTAATTCCATTTTATTAAGGAAAAGGGATACCTTTTCTTTTTTTATTCAAGGGGTAAACACTTTTGACTGGAGCTATGAACCAAAATACAACCATTCAACAATACCACCCCAAAGGGGTTTGAAACTTTGTGGCAAGAACAACAATGCCACCTATAAACCATCACACCATGCCAGTACCGGCAGAAAGGGATACCTTTTCTATTGCTACAAGTACTTTATATATTATCATACATTAATAAATATGAGTTCTAGATGAGTTGGTTACTCTTTAAAAAAAGCTAATTGATATAAACCATGTTTAATTTACCACTAATTCATAATGCTACCTCTCTCTCTTCTCTCTCTATCTTTCAAGTTCTACCTAGAAGGCATGACCATAGTGCTACCCTCTCTCTTCTTTACCCCTATCTCATCTCTCCCTCTCTCCTATCATATGTGTAGTGCTAACTTATTTCTCACTAGATATAGGTATACTCTCTCTATCTCTCCTTGTATACTTCTTTCTCTCTTTCATTTTAAATTAGTATTATCTTGTACATTAAGAAATTAGAAGTGTGAGTTGGTTCTATCTCTCCCTCTCGCCTTCTCTAATACATGTAATGCTACCCTCTCTTTTTCTCGTTAGATACCTACTCTCTCTATCTCACCTTTAATACTTCTCTCTCTTTCATTTTATTAGTGAAGTATATATTTTACATTAAGAATTTATCTAACTACACATGAGTTTGTTTAATGTCTCCTACTATAATGAGGTATCATCTCTCTCTCTCTCTCTCTCTCTCTCTCTCTCTCTCTCTCTCTCTCTCTCTCTCTCTCTCTCTTTCATTTAATTAGTCAATTATATCTTGTACATTAAGAAAATATCTAACTACATGAGTTGGTTCCATATCTCCCTCTCTCCTACTATAGTGATCTAACCTCTCTCTCTCTCTCCTTAGATAGGTGGGTTAGTGCAAGATCATGGGGATCCAAACTAGGTCCTTATTGGCAATAAAATTCAAAAAACTAGAGTTAGGAAAATTGATATAAAAAATTGAATAAGTTATTAACATAATTTGAAAAATATGGGTATGTACAGGATCATCATGGAAAAAATAGGCACTTAAGTGGCAAAAGATTTAGAAAAATCAGAGTTAGGAAACTTGGAATTTTTTTTTGAATAAGTTATCTATATTATTTCAAACATATGTAAGAATAGAATCTCTAGCAAATAGAATGTAGTTTCTAAACTACTAGTTTTGTTTAAAAAAAAAATCTATTTGGTGAAAATTTTAAATTTCAATGCAGTAGTACTTAAATTTCAAGGAAAAAAATAAGTAGGTGTTTATTCCAATCTCACCCCCAACCACAATAAATGATAATACTTTTATATGATTTTATATATAAGTAGATGAATCATGTCCCAATGTGATGAATATTTTTTTGTAATTTTTTCTAAGTAATAATTAATTATGATTTTTTATTGCAACTTTTAAAAAATATAAAAACTCATATGTCCTGACCAATCTTAACTTGGTCAAAACTTCATGAAATTCATTTTTTCTTTTTTTAATCCTATAGTATGCTAAACATAGAATGTGACGCATGTTTTGGATTCAAAAAATGTGATACCATTTGAAAGCTATAGATGTTTTTCAATCATCCTATCAATCAGGACTTTAGTCGTAATTCAAATAGAAAATGAATAATAATTATTTATTAAATTCAAAGTATAGAATAATTTATATTGGTGGAAAGTGGAAAATCTCCCTTTAAAACCCTTTTCATTTCATCAATTTTGATTAAAAAGTTGTCAGCCACATACCCATCATATTGCCACTTTTTGGCCATTCATGATCCCTCCACATACCCATATGTAAGAACATAATTGTTCAAAATAGAATGTAGTTTCTAAGATACTAGTCCTATTTTGGAAAAAAATAAATCTATTGAATAAAAATTTGAAATTCCAATGTAGTAGTACTAAACTCTAAGGCAAAAATTAAAAAGCAGGTGTATGGCTGACCTTGACCTAAGTACAAGTTTTTTTTTTTGGAAATTTCAATATAAGAAGATGACACATGCTTGGATGTGGTGCATTTTTTTATAATTTGTTTGCAACTAAATAATTAGTTATGAATTTTTTACTAGAAATTTTTAAAAATATTAAAACTTGTTTGTTTGATCACCATAACTTACTAAAAAATTTATGAAATTTATTTTTTTATTTTTTATCCTATAGTCTAGGAAGCATAGAATGTGTCACATTTTTTAGATTTGAAAAATGTGAAATTATTTGAGAATTGTAGATGTTTTCAATCATCTTATCAATCAAGACTTATAATCATAATACATGTATAAAATCACTAATAATTACCTATTAAATTCAAAATATGGTATATCTCATTGGTGGAAAGCTAACAATTTTCTCAATGAACCCTTTTCATTTCATTAGATTTGAATAAAAAAAGTAATCAACCACTTTTTGTCATATCACCTCTTTTTGGACCCCCATGATCCTGCACTCACCTAGTTCTAAGTTCTCTCTATATCTCTCAGATATTTTAAGCTCTCTCTTTCATTTTATTAGTCTTATCTTGTACATTATTACAAATTATTTATGAGTTGGTTTTATCTTTCCCTCTCTCCTTTTATCATACATATAGTGCACTACCCTCTCTTTCTCTCTCCTTAGATACCTAAGTTGTCTCGCTATCTCTCCTTAGATACTTTGTTTCTTTCATTTTATTATTCAAGTAGATCTTGTACATTAATAAATTTTTAAACTACATGATTTGGTTTCATCTCTCCCTCTCTCCTTCTACCATAGTGATGTTAGATGCACATGACAACTAAGAGGGGGGGTGAATCAGTTGTATACTTTAAAACATCAAAAAACCCTCATTAACATTTAGATCTGCATTAGCCCTTAAATCCTTATTCACTTTAAAACTCTTAACACGAATTAACAAAATGTAAACATGTAAGGAAGTAATTCAAACACATCACACAAATAAGAACACCATATTTATGTGGAAAACCAAGATGAGGATTAGCTCACTAATATATGAATTGCAACACTAAATACAATAAGCCTCAATGCCTAGAAAGATAATGAAAGGATCACTCCTGCTGGCTCACTACCAAAGGATGCACTATCTAGAAGAAATAAGAATGAAAGAAGGGGTGGCTCACTGCCAATTTGAACTACTAATAGTGAATCTCTCATATGCCAAAGTAACAGCTCCACTGAAGCACAAACAACTCATCAAAAAAATTAAAATGTAGACACCTTCTACTCACTACATTACGAAGTCATCGGCATTAAGGCTCACACTCACATTATCACACTTGATCACATTCACATATTTCACATCACACAATCTAATTTATTTCCACACAACAATTCTCATTGTATTTATACCACATAACCTAAAACAATCTCAATTAGGTTAGCCTTAAGGAAACATATACACCTCAATCATGTAACACCAAATAGGTAGACACCAAACACTTGCAACATATAAAGAAATGGAGTCAAACCACTCTTAATTCAGACCCAAAACTATACCAACACACTTATCAACACTTCCTCAAACAATAATTATGGGTGGGCTGTAAGTGGATCATGATGGGCCAAAAAGTGGCAATAAGGATGGTATTTGTAGGGTATGTGGCTAACCACTTTTTACCTCAAAAATTAATGAAACTAAAAGGGTTTTTGTAAAGGAGATTCTAAAATTTCTACCTCAATATAAATTATGATTTAATTTGAATTTAATAAATAGTTATTATTCATTTCTATTTGAATTATGACTAAAGTCATGATTGATAGGCTGATTGAAAAAATCTATTGCTTTCTCTCAGTAAACCAGACACATTTTTGAATCTAAAACACCAACCCACCAAGTTATAGGTTAGATCTATCGAAGTTTCATATTTTTAAAAGTTGTAATAAAAAAAATTACCTTATTTACTTGAAAAATTACAAAAATATGTGATCACATCAGACATGAGTCCTCTACTTATATATAAATTATTATAAAAAGAAATTATCATTTTATTGTCAATGTAGGTTTTAATGCATTAATCTACTCTTATTTTTTCCCTGAAATTTAAGTACTACTGCATTGAAATTTCAAATTTTCACCAAATAGATTTAAAAAGAAAAATAAAACCTAGTAGTTTAGAAACTACATTCAATTTCCTATAGATTCTATTCTTATATATTTTTGAAATAATATAGATAAATTATTTAAATTTTTACGCCAAGTTGCCTAACTTTGATTTTTTCTAAATTTTGCCACTTAAGTGGGATTGTTTTTTCCATGATGATCCCAAGACATACCCCTTATCCTCCAAAATTATCACTAGCAAACAAGGTTAGCCAAACCTACACTAAGACTAACAAGCAAATTCAAAAAAAACTCTCAAGATCTAGAAATATCTCATGGACCATAGAAAAACACTCCACAATATCCATACAAAATCTTAGAATATTCCAAATCATTAGAATATTCACTACAAGTAATACAATCACCTGAAACTCAAGAACACCTTCATTCTATGCAACTAGACACACTAGCATAGACATCCAACATACTAGACAACTTTACTGAACAAATCAACACCTAAAATTTGAATTGAAGGTAGATACAAATGAATTTAGCACATTTTTTTGGTTAATTTTAAAGAATTGATCAGATCCCACTAAGCATCTATGAATTTTCCAAATTCAATTCTCGAATACTTAGGAGATGATTGGCCAATGAACGAGAGGAAGTTAGGATGCTTTCCTCCTGCACTTTGGGCTTTGTAAGACCTAGGAGGGTGATCCCACAATGTGCATCCTATAATCTTACCACATAATTATACCACACATTGCATAGTTAATAGATACATTCTCAATTAAAATGCTAAATCGATGAAATCTTTAAAGAAACTAGCAATTCCTTTCAAAGATCACACTTCTAAAGTTGAGAATTCATACAACACCACCCACAACAAAGGTATATTGATTAAAATATTATTTATGAATGTTGTTCTCAAATTGGATAACCAATACCATGGGAAATGCATATGATACCTAAGATCAGCTCCATAACTTTGGGAAAGGAGTCAAAACACAACAAATAAAACTAGAAGGTTATTTTAATCCTAAACATCCATAATATTTATGAGATTGCCTTGCAATTCACACATCAATACTCAAACTATATGACTACTTATCAGATCCACTAAACAAGTATATGAATTCATGATTTAATTAAAGAATTTTAACTGATCTATTAAACCAAATCCTAAATTCAAACACATCAAAGAACAATGACAATGAAGATTATTGAAAGGATTCTTGATCAAATTTTAATTAATAATTCAGATATAGTACAAATCTAGAGAGGCGATAGACTCGAGAGATTTGCATTATTGTTCAAATATGCTCAGAAACCATACAATTGACAAAATTCACTTGCTTGACTCAAAACTTAAGATACATAATTCAAATATGTTCTCTTTGTGTTCACAATTTACATAATTCGGATCTAGAATTCAAGAAGAGATCCATACTAATGGCCATAAATTCCTTTTTATGATAACAAGGGAGCAAAATAAGCTTCAGGCCAAAAAGTACACATGTCACATTTCAATTTGACCATTATAACATATATCCCCTTTGCAGTTATATTTAAACTTTCAATTGGATGGAACATATATGAGACAAAGTTTATTTACATTTGCTAAGGAGGATAAACCTACCTTCCAGAAGGAACTTTGTTGAAAAGAATAATCTTCTAACCATTGCAACATATTCATTCCTTTCAGAAAAATGACAAAAATATGCAAGATATGGAAAAGGTGAATAAACATCCAAGTCAACATCCTAGTTATTGGTGATCAAAATTTACCTATAGTGTTTTAAATTTGGATACACATATCTTTTATGTATCGTAATCTCTAAGGACATAA
>VDFB02000008.1:117432411-117567925 GCA_007258455.2 Sequoia sempervirens | reverse complement strand
TATATATATATATATATATATATATATAAGTTGTATATGGTCCAACTTTTACATGGATAGTTTTGAATGGGACTCCAACTTTGATTTTTTAGCATTCTATGGAAATGGTTGCAATGTATATACACATATACATACATACATACATACATATATATATATATATCTACATATATAGATACATATATATACATACATACATATATAGATATAAATATATATATATACATATATATGTATACACATAAGTTATATATGGTCCGACTTTTGTGGCAATGGTTTTGCATAGGACCGTAATTGTGATTTTTAGCATTCTGTGGCGATGGTTGCAATGGAATAAAACATTTAATGTTATGCAGTTCATGTTGTTTTGCATAAGGCATTGTTGCCCATTAATGTCCACCTTAGGCTATATTGTTTCATTTGTGGCTTCCATTTACCATGAATGGTTGCAACACAACAAAATAGTCAATATTATGGACTTTATATATACATATACATATACATACATATATATACATATACATATACATACATATATATACATATACATATATATATATATATATATATATACATATATATATATATATATATACTTTCTCTCTCTATATATATATATATAGAGGATTAGATGCACATATATATGTGTGTTCATTGCCTAAAAGCAGAAAAAAATGCAAAATGGCACAAACCAATGCAAAATATATTAAGCCACCCAACAACAATTGACAAAATCTGCATTATCTTAAAAAAATTATCCTATTGCAGACATAGGCAGAAAATGAAAGACATTAAAAGAAGCCAACAAAAAATCACAGTAACAAACCCATGCAAAAAATACTCTTTTCCAGACATAACCTTATCAAAAATTGAAAGAATCTAGCCTTCTCAAAAACACTCTATCAAAAATTGAAATCTAGCTTAGGCTATATGGTTTTATATTCAATAAGGTGCTGCTGAAGAGGCTATATTAATTCAATTTTTGACAAGGTATATTGTTTTATTTTCGATAAGGTTTTGTTGTATATCTAAACTTAGATGCACATATATACACATTGTTTATTGCACAAAGCACAAAAAAAATGCACAATAAAAAATCAATGCAAAAATACAAGCCAAGCTAGCCAACAACAATCGACAAAAACTACAGCGCCTTAACTAGAAATTGAACACTTCTCAACAACACCTTTTGGAGGATGAATCAATATATCCCAAGATAAACAACAACAACCAACAAAAATTACATAATGTTAACAATTTTATTCCATTCCAAACATAGCCACATAACAAAAGCAATAAAGAGAAACCCACAAAGATTCGCAGTAACAAACCGAAGTTAAAATATACTCATTTCTCAACAAAACCTTATGATAAAATGAAACAATATATCCTTCTCAACAACACCTTCTCAAAAATTAATAGTGACAAACCCATCCAAAAATATACTCCTTCCTGAACAGAAGCTTATTGAAAATTGAAACAATATAGCCTTTTCAAAAACACCTTATCTAAAATGAAACAATATAGCATAAGACAAAGAAAAATAATCAACAATACATAATGTAACCAAACATAAAGTGTACAACATTAACCATTTTATTCCGTTCCAACCATTACCACAAAATAGAAGCCATAAATATATACATATACATATACATATACATATATATACATATGCATATATATATATATACATATGCATATATATATATACATATTCATATATATATATATACATATTCATATATATATATACATATTCATATATATATATATATATACATATGCACACACACACATATTTATATATATATATATATATATATATGCATATATATATATATATCCTGCTGCTGATATATATATGCATATATATATGCATATATATATATATATTATATATATAATAGTTGTGAGTGAATGAGGAGGGCAAGCTTCTATGAATGTGCAAGTGTAATCATTGGTTGTGGAATTTTTGTGAAGGTGGTTGGAGGTTATTTTATGTTTTTTGCATGGCTTGATGCTTGAAAAAGTAGTACAAAAGTATTGGTCGAGATAATTTTGTGCCCATTTTTTGCAGGTGGTGGAGAAAGTACGTGTTGGCTCATAGTTTCCATTGCACCAAAAGAACAACTTAATAATTCCTGATACAACTGCCAGAGTTAACAGATCCATGGGAGGTGGTTAGTCCATGTCATGAATCCCGAGGGGAGTGTTGATCATCTGCCAACAAACTCCCCCTCAACATTACCCAAGGGGATTTGAACCTGACACCTTTGGCTCTAATACCACTTGTTGGTCCACAGTTGTCGTTACACCAAAAGATCAACCTGACAATGCCCGATACAATTGCTAGAGTTAATAGATCCATGTGAGACGGTTAGTCCATGTCATGAATCTTGAGGGGAGTGGTAACCATTTGCCAACAATACAGAGTGCAGAGAAAGCAAGCAGGAAGAGGCATATTTGAAGGAAGCAGGGAGAGGTGCATATTGAAAAAATTGTTCCTTGAGTATCTCTAAAACAATTTATGTTATTTTCCAAAGGGCATTGTTGATTTTTCCAAAGTACAAAAAAATACACAGTAACAAACCAATGCAAAAATACAACACAAGTTGGCCAATAAAAATTGACAAAATCTACAATTCCTTAACGAGAATTAAAAAAATTCTCAATAGCACCTTTTCAAGGATGAAACAATGTAGCCCAAGATAGACAACAACAACCAACAAAAACTACATAATGTTAACAATTTTCTTCTATTCCAAACATAGCCACAAAATGAAAGCCATAAAGAGAAACCCACAAAGATTCACGAAAACAAACTGAAGTAAAAATAATCATTTCTCAACAAAACCTTATCAAAAATTTGAAACAATATAGCCTTCTCAACAACACCTTCTCAAAAATTAACAGTGACAAACCAATCCAAAAATATACTCCGTTTTGAATAGAACCTTAGCAAAAATTGAAACAATATAGCCTTTTCAACAAAACCTTATCGGAAATGAAACAATATAGCCTAAGATATAGAACAATAATCAATAATACCCAATGTAACCAAACATAAATTGTAGAACATTAACTATTTTATTTCGTTCCAACCATAACCAAAAAATGAAAGCCATAAATCAAACAACATTGCTTTCAACAACAAGCTAGTTGGACAAACCCACAAAACTGTAGCCACAAAACCCATGTACAAAATGATAGCCACATAATACAACCATAAATGAAATAATATTTCTTTTAACAAACAATGTAGTCTTTTCTCAACAACACCTTATTGAATATCAAAAAATATAGCCTTTTGAACAAAACCTTATAAAAAATGAGGTAATATAGCCCGAGCTAGACAACAATAATCGACAAAAACTGCATAACATCAACAATTTTATTTCATTACCAACATAGTCACAAAACACAAGCCATAAAGAGAAACCCACAGAAAACTTACATATACATAAATATATGTATACATATATATACATATATATACATATATATACATATTTATATATACATATTTATATATACATATATATTAATATTAAAATATACTCTTTTCTGAAGGGAACCTTTTCAATAGCACCCTATCAAAAATTGAAATAATATAGCCTCTTCACTAGCACCCTATCAAAAATAAAACAATATAGCCTAAGCCAGAGAACAATAATTTTCGCCCGAGCTAGACAACAACAATCGACAAAAACTGCATAACACCAACAATTTTATTTCATTGCCAACATAGCCACAAAACACAAGCCATAAAGAGAAACCCACAAAAAATTTACATATACATATATATTAATATTAAAATATACTCTTTTCTGAAGGGAACCTTATCAAAAATTGAGAGAATCTAGCCTTTTCAACAACACCCTATCAAAAATTTAAATAATATAGCCTCTTCACCAATACCCTACCAAAAATAAAACAATATAGCCTAAGTTAGAGAACAATAATTAAAAATTCATAATGGAATCAAACATAAATTTCATAACATCAACGCATTGTTGATTGCACAAAGCACAAAAAAATGGATAGTAACAAACCAATGCAAAAATATAACCCAAGCTAGCATAGTCTTTTCCCAACAACACCTTAACGAGAATTCAAACACTTCTCAACAAAACCTTTGAGAGAATGAAACAATATAGCCCAAGATACACAACAACAACCAAAAAAAACTACATAACATTAACAATTTTATTTAATTCTAAACATAACCACAAAACAAAATCCATAAAGAGAAACCCACAAAGATTCACATTAACCAACCCAAGTAAAAATATACTCATTTCTCAACAAAACCTTATAAAAAATAGAAACAATATAGCCTTCTCAAAAACACCCTCTCAAAAATTAACAATGACAAACCCATCAAAAAATATACTCCTTTATGATTAGAACCTTATCAAAAATTGAAATAATATAGCCTTTTCAACAACACCTTATCGAAAATGAAACAATATAGCCGAAGACAGAGAACAATAATCAACAATCCCTAATGTAACCAAACATGAACTATACAACATTAAGTCTTTCATTCCATTCCAACCATAACCACAAAATGAAAGCCATAAATCAACCAACATTGGTTTCAATAGCGACCCAAATAGAGAAACCCACAAAACCATAGCCACAAAACCCATGCAAAATGATAGCCACATAACACAACCATAAATGAAACAATATTTGTTTTAACAAACAATATAATCTTTCCTCAACAACACCCTATTTAAAATTGAATCAATATAGCCTTTTGAACAAAACCTTATCAAAAATGAGAAAATATAGCCCAAGCTATACAATAATAATCGACAAAAACTATATAACATCAAATTTTTTATTTTATTACAAACATAGCCACAAAACGCAAGCATTAAAGAGAAACCCATAGAAAATTGACAGTAACAAACCCATACAAAAATATACTCTTTTCTCAAACCTTATAAAAAATTGAAACAATATAGCCTTTTCAACAGCATACACCTTCTCAAAAATGAAACAATATAGCTTAAGCAAGAGAACAATAATCAACAATTCCCAATGGAATCTAACACAAAGTGTATAAGATTAACTATTTTGTTCCATTCCAACCATAACCACAAAACATAAGCCATAAATCAAACAATGTTGGTTTGAACACCGACCCAAATGGAGAAACCCACAAAACACAAAAAATCACAGTTACGAACCCATGCAGAACCATAGCCACAAAACACGAACCTTAAACCAAACAATAGTCATGTTCAAAAACAATATACTCTTTTCTCAACAACACCTTAGAAAACTTTGAAACAATCAATAGTACCTTATCATAGATAAAACACTATAGCCTGCCAAAAACTGCAAACCACAAATGAAACAATATGACAAACGGTTTTTTTGATATGCACCTCTTCCCATTTGCTTCAAAAAATCCTCTTTCCACTAGCTTTCTCTAGGCTACCTTGTTTCTCCAAGCCTGCAAACATAGCCAAAAAATAGAAACCATAAACAAAAACCCACAAAATTGATAGGATCAAATCCATGCAAAACCATAGACATAAAACGCGAACCATAAATGAGATAATATTTAATTTTTTAGAAACTATATAGTATTTTCTCAACAATATTTTATCAAGATTTGAAACAATCAATAGAACCTTGTCGCAAATCAAACAATATAGCCTGGTATAGACCATGAACCACAAATGAAACAATATCACAAAGGATTTTTTCAACATGCACGTCTTCCTGCTTGCTTCAAACACACCTCTTCCTGCTAGCTTTCTTGCACAAAAATGGGAAAAATATTATCACAAGTGACACTTTTCTTTTGCTTTTGCAACCATCGCCCCATGCAAAAAACAAAAAATAACCTCCACCCACCTTTGCAGAAGCTGCACAAGGCTTGATTGAGCTTGCACCCTCACAAAATATTACCCTCCTCGCTCACGACTCTAATAATAGGTGTAGCAATAGAATGATAGTAGGTATAGCAACATAATGACACCAAACAATGCCTTATCAAAAATTTCCCAGACATTCATTATATTCTCTGAGGCATTAAATGGTGGGTGGTATTACAACCATCACCAGTACACATAAAGCATACAACAATTAATGTTGATGTGAACGAACATTTAATTTCGGTGGCCTTCTCTATCCATGTTGTGGGAAATACACCACCCTATTCCCAAGGAAGCCAACAACCACCTCCTCCACCTTTCTCATGGCCATTAGAAGGTTAAAAAATTGGGAGGCTAATGAAAATTATGACCAAAGGTTTTTAAAACAAAAAACCCATCCACCACCTTTTTCCTGACCGTCAGAAGACTAAAAAATGGGGAGGCTGATGAAAACTCTAACCAAATTTCGCACAAATAGCCTATTGGATAATTAAATGATAATTAAATATAACCTTTTTGAAAGGGTGTGATATTTTGAAAACCAACCCTAAGGCTTATATCATTCATTTATGTGAAACTTGGAAAGGACAAAGAGATCATGCAAGGAAGAAGAAGATGGTTTGGTGGGCTATGGACATTAGAGGAGGGGGCACATAGAGTGTGTCCAACTCGAGGTATATACTACACTCAAGATTGTCTTGGCTAAGGGCTTTGATTTAGATAAGTACTAAACTTATTGAAAGATATTTTAATTATAAATTCAAATGAAGTTGATACAATTAAATTATTTTAAGATGTTACTTTTCTTTTGATCATTTTCATATTGTTAGATATCAGTTTATCTATTAATGATGGTAATCATAATGTTCTTATGTATTAAGTTAGTTAACTTTTATAAATAATCATTTCACACATTTATATTTAAATTATAGATATAATTTACAATATTTAAAAATTAGATAATAACACTAATAAATCCATTGCCATATAAAAATTATCTTTATTAAACTCTATCCAATTTTATACTTAAGGAAAAATAGTGTTACAATTTCCATAAAGAAGGTAATGTAAGAGCTTCAACTCATACCAAAAGTTAAAGTGATCTCAATTGGGTGCACATAATCTCAATGCCCCTTTAGTGAAATAGCTCCTCTCCAAAATCATGCTCCAAATTTTAATACTTCATCATTTCCAATATAATTACATCAATTAATGAGAAAACAAATAAATATTTTCCTTATTTTTTAAATTATTAGTCCACAATAAAATAGGAATGGACTAATAATTTCATCAAATTTATTTTATTTGAAAGAGGACATTACACTTATTTACTTATCATTGTATACAAATTAAGCTAATTAAAATGATTCCAAAACAAAAGAAAAAAATAATATTAATGTAGTGAAAATATAAATATATAAATGAAAACTAAATATTGCATTGAATTCTGTCAAACCTTTTAAAACTTTAAATTTTCATTAATGATTTTTTTTAAATATGAAAATGTCTCAATTTTTTATTTTTTTAAAAATAATATTACATATTATAAAAAGAGAATTAAAAAATTGAAGAATACCAAAAACAAATCATGTAAAAAAAAGTAAATACTAGCAGTTGCGTGTAGTGACATGGAACAATGAACCAATAGGCATAGCGAAGTTAAAATGGGTGGAATGCAATCTGAGAGAGAGCAAAGGGTGTCTAGATAAGTGAACATAGAAAATGGTAGTATATATTGTAAGTTTTAGTTGCAACATTCATTTTCTACTACTATATTTTATTACCCCTATGTATATATTTGTATGTATGCTAATGTCACACATAATAGAATTATCTGAAAGGTTATTATATCATTGATTTGCAATAGGAGATACAATTTTCAAATATGTATATATTTTCACAAATCATGGACAACCAAAAAAAATTAAAAGATAATGACATCCATACATTTCTATTGATATTATTTGTGAGCTACCATTTTTTATTTTGTTAGGGAGTTTGACTTTACATTCGATCAGAATATCTCTCAAAAAATTATATGCAAAATTTTTGGGTACAAGATTTGAAATTAGGGATTGTTGTATGAATGTAATCAATGTTCAAACAAATCTTTAATATTATTCCAAACATAAAGTGTACAACATTAACTATTTTATTCCGTTCCAGCCATTACCACAAAATGGAAGCCATAAATCAACTAACATTGGTTTCATTAGCGACCCAAATAGACAAACCCACAAAACCCATGCAAAACAATAGCCAAATAACACAACCATAAACAAAACAATATTTCTCTTAACAAACAATAGTCTTTTCTCAACAGTACCCTATGGAAAATTGAAACAATATAGCCTTTTGAACAAAAGCTTACTGAAAATGAGACAATATAGACCGAGCTAGACAATAACAATTGACAAAAACTACATAACGTCAACAATTTTATTCCATTGCAAACACAACCAAAAAATGCATGCCATAAAGAGAAACCCATAGGAAATTGACAACAACAAACCCATACAAAATATACTCTTTTCTCAACACAACCTTATTGAAAATTGAAACAATATAGCTTTTTCAACAACACCTCGAAAATGAAGCAATATAGCTTAAGCAAGAGAACAATAATCAACAATTCCCAATGGAATCTAACACAAAGTGTATAAGATTAACTATTTTATTTTGTTGCAACCATGACTTGAAACATATAAATTTTGTTTGAATCTTATGTCAGAAACATAGAGATTTGTACATAAAAAATATAAAATAAAACACAACAAAATGAGGTCTTCTCTCCACCCTACCATATTGGGTCATGGAGCCTCATGGACTCTCATCAAACCCCTGAGCAAGAATATACATCGTCCACTACTCTGATCAATGGTGAAATGAATATTGTGTATTACAATCAATATAGATTATATTAGGATCGACTTGTCTATTTGACCATTGTTACTTATTTTGCAGTCATTATCACTATTCTAAAAGGTCATTTATAACACATTAGTTCATCAAATTCCCAATTATGGCTAGAGTATGCTTTGTAAGAATAACAAAGAAATGTGAAATTTGGTGTGGTGATCATCTGTATTTGATAGAGAATATGTAAATCAAGAGATATAATGAGTTATATAATTTATAATACATAATATGCAATGCACCTATAATGTAAGGGATGAAATAAATTAAATATATCCATACTTGTGTGTGTGGAAGATTGTCGTTTGAATACAAGAAAAGGTATGATCTCCACCCCACCATATTGGGTCATGGAGCGCCATGCACTCTCACCAAACCCCCGAGCAAAAAAATAAATTGTCCACCACTATGATCAATGGTGAAAGCAATGTTTCAGCCCCTGATGATTTTATACAAGATCATTGAAATCTGCATTATGGCTGGAGTATGGTCTTGAAGAATAACAAAAAAGTGTGAATTTTAGTGGAGTGATCATCTCTAATTCATAAACAATATGTAAATCAGGAGATATCAAAGTTTTATATTTTATAATACATAATTTTCTATGTACTTGTAATGGGAGGAATGAAGTAATTATAGTTTAGGCATACCTGGTGCACGTGGAAGAATGCAATATGAACACAAGAAAACAAGGCTCGATGTCCACCCTACCATATTGGATCATGGAGCGTCGTGCGCTCTAATGAAATCCCTAAGCAAAAAAATAAATTGTCCATCGCTGTGATCAATGGTGAAAGCAATGTTTTGGCTGATACTGACTTAATACAAGATCTAATGGCATTAAAAGGTCCATGAAGGATGATTTTTTTGGTTGAGTATAGCTGCAAACATGAAAGGAAAATATGAAGTTTAGTGTAATAAACACATACCATTGATAAAAAATAAATATATCAGAAAATATAAAGATTTTTGGAATTCATAACAAATTATATGCAATGCAGTTGTAGTAGAACAGAGTAAGTATATAAAATATAGGAATACGTTGTGCATGGAATGGATTGGAGTATGGACACAAAAAAAGAGGCCTGCTCTCCACCCTACCATATTGGGTCATGGGGCCTCATGGGCTCTAACCAAACCCTGAAGTAGAAACATTAATTTTCCACCACTTTGATCAATGGTGAAGAAAATGCTTTGGCACCTGAGAAAATTTGTTCAGTGGAAATCAATGCTATACATTTTTTAATAAATTAACATGGTATTGTGAAATAAGAAATGGAAAAATTGATATACAAGCTTACATTGTGTATAGATGGAATGTAGGTGAAGTCCATACACCATGAAAATGTGGAATCGTAAAGCTATTTAGTATTTTGGAAATCTGTACACCTTGTATATAAATAGAATGTAACTGCAATCTAAAATGGTTTGACTGTAATATAGCTACACAGAAGGGAAATTTGAACTTTGATGAGGCGAACATGGTTTACTGGTAAGCAATATGTAAATTATGAAATTTAAGTGGTTTGATAATTTATAAGGGAAATATATGTAATACCACAATTACATGTTACATATAAAAAATGATAAGGAAGCGAATTTAGAGATGGTGGTGATTCTATATGCATAGAAATGAAGAGGAAAGGAGAAGAAATGCACTTACCATAAATAATAGTAACATTTGATGATGATCATAATGAACAGTATTGTTGGAGGAAATCAACTTGTTTGATTTATAGTACACTATAATTGTTGGTATGTATCCTCCAGTATCTAGCAAGATACAAAGGTGAATCTACACATAATTGTAAAAAACCCAATTCAAGTGAGGAATTCAGTTGTGCACATAGCAAACATAAAATGGAACAGAACAAAATGAGGGTTGCTCTCTACCTTGCCATATTGGGTGGAAACCACTCTAATGAATGGTTAAATCAATGTTCCTTATTAGACTTCATATATAGTATAACATTCAAATAATTGCTTTTTTGAGGCTGAAAGGAATAATAACATAGATACATATCTGTACATAAGGAAACTAAAATAAAATGAAACACAACAAAGGAAATCCTCCTGCCCACGCTAACAAATTTTCCCATGGACCATCATAGGCTGTTACACAAATATACCCATAAGTAGTCTTCAAACATATGAAGGAATATTGATGCCATGAATGTTCACAGTGGTGGAAAATGTATCTACCCTATGTATAGGTATGTATGCATGTCATAGCAGATATAAACACCATTGATACATAATAATCCCTATGTCTACTTTATGCGACATTCTTGGAATGATAAATTTTATTTTCAAGTGTTATATACAATATTCACACCTGCAAGAAATGGGAAAAGAATTATCACAACCAAAACTTTTATAGAGCTTTTGCAACCATCACCCCATGCAAAGAACACAAAGTAACATCCAACCAACTTCACAAAAGCTAAAAAACACTTGTTCAAACTTGTATCTTATAATTAATTGTTGTATGCTTTCCATGTAGTTACCATGGTTGTAAGTAATAGCTTCTTTTAAAGCCTTGGAAAACATAGTGAATTCCTGTACAAACCCCAAATGAAACAATATTGCAAAGGGTCTTTTTGATATACTCCCCTTGTCACTTGCTTCAAACACATATCTCCCTACTAGCTTCTGTGCAAAAAAAGCTAGGGAAAAATTATCATAGGTGACACTTTTCTTTTTCTTTTGCAACAATCACCCCATCTAAAAGACTCAAAATAACCTCCAAGAATTTTCACAGAAGTTGAACAATGCTTGATCGAACTTGTACCTTTTGGGAATTTCAAAAATGCTCGCTATGTTTTTCGAGGTTTTAAACATATGTGGGAAAATGTGATTTGAAACATGTTGTGGATTATGCCCCCCCTTTTTTTTGGAAGAAAAGAACTTGAAAATCCTAAACCTGAGCCAATTACTTCACAGAGGAACAGGTATCACATGTTTCAATTGAGAAAATCAATTTCAATAAACACATGATGTGGGTCTTGAACAACAAAATTGTAACTATCAATTGGAACATAGTTATCCATTCTTTTGTTACTTGTGATGAAAAATCTCAATCAATAGATAGAAGGCTACATAATAGGAAGCACCAATAAATTTTTCTGCAAAAGTTTAACTATAGAGATAAAAAAAAGAGTCAACTACCCTATGCAAAGAATAAACATAAGAAGGAGTATATAGAATGTTATTTGCATCTGATCTTACATACATACATATCTACACACAATGGTGAATATTGGTTGTGAAGTGGAAAATATGGGCATGACATTATCTTTGCCGATTTTCCCATCTGCATAACTGCTGATACCAACATTGTTTCATCTATGCCTTTCATTTTGTGGTGATGATTGTAATTTTTTAGCTTAAGCTATATTGTTTCATTTATGGCCAACACACTTTTGTAATATTTTTGCAACCATCACCAGATGCAAAAAACAAAAAATAACCTCCAACCACCTTCACAAAAATTCCATAGATGATGATTACACTTTCACCTTCATAGAAGCTTTCCATCCTCACTGACAACTTTGTTGGAGAACAAGGGAAACCTAAAGAATGACACTCAACAATGCACTATCAAATATTGTGCAAACATTCGCTATGTTTTCAAATGATTTTATAGGTAGGTGTTACTTACAACCATCACCACTAATGCATTGCAACCCATCGCCACAAAACCAATGCCTTAAATAAAACAACATTGGTTGTAACAATAGGCCAAATAAAAAAACCCACAAAACAAAAAAGAAATCACACTGACATATAGCAACAGTACAAGAGACAAGAATGCCTAATTGAAAATTTCATAGGTATTCGCTATGTTTCCTAAGGTTTTAAACAATAGGTGTTATTACAACCAATAAAGAAAGGGAGAAGTATATGATGCTTACAACTAATTTGACATACATACATATCTGCATACACAGAAAGGAAAATGATACACAACAAAAGAAGTACATAATTTTTTATGACAAGTTATTTCGAAGCAATAGATTCCTATCTATGCATTGGACACATGAAATTGATAAAGATGTAGGTGGGAAAAAAAATTCACATTGATATATATGAATGTGGAGCTAGATGCAAATATATATGCATTGCTGATTGTTGTTGAGGATCTTTAAAACTGGCAAGGCTGACAAAAATTCCATCCAAAGTTTACACATATAGCCTATCGAGTAAAAGTTTACATATAGAGGAAATATTTGCAAAGCAATAAAGACTATTTCATTTATCGTTTCCATATAGGGGTGATCATTGCAAAGCAATAAAAATAGACCAATAACAACATTGTTTGATATATGTGTTCCATAGACTGGCAATGGGCATAATAATATTTAGAGTTCTAAAGTTACCAAAGAAATTGAACAGTTTATGTTACTTTCCATAGGGCATTGTTGACTGTTGTTCTATAGCTTTAGCTGCTATGAAATTTGTGTGCCACCATAGTGACAACTGTTTCTACAAATGACATATATACATATGCACACCCAAAGTTGTCAATACATGTGAAAGAAATATATATAAGTTTAAATGCACATATATATGTGTATGTTTCTTGCATAGAGGAAACAAACATCACTTGGCATAGCCTTCCATGGCAACATTGTTTCATGTATGTGCTACATATATTGGCGATGGTTGCAATAATACCTTGCATTTAAAGCTTACCAAAGTAATTGAGCAGTTTATGGTATTTTCAATAAGGCATTATTCAGTACTAAGCTATAGATTGAGCTACACAACATATGAAATACACATTATATCAAAGAACCATATGATACCCATATCCAACATGACATTATTATTAGAAATCACAAAGTAGTAGGGAGAACATTTGAGAAACATTAGATGCATACACATACATACACACTTACATAGAAAAATACATCATAGACACATATATCTACACAAAACTCTGTGAAGATATTATATGCACTGACAACATTGAAAACAAGACCAGAATATAATTCTAATTAAAACAACTCACAGATACCTCTAAATATTTAATTGTGCATGCATATACGCATACATATCCATTACAGACACATATATCTACACACATCTGTATCAGAATGTTGTATGCACTGAGAAATTTGAATTACATGCATGTGTATTTATGTATATGCATACGTAAATGTATACATGCATACAACCATGTCCACTAGTATATATAAAAACAACTGTAAATATTGATACATCTCTTAAATAGGACAACAACTCTATATAAATAAAAAACATAAAATAAAATTAGAAATATACACTTAAAACAAAACAAAATTATAAGCAACATAAAGAATAGAAAATAAAACAATTGTATCTTTTTTTCTTAAACATTATAAGCTATACTTCATTTTCTTAATTTATAACCACTTAAACGAAAAACAAAACAATAACAGTAGAAAGGAAGGGTCTTCTAATGTGACAAGCACTGCAAAGGAAGAAAATGAAATAAATGTCCAGTCAACATGAACTATAAGAAATATGAAAATTCACAATTAGGCATGGTTGTTTTGGTATTCAAGGTAGTACAACAAGTATATCTGGAGACTCTTGCATGACAGAGGAAATAGAAGACAAATCTAACATTAACAACTTGCACTTAGCTTCAAAGTTAACCCTTACAATTTTCACTATTGTTGTTTTTAGCCTTGTTTTTGAATTATAAGTCTAATTTTTAATAATAAAAGTGAAAAAAAATGAGGTGTAGGTGACAACATTGATAATAGACTCAACATTCATTATAGTGGAAGACTCATATTGCAACATGTAAAGCTTCTTTGCTGACATCTGCAATAAGCTTGTTGCAGCCTCGTCAAAAGAAGTTGCCCAAATCTCACCTATGTGGTCTTCCATCTTTAGCTGCAATAAATATCGAAAGTCATAGTTAGTTATTGTTGTTTGGAATTTAGGGAAGAACCATGTATTTTGCTTGGATTGTTCACACTTTTTCTTGCATTGTCTGCCATTGGCCTACACTGAACACACAACATAAAAGAATGCATAATTTTTTATATATTTTGTTGTTGCCTTGATAGTAGCTTGCAAAGTCTCTAGAAATCCAAGGCAGCGATCCAAGATATATATGAAATGGTGACTCTCCCATTTTCCAAAGAAACTTTTTGAGGCACTGTTCGAGGGGCTCAACAATAGGTGGATCAATATGTCCTCGTTGGATCAAGGGATGTGCTTCTAGTATGTTAGGATTTATATATAGAAGAGTCCCTGCGACTGTGTTTAGAACCTAGCCATTGAAGTACCCAACACATGTTTTTAACAGCAAGGATGAGATTCAAACTAGGAGTGTAAAAAATAAATAAATAGTTTTTATAGATATTATTACACTCTCAAATCACAACCACAGAATAATTAACTGAAAAGAACAAAATACTGGAAATAAAATTTTCCCTATTCCAATTTCTTCCCAAGATTTCCACAAATATTACCGAGGCCATAATAAAATTTTCAAACACCAAAAGAAAGTTCATTGTTTTCATTTGAGATCTAAGTTCCTTGAAAAATCTGATCTCGCTAGAAAATCAAAAATCTGATCTTGCTAGAAAATTGTGAGGAAAAATAAACATCTAATAAATGCATATATTAAACATGCGATAAATAGAAAATAATCTTTCATTAGATTTGAGAAGCTACAGCTAACCTAGACAAAATGCATATGGATCCACAATTTTCTTTTAACACCAAACAATTGAACAATATTTTTTTTATGAAATCTGATCTTGATAGAAAATCCTGATGACAAATGAACATTTTAATAAATGCATATATTAAATCTGCGATAAATAGAAACCCATCTTTCATTAGACTTGAGAAGCTATAGTTAACCATCCTTACCCAACATGGACAAAATGAAAAGGGATCTACAATTTTCTTTTGACACCAAACAATTGAAGAAGATTTTTTTTGTGCACATTTTCCTATACATAAGACATACGAGTATTATGTAGATTCCATGAACAAAAAATAGCATGATTTGTAGTAAGTAGTGGTGAAATATTGAGCTGAGGCACCAAATTGTCTTCTTTGGGTGGTGGGCATCAGAGAGAGTGTCTTAGTATTCTTCAATAGGGGGAGAAAGATTCAAGTCTAGGCTTAACTTATTACAATTAGTTTTTTACTCAAAATAGTTAGTATATGCCATGGCCAATGATGAAGAAGGGAAATCATCCTTATTCCTTGCGTTGCACTCATTGGTGGGTCTTCTAACATAACCATAGGTCCACTATGGTGGGGTTGGTATCCTGCATGGGGTTGGTCTCTTTGGTGGGTTTATGGGGCTCCATTCAATTTCGTCCTAAGGTGGAAAATTAGTTTTGGCCTTGTTGCCTCTGAGAGATTTGGCAGCCCTGTCATAAGCAAGGGCAACCTCCAAGGCTATATCAAATGTTCCAAGTGATGCACGATGTTTCTTGGTAGTGCTCCTGATTTCTACTATATATTTTCCTGACAGTTTCTTTCTTACACTCATGTAATGAACTTGCCTTGGAGAATAATGGGCTTGTTTGATAGACATGGTAGGAGGGGCTTCTATAACACTACGGGAGGAAGATGTGGGCTTGAAAAGAGCAAAGGGAAAATTAGTTCTGGCCTTGTCACCATAGAGAGATTTGGTGGCCCTGTCATAAGCAAGGGCGGCCTCCAGGGCTATATCAAAATTTTTAAGCCACATGTTGGCTCTTTTTCCTACTATTGATTTGTGTTGTAAATTTTCCTAATCACTTTCTTACACCCGTGTAATGAACTTTCCGCTAAGAATAATGGGGTTTTCTGACAGACATGGCAAGATGAACTCCTTTTACACTAGGGGAAGAAGACGTGTGCTTGGAAAAAGCAGACAAAAAGGTAGGGGACGAGAGGTCTTCTAAATGTTTTCCATAGTGGGGATGCATGATACTTGTATTGGGTTTTAAGAAAATTCATCGTCAACAATTCACCGTTGGAAAATTCATGATCCATAATTCACCATAGGAAACACTATCATGAAAACTTCACCTAATGAAAAATGCACCACCAACAATTCATGGTGGTGAATTTTCCATGGTGAATTGTTGGTGATGAATTATCCCATGGTGAATTGTTGATGGTGAATTTTCCTGAAGCCCTTGTATCCATTCTTGTGCCTTGAGGAGGACATTTTGGTATGGAGGTCCAACCAGGATTTTGTCTTGGCCACTGATATATGGACATATTTTCCACATAGTAAATTATTTTTAATTTAGAAGTCAAATTTGTTAGTTATGAATGATTATTTTAATGTTTTTGTCAACATACTGTGTTTGTAGGAATTCGGTGTATTTGAGAAAAGCTTTTAATGTTGTTGTTGGTGTTGTAGGAATTTTGTGTATCTAAGAAGAGACACAATTTCTTATGCTAGACCACAACACGCTAATTATTTAAATGTAATAGATGAAATAACTATATTTAATTGAAAGTTTTTATGTTCTATTATATAATTTAGTTACATAAAATTTCTTATTTTGTTTTAATTAAAAAAAATTCTATAATTTTTTTAACAAAACAAAGATTACATTAATTTATCATTTATTTAATTTAATTTTAAATTTATTTAAAGCTTAGTTTTTATTTGCATATTATATTCTATTAAAATATTTATAGATAAATTATAGATGGGTGATCCCACAATACTGGTTTAGAATTTTTGGCCAAACTGGACACTAAACTCATTTTTTCTAACTAAATCTTCACTTTCGGGCACCTATAGCAGCTAAATTGTGAGGAATTTGAAGATGATGAAAACTAGTGATTTTTTTAATTTTTTTTGTAGATTCTAAATATATTTTTTTCAAATTTTTTTGAATCAGATTGCACTTATTTTTTCATCTCCTTCAAAAACTAGTCTTTTCAGTAAACACCATTTTTAAGGAGTGATGCACACCGTATAATACATAATTTTTTTTCCATGAAGGATAAAATTATAAATTTTTCAAATTTAGATTTGTAGCTATGATATATAGTGCTTCCAATTGGTTTCATAATATTTTATTGAATATTTTTTCCTTAATCAAGTTTCAAAGTCAAACCAATTACAATTCAGACATAGGCGGACTATATAACACAACTTTTTTTTGTATGTATCAAAATTCAATTTTTTTTTTGTTGGATCAAGGACTTCAATATCTAGTGCACTCATATTTTTCAAATTTTTTTTTGTTAATAATCTATTTTTCCATATGTGCAGAACAAAGAGCTTGATTTTCGGTGAAAAACCTACATTCACAAGAAATATAAAATAAATATAATAACACAATTAAATTTATTTAAAATTAAATTTTTTGGGTATAATAAGGACTACATACTTACAAAAAATAAATTTAAAATGAATTCATTTGATCCCCCAAAAGGTAAATTAAAAGTTGTTTTTTATCAGCATTTTGATAGGTGTAAAGGAGACTTTGTTATAGGTATGGTTTAAAACTAGCAGGGTTCTATCTAAGGGGGTTTGATCTAAGGTAGTTTAATCAAACCCTATTCAATTGGAATGCTTTAAATGGAAAATTTCAAGGCTTAAATCATTATATTTTCTAAAAATATGTGATTTCAGCAAAAAAAGAATCTCCCAGAAATTGTAAACTAGCTTTGTGGGACCAACCGGATCCAAGAGTTCAGTATTGATAGCTAGATTACAAAGTTGGTAAGAGGTCAGGGTATGACTAAATTAATGGCTGAGACCAACTTGGAAGCCAATTAGATAAATCAATTTGAACATGAAAACGTCACACGCATATGTTATATGTAGACCTGTGGATGGTACAGAAGAATTGTGGAATACCTGCAGATAATGCAATGCCTTGAAGGCATGCCCAATAATGAAAGAAGAACTCTCAAGCTGTGGGTTATCAAATATATCATTATAGATGGTGAAATTTGATGGAGAAGCCCAAAAGGTGTATTACTTAGATGTCTGGATGGAGATTAGGAAAAATGACTTTTAATTGCAATGCACAAAGGAGCATGTGGAGGTCATTACACGGAAAAAACAACTATTCACAAGATACTAAGAGTAGGATTTTGGTGGCTAATTATATTTAAAGATGCTCATAGGTTTTTTAAGAGATGTGATGCATGCTAGAGGTTCATTGGTAAATTAAAGTTCTCAGGGAATTTTCCTCTTAGGCCAATCTTAGTTCAGGCTCCTTTTCAAAAATGGGGCAATGATTTTATTGGAAAAATGTTAGAGAACTCAAGTGAGGGAAATTCCTAGATCCTTGTTGCAATAGATTACTTTACAAAGTGGGTAGAATCAATTCCCACAAGGAAAGAAACAAGTAAAGTGGTGATTGATTTTTTGACGAATAATATACTAACTAGATTCAGAGTCCTAGAAAGAATCATTTCTAACAATGCCATGTGCTTCAGATCCAAGGAATTTAATAATTTTTGCAATAATATTTGTATATGTATCTCCTACTCATCTCCCTATCACCCTCAATAGAATGGACAAGCAAAATCTAGCAAAAATATTTTGATGAATATCATCGAATAGATGATTGAGAAGAACAAGAAAGCCTGGGATTGAAACACCTATATGATAAGAAGGCCATTAAAAGGAAATTTGAAGTTGGATGCATGGTCCTAATGTGGAATGCAAGGATGAAAGACAAAGGAAAACATGGGGAAGTTTTATCCTCTATGGCTTGGGCCATATTTGACTACAAATACACATAGAGAAGACTCATATTTCTTGCAATCCTTGAAAGGTGAAATTCTAGAACTACCAGTACATGAATAGTTCTTGAAGTCCTATTTCTCCTGAAATAGGTTATCTTCCATGCACATTGTATATTTTTCTAATTAGTGTACATAGGTTTGGTGTGTTTTCTTTCAGTTGCATCTGTTTTCCTTGTTTGGGAAAGCTCCTGGGTTTTTTGTCTCTCTATGTTGGTATGCTTCACCATGATATCTGGATTCTTGCCATACCCACCAGGGGTATGTATCCCCAAGCATGAGCCACTGGTAGAGCTATTGAAATTTTGAGGTGAGTCTTGTCTTGTCATGATTTTGAGCTTTTGTGTCTCAGGGTAGGGTTTAGGGTTTAGGTTAAAAACCATCTTTTTAAAATTCATATATTCATAAGCCTTGAATGTTCTAATCCTCTATTGACTTGTCATGCTTGGTTGTCGGTCACTTTAGTTGTAACTCGAGCCATTGAAATGATTATTCGCACTGATCCCTTTTGTCTAAGTTTGTCAGTCACCATCTGCAAGTTTATTGTTTTAATTTTTCCATATTTGGGATAAATATTTCATTTTTAAACGCTTATGTATTAAGTCTTTCTTCACTAGGGTTAAGTCTCATCAACCTAGTCATTTCCCCATCTTTAAAACTAACTTTTTTGCATGTGCAGATATTATCGACCGTTCAATCTCAAGGGTTGATCTTGGTCATTCCCCGCTAGCCTCACACAATTAAAATAATGGTTAAATAAAATCTATGGGGTCAACGGGCTATTGACACCTTTACCATCATGAGTGTGGTGCCTATTATTCACTATTGGACTTGGTCCCTTAATCTCTTAGATCAACGACCAAGATGTGATGGTGAAATTAAATCTCAACCATTCCTTGCTCACCTCATGGGATTAAAATATTTCTTTAATAAAAGCTACAGGGTTAGTAGGCTACTACCATGTGGATTGTATGTACACTTGGAACAAGGAATATGGAGCCCAGGGGTAGATGAGTTAGTGCCCAGTTGGAAAAATCTCATTGGCCAATGGAGTGGCACATAATAGTGATGGAAATTCAAAAATCATTGACTCGACATGAGTCATCTGAAAGGCCATCGCATGGGGAGATTGATAGCATAAATTAAAAAATGAGGGTACAAACATGGTCATCACTTTTTCTTTGCGTGAACAAGTAGTAATGGCGGAAATGACTTTCAAAGCTACCCATTTTTTCTCAAATTGGATATGAATGATTGGTTTTCACATAATTGAGAATTACGAACAAATTTGGAGTGCGCATGAGATTGACATAAGGAATTTATAGAGTTCAGTGCAATCAACATTAGGATTTCCTGCCAATAAAAGGCCATAAGTAAAACAAACAAAACTTTTTTGTGCTTGATTCAAACTATCTAGAATTGGGGTTAATATTCATTGCTTTTTCAGTCAAATTGGCTTTTGTGCTTTGTTTTAATTGCTTTAGTTAGGTTTGAATTTTCTTTAGAAAGTCATAATTCTATCAAACCTTTCAAATTTTGTACCTTCGAGCCAAGCCCTAGGTTTGAATTAATAGTTAGGTCTTAAATCCTTTTGTGTTGAAGCCCTAAATTAGTTTGAACTCATCCCATTTCCAATTATGCACAAAACACAAACCACCAGCTCTGCAACACCATCCAGACCATTTTCCAAAGATATAGTTGACCTATTGAAACCCTCCACTAATAAAATGGTTGAGGGAATAATTTTTCTTTATGGCCCTATAATCAAATAAGGATTAATGTCCACAAGCAATGTTCTATTAAGGATGCTAAAGTTCCTTTCACTGGATGGCAATTATTTTACACTAGTTCAGAAATAGAAATCTTAGTGTGCCTATTTTCAATCCTTGGAAATTAGACATGATAAAGCTGGTAGTTCCCAATGTATACATGGATGTTGACATATTGAAGGAAATTTCTGCGAGATATGACTGAGTTTCTAGAATAATCAAAGCATTTTATGGTAATGAGATGTTGAAAATAACTAGAGAAGAAATTGCAGAGATTTTCTAGCTACATGAGTGGAACAAGGATATGTTTCCTATTGATATGAATGTCTTCAAAAAGGAATATGATAACACCAGGGTGTTGCTCACAACAATAATGTTACCTGTGCACATTGTTAGCAGTAGGGTTGGGAAGAATAGGAAACAAAGAAAGATTTGTAGAGATGAATTAGAACCCTTCCCCATGAAGTATTTTTGTAACTACTTTAAGAAAACACTCAATTCCTTATGCCAATTCATTGGTTTCACTCCACTTGATACTATACCAAGCGAATATAGTTATATGGCAGAACACTTACAACACCTAATCTTCAACATAGTCTATGACTATGCTACATATCTGTCAGAACACATCCACAAGGGTTTGGTTGATTTATAAGGTGGAAAGGATTAGGTACATTTCTGGTGGTATTCTCTCTTAATGCATATGTTCTTGTATAAAGGTGAGAAGAATTTTGAGAAGGATATGACATTGAAGAAAAAGGAAGATGACATTGATCTACCTATCCAATGTTGGACCCATATTCTTGAAGAAGATGAACATAAATTTGATTATGTGGTTTTCCACAATTCCTTTTCCTCAAAGCTAAGGAGGTTCATAGTATATGATCCACCAAGAATTACCAAGCAGATCCATGACTTCCTGAGACCTATGGAAACGAGAGGGGTATGTGCAGGATCATCATGGAAAAAACAAGCCCTTAAGTGGCAAAAAATTCAAAAAAATTAGAGTTAGGCAACTTGACGTAAAAATTTGAATAAGTTATCTATATTATTTCAAAAATATGTAAGAATAGAATTTGTATAAAATTGAATGTAGTTTCTAAACTACTAGGTTTGTTTAAAAAAATTAAATCTATTTGGTGAAAATTTGAAATTTTAATGCAGTAGTACTTAAATTTTAGGGAAAAAATAAGAAGTAGGTGTTGCCCACCTAAACAATAAAATGATAATATTTTTTAATAATATTTTATATATAAGTAGATGACTCATGTACCGATGTGATACATATTTTTTGTAATTTTTTCCAAGTAAATAATTAATTATGAATTTTTTATTACAACTTTTAAAAATATTAAAACTCAAATGTCAACACCTTTGGTCAAAACTTTATGAAATTCAATTTTTCCTTTTTTAATCCTATAGTATTGAAAGCATAGAATGTGATGCATGTTTTGGATTCAAAAAATGTATTATTGTTTGAAAGCTATAAATGTTTTTCAATCAGCCTATCAATAAGGACTTTAGTCATAATTCAAATAGAAAATAAATAATAATTACTTATTAGATTCAAAATAAGGAATAATTTATATTGGTGGAAAGATGAGAATCTCCTTTAAAAACCCTTTTCGTTTCATCAATTTTGGGCTAAAAAAAAGTTGTCAGCCACATACCCATCGTATTGCCACTTTTTGGCCCATCATGATCCTGCACATACCTAGAGTAGATTTGAATTTGAGCCACAATTAGGGGGATATAATCCCATATCCTAGCATAACAATCTTTAGAGTCTATGGAACAAATGTGAATCCATTTTTACTACCAAGAGATGTGCCACTTAGGATTGGATTTCCAAAGATCACGAGGAAACTAGGAGGATATCAAATGGTACACTTGCCTAAGACATTGGAAAAGGACTCATTCTTCCTAGAATGGACAACATTTTTTTTATTTTGTAATGGTAAAGGTAGGATGGAAAGATTTGGTGCAACTCCTTGCACCATATAAATTGAATACTATGCGCACGAGAAATAATGAACTTGAGATATTTATTGCTACAATGAAGGAAAAGCATAGAAGTGTCTCTTTTGTACACAACTTTTACTATCGTGAGGATGTAATCAGGAATATTTTTGACTTCCAAGAACAAGAGGAGAGGAAAGAAAAATATCTAGCTTTCAATAATGTGAAGCGTTTTCTGCCTTGGTCATTTTCATTTTCAGCTTGTGTGGAGGTTTTCAGTTTTGAGTGCACCCATGCTTGAGGAGAATTATCGGAAAGGTGTGCAATGTGCCATGTGGTGGCTATGCAACTTTCATCTCTGATCTTCCTTTGGGGAGAAAGTTTGGGACATGTGTTGACTCGTCGAGCATTCTCTTGGGAGCTATATTCATGAGCTCAGAGGTTTCTGCCTAGTTGGCATGTCACCTCTTTGCCATGGATAGTTTGCATCTCCTATGGAGTAATATGTTTTAGGAGTTTGTTGGAGTTGGCTGGCCTTTTTCCTTTCTTTGTTTTTGTGATGAAGTTCTAAGTTGGTGCCTCGGGATGGTGTGATCAGTCAACAAGACCTCTTTCTAGAATTTTCCTAGGATTTAATCATCTACGAGCCTCCATCTTTGCTAAACTATCTAAAGGACATTCATGCAATAGTTGAGAATTAATGAGCAAAGATCTTTGCAGCCTAACCAAGGATCCACGATCAGATTGCAAGCTATCATGCATCAACATCTGGTAGTAATTACTTTTGTGCTAAGGTGTTGCATTCTTCCTTTGGTGGCTATATAACTAGGGTAACGACACAATGAAGGGTTGGATTCCATGTTACAGTTTCTTGGCTAAGAAAATTATTCTTTAGTTTTCTTAGGGTTTTAGAATTTTTTCTCATAATCAAGTTGCAGAACTACTTTACTTTGGCATGTTATATCTATTAAGGATTAAACTATTGTTAGATTGACATACAATCTCTATTTCAAAGTTCATTTGATATTTAAAAGCACGAACTATTGAGGAGAATTTGTTTAGAGTGTGCATGTATGGCCTTTTTCAAGCTTTCTTTCTTTATATTATCATTCTAAATGAAGCACCGTGTCTTCCAATTTGGATCTAGATAGTTCAAGTAGTGTATTTTTATACTGTATTCTTGTATGGTAGAGTAGTAGCTTAGGAAAACTAGACTGTCATTGGATTTCTCTATTTTTCTGAAATTTGTTATTTAATTGTATTATGTTTTATTATGAGGAAGAGTTCATTTCATTTTTGATATATTGTTCTAATAATCATAATAAGTCTTTATGTTTGATCTAACCTTAATGAACACTTCCTGTGGAAATATTTGAAAGTCTGCACTATGCTTGAAATTATCCTTTGTTGTTCATTCTCTTTCCAACAATGAAGGGTTGTGGTGTTCTATGTCTATTTATATCACTCATAGGAATGATTTGGGTTTGAAATGTTGTGAAAGCTTTGGCACATCACATTTTATGTTTTATGTTTACATTTCCTTCTCCCCTTATCTCAAAACCCCAAAGAAGAGCTAGCTTTCTATAAAAATTCCAGAGGTATTCAGTGAGACACAATTTGTCACCCACTCACTGACTTTCCCATAAGATTGTCAGAGAGGCGCAAGCTTTGATGATCAAATTTTTTTTCTTCTGGAATTTCCAGTGGGACTAAATTTTTTTGAAACACTTGATTAGAATTTAGAAATATTTCTTGAATTAGGCTAAGGAAGGAAACTACAAGTTTCATGCCTAGAGTCCAAACAAGAGAATCTTTGAGAGGTCACTTCTAGTACTCTTAGTTACCTATTTTGACCCCTAGGAGGAGAAGACTTACAGGTTTTGTATCACCTATAAGGAGAAATAGAGTAAGAATTAAGAGCCTTGTATCTAGAGCTTTATCTACTCCTCCTGGAGGCTTAAATTTCCAAATTAGAATACATGTATATCCGATTCGTAGGAATATTTTCTCTATGGCTCATGTCGCTCCCCTACCCCTAGGAACTTCATAAAATGGGATAGTGGTAGTCTGCTATAACCACCCATGCCCCTAGATTTATGGCCTACTATACCTATTAATGCCCTCAAAGCTATTTCAATATTTTCCAGAGAAAATTTCAAAATCCCTTCTGAACACCTTCAAGATATAGTGGAGGTATATAGGGTACATAACATATTAGAGGAGAATGTCACATTGAGATTGCTGGCTACCTCTTTCAAAGGAAAGGCCCAAGATTGGTATTCATCTTTGGATTCAGGCTCTATCCTCTCCTAGTACCAGCTTGGAGAGCACTTGTTTGAACGCTTCTTAGAGAAGGGAGACCGTTTCATGTTACTGCAACAATTGATTACCATCAAGAGAGCTTCACATGATGACATGAGAGAATTTAACACTAGATTCCATAAGAATTGGAAAAGGATCCTCATGACTGCTCAACCTCAGACCTCCATGGAATTCACATTGTATCTTAGAAAGGCCTTTAACCTAGATAACATAGTCATAATAACCTCTATGGGAGGAGACATCTTGCTTGATGCATATGTGGTGGTGGTGCACATGGAAAACAATCTGATCGGTACCAAAAATCTTCTACCATGACCTCTGATGCCAGTCTTTGTAGAAATATTTGATGGTATGAAGGGAGAGGCCACTTTAAGCACTCCCACAACATAGTTAATGTCGGCCACCCTACAGTCTATGAACGTGCATCCCACTGCTCAAGCAAGCATGTCAATATTTTCCTCAATGGTGGTAGATATTAGTGACATGAAGGATCTAATGTAGAATTTCACTAATGAGTTGGTCATTATCAAGTGATAGCAAGCGACGCCTCCAAAGCAGACCATGCAAACCTATGGTGGAGGGAAAACGTCTTATCAATAGAAACCATATGAAGGATTCTACAAAGGAGGAGGTCAATAGATGACATCCACAAACTAGATAGTTCTAATCACCATGCCATTATAGATAGTCAAGGATAGCTTGAATAAAGAGCTAGTCCCAGGCCAAAACAATTTGGCGAAAGATGAAAATGTTTGGTGCTTTTTGTGCAATGATAGTCATATGCCCTAAAATTGCTAAAGGGGAATATGCAGTAGAGGGTAGTGGACCAAAGAAGCAAGGGAATTCTCCTGAATGTGGACGAGTATGAATCATCCAAAATGAAAAATGTACATTTTAGAACACAAATGCAAGGGATGTCCTTGGAGAAGGAGCTAAAAATAGTGCCCAACCATGCTCTATTCTCATGGCTAGAAGAGGAAGAGGTTGTGTTCAAAAATGAAACTCTAATGACTGGTGTCCCACAAGTGTAGCTAGATTATAACAAAAGGTCAAAAAGAAGGCTCACAGGAGAGTACATACAACAAGCTTTGCCACGTCCTTCACCACATCAATCATTCTTATAGGAAAAACCAACTTCATTTCCCATCGTCTGGCCTTTTCCACAACTGCACAACTCATCATTGGAAAAGGTTGAGATGACTAAAAAACCAAGCCTAGTCGTGTTAGAATGATTTCTTCTGAAATCGAGAGAAGTTCCACCATTTAATCCCAAGGCCCAAATAGTCAGGATGTTTGACGTGGTGGAGAAATTGAAGAAGGTTCCTACCAATGTATCATTGTGGGACATCATATCAATTCCCAAACAATTTTTTTTGCTTCAAGAAGCGTTAAAAGGAGAGGAATAAATCCCATGGGCGGATGCAACTCAGTTAGACAATCAAACCGAAGATAACAGATCTGTGCTACCCCATCAGGCTCTGAAATCTACAACTTATGTAAATGATGTAGGGACCACAAAAGAGAAAGATGTAAGTAAAAAAATCCCACGCCTTTCTTTTTAACACTTATAGTGGGTGATAAACTACTGCATAATAATATCATTGATTCAGGGGCTAGCACCCTTGTTATGCCAAAACAAGTGGCAATTGCTTTAAAGCTCAAGTATGAGCCTCTTGAAAAGGGAATCATGCAATTGGATAGGAAGAAGGTTCTAACCTTTGGTTGGATAAAGGACTTTTCCTTGACTCTTTTCTCCTAGCCAAGCCAAACAGTCACACAATAAGTAGTAGTGATAGAGATTCCACCAGTCTTTGGAATGTGTCTATCAAAAGATTTCACCACGAAGCTTGGTGGATACCTAGAACTTGAATGGACCCACCTGATATTGAGAACTAAACATGGGGAAAAGATGAAGATCCTATCCAAATCCTTGCATCTCGAACATATTGCGGATGACGCAAACTTGTGCTTCAAGGATTTATATACCTTTATTCCCCAGCAAGAGAGATAATATGTGGAAATGTTGGAAGAAGAGGAAGGTACAAGCAGGAGAACTCCTAAAGAAGAGGTGTTCCTTAACCAATTCACTAGTTCTGATCCATTTGGTAACTTCCATGTGACAGAGCTGGAAACCTATGTAATTTTTGACGGTGATCAAGTTTTTCCAAAAATGAGCAAGGATCAGGATGAATCCGATGAACTAGATGATTATCATTTGTGGAACTTATATTTTGATGGTGCTAAATGTAAAGCTAGTTCTAGAGCGGGTGTCCAGTTAGTATCTCCAATGGAATCAGAGACCTGTAGGTTCTACCATTTTTAGTTCTTATGCTCCAACGAGGCTAAATATGAAGCTTTGGCTCATGATTTGATTCTATCAGAGTAGGTAGGCATGAGGAGGATACAAGATTTTAGGGATTAGAACTAGTGATAAGCCAGATCTATAGACAAGTGAATATAAAGAATGCAAAGATGAAATCTTACGCACATAGGATATGGGATCTCATCGAGAGTTTCAAAGCCTTCAACATACAAGCAATTCCCCTGTCATAAAATAGTTATTGATTGGATGGTTGTTGACAGTCCACAATTTGAACTAGTTTTTGACCTGATGAAGCAGAGTGCGGTGCAAATCATTATCTGACCCTCAATTCCCAATGACAAAATAAATTGGAAAATTTTGGGTGACGACATTGAAATGTCTTCCGACTATCCACCACCAGGGATGGACTTTCCTGAAGATACAAGGAATGAAAAAAACATTCTATAAAGATTCAGGGGGTAATAAAAAATTTGACGTCAAAAGCAACAAAAAACTGAAAGACGGAAGGGGAGACCCTTCCAAAGACAAGAAAAGGCTAAAGAATCTATGCTTCAGATATGATCTCAGAAGATACAACCCAGGAATATTGTATTGTGTTGTTGATTTGGCCAAAGGATTCAAACCTAGCCAAAAAAAACAAAGGTTAGTCGACCCGAAGGTTGAAGCTATGATGGCGCAGGAGCTTGCTAGGTGGGTTAAATCCAAGACCATACGCGCATTTCCATTGATGGAGCAAATTTTATGGGCCATGACTAGACCAGGGATTTTCTCCTTGTTAGATGATTCCTCAAGAATTCAAAGATGTCATTGGAACTCTCTAATGCTAATTATGCATCTTTTCAATGGACAGTAAGCATTTCCTTAGAAGGGTTGATCAACTAGACTATCCTCATAAATATGGGTGACCCAACAATCTTTTCAAAATCAAAAGATGATCATTTCAATCATCTAGAATTTTTTTCCAAAAATGAAAACAGTTCAAGATTTCTATAAATCCCAATTTTTTTTTCTTTCAAGTACCTCAAAGAAAGCTTCCTAGCTTCCTAATATCAAAAGAGGGAACAACCATAAAGCCCAAAAAGGTCCGAGCAACAAAGGGGCTACAATTTTTTTGGGGAAAATTAATTTTGTCATTAGATTCATATTAGATGCTGCAAGCATTGCACGATGGGCCACCCAAATGTTTAAATAGAACCTAGCTTTTGAATGGAATTCCCAAGACACAACAACTTCTGATGAACTAAAGACGGCCCTCTCCATAACCCTAGCGCTGGTTAGCCTAGATTTTTTTGAAAGTTTTTTACTCTACGAGAAAAGTGGCTGACATAATATAGTTCGTATGTTTACTCAGATGAATGAGGGATACAATGAAGATCATCCTATTGAATTTTGTTCAAGGACCCTGAAAGGTTTCAAAGCCATTGTGTGGGGATACATCACAAAAGGAAAAATCGCTAATTTCCTTAGAGAGCTAATAGTTAGGTTTGGACAGCTCAAAATTGTTATATTTGTCAATGCCCTAGTTTCATGGAATCAGGAACGTCAAATTTGGCTATCCAAAGAAGGGTTTTCCTGAAAGGTTCATCAAGTTACTACCCATAAGGGAATGAGTTAGCAAGATTGACCAACAAAGCCTAATCAAGTTAGACGAGTATATTGGGTCAAAACAACAAAAGGATTGGCATAAAAATATGTTGCTTGCTCTATAGGTGGATCTAATTACCCCCAATCAGATTTTAAAGATCTCCCCTTATGAGTTGGTGTATGAAAAAGAGGTAGTAATACCCATTTCCATAGAAATCCCTTCTTTGCAACTACTGAAAGCTCTGCAGTTTAAAAAAATGGAAAAATGGAGGCACAACTGGAACAATCCCTCAAGCTAGAGGAAGATATAAAAAAGGCCCACATAGCCATGATCAATTTCCAGCAGGTGGCCAACCAAGGGTTCAAAAAAAGTACTTCTAACTCAGAATTCAAAAGAAGGAGCTTAGTGCTAAAGTACGAGGAATGTACTAAAAAACCAAGGCAACACATTAAATTTGAAACACTGTGGAAAAGGCCTTTTTGAATTAGCGCATATAGAGGAAAGAATGTGTATGAATTTGAAGATATGAAAGGAAACACTTTAGATATACTGGTGAATGGTATTTATCTGAAGATTTTTTAATTAAAATGCACAGTTCTTTGAAAAATTTAATAGTTATGTACCATATGTAAAAGATTTGTTGATATTTCAAATTTTTGAGAATAATAGCCAAAAGAACACTAAAGAAACAAAAAACGTCGTATTATATTATATTCATTGAGAATTTACATATAATGTATGGATTGAGGCTCAGAATTGAACATGAAGCTCTCTCGAGCGAAACCAAAAAGGAGTAATGACTAAAAAAGAAGAAAAAAGGAAGGCAATGATAAAAAAATAGTAAAATTAGGCCTCCAACCATTGTAGTCGAAGGAAAGGGTTCATCATTGGGTTCTTCTTCTTCTTCTTCTTCGATGTTTTTATCAGGATGCAAAAAGAGGGAAAACACATGTGGGCCACACAATGTAGACCTAAGATCTACTCTTCACAAATTTGCACTAGAAAGTTGAAGTGTTTCCTCCAAGTGATCCTCGAAACCTGCTCTACGCCATACTCTTGTAGAAGAAAAGTGATCGTTGGCTGAGAAGAGTAGCGGTACGTCTCAACATCCATGGTGCAGAAATTAGTCAAGAAGGGAAGTCAGGGTACGTCTATTCCATAGTCTATGTGCATACAAAGGTCCATAGTGCTTGGAATACCAACACCCAGGATGGCTACTCATACTATCTCTCCAAGCCCCTTCATCAGTGAAGTATCCATTTTTTATTTGGCACAATTGAATTATCATGGGCTTGGACACATTCAGGTCTAGCAGTGAGGCCACAAATTGGGAAAGAAAGTTGCAGTTTCTTCGAAGTTGGTTCTCATTGGTAATGAAGTCTACAGTGACTACACACTTGAACACTACCATGAAAAGAGTTTCACATTTCTTCACCAAACGCTTGATTTGGTCATTAGCGACCTCTGTCAAGAAGCAGTTTTATGGTCTCCATGGAAGAAGATGAATAGGGGTACCAAGGCCAACTGACATTTTGATCAAGAGAAAATTATGGCAGAAATGGGAATAAGTGGAAGGCTAGCTTTCTTAGGAGACTATTTGTTCAAATGAATGTTGCAAAAGGTAGTGTAGTTATATATCAAAAAAGTGAACCAACAAACACAAACAACAAAATGTCTATTTTTGGCTAGATGACAATGATTTTTTTTCAGATAGAACATAGCAAGGTAGATGAATCATATAGAGGATTGAACATAATGCTTTGAGAAATAAATTTGGGAGTTGGAAGTAAATACTATCATACACTGATTGTTGACATGTTTCCTTCACCATCATCAGCACCAACTAGCTTACTAATGAGAAAAGACACATGGATTAACGTGCTAAAACTTTGAAAAATTAATGGTTGCATCTTTTTAGGGGTACCTTACATCACCTCAACACATTTTGTATGATGAAAAGCATGCTTTTCAATGCAATAAATTTATTTGTGAAGGACACGGCGAGGAGAATGTACTAATTACATTCTCATAGCATTCTTGGTATTCCCAAGGGATATAGATTTGATGTTCACACGTATTTCCCCAGTGTCATCATTTAATGGACTAGTAGTAATGGCGTAGTCTTAACTACATGCATGGTTAAGAGAATTAATTGCACTCAAAAGTAATTTTTCTCTAAAGAAGTAAAAGGAAAGTGGCTAAGCAAAGGTCTCTGCAACTTTCTTGTACAATCATAGTGGAAGCGTCTACCTCTAGCAGACAAGCTATGGTTTCAAATAGAAGGTCTGGTTATGCTAATATTTTTGGGCACTACTCATTTGCTAATGCCCCAACACCAGAGGAATGACCATTTGAGCATTGTCGAAAGATCCAACCTGCTAAGCACATTTAAAGAGAGGTGGTACAAGACATCACTGATAATGTTTTTGACCCTCATTTGTCCACTAACCCTAAAAATCTTAGGGAAGGTGAATTTTAGAGGATGCTAGAACATGAACCATCAGAGGATTTTGCATTTTAACTCTGAAATAGTGGTCTTCCATAGTTTATGTTGCTTGATGTGCATCTGTGCCCAGAGTTGGTTGACACATGTGCAAAGAGGTTCAACAAAAATACAGAGACCATTGAGAGCCATGGGATCAAGATTACCATTTCTGCCAAAGCTATATGGGATATGTTATGCTTCCCTACGAGCTGGGGTGTCGAGCCTTTTGATGAGGAGAAAATGGATTCCCTAGGGGAAGACATGTTTGGGAAAACAAATTTCTATGAGGATGAAACAAAGGAAAGGCCACATAGAGGATATATTTGTTGGCCCGTTTCATGCAAGAAATTTAAGAAGGATACATAGTCTATGTTCTCAATGTTGGCCTAGGTTTTTGGCCTTGACAATGATAAGGAGGTCAACCCTTTCCAGTTTTCCCTAGGCCTTGCACTCAAAAGAGAAAACGTTCTGAGGCGTTATGATTTTTCTGACATAATAGCTAAGAATATCAAAGAACTGTTAAAGAATTACCACACAAAGTCCAAGTTTAGGTATTCTTATGTTCTAGTTCATTTGCTTTTACATCAAAATTTTGAGTGGTTAGGAAGAAATGTACCGGTATCTAGACTAGATGAAAGGGGTTGTCTCCAACCAGTTTTTGTATGGACCCCTATGCTTACAAAAACTGGAGATTATTATCAATTTTGTAGATAATTTTTTGAGGCCAATACTCTAGGATTTGTTGCCTCACCCCATTGGTTGTTTCTCTCCAAAGGTTATAGGATGGATAGAGAATCCACCTATCCCATTGGATTATTTCCTGGGTGAATATTTCATGTTTGTCAAGTTTCACAATTTTCCTAGGGAGGCTTTATGACTCCCAATATTTGTAACTGATAGGGTTTTTGTGCTAGAGGCATGTCACCAAGTATTTGCCATTGACAGGGTTTATGTCGCCAAAAGGAGAAAAACAAAGCTTTACGATCTTTCTCTCATGATTGCTAAGAGTCAAGTAATACTGACTAAGTGGAAGGATGAGGACGAGATCATGGATTTATTAGCAGCTTTGGGTTTGGTCATCATTCATGAAAAGTGGGATTATAACCCGAATGAGATTTTGACTTTATGACATGAGATGAGGGAATATTTACAAAGAAGAAGGAACCCAGGTTGAGAAAGCCCAAAGGTATACATTGACCTAGGTTGCATTCCAGAGGAGCAGCCAAAATGGTTAAGTTTCTATGAGCCATAGGCGGGATATTAAAGGAATCTCCCAATAAGCAAGTCTCTCAATACATAATTAAAGAAAAGAGGTTGGTTGAAAAGAAAGAAGTCTGACTTATGGAGATTCTGAGAGGAGATGAGATTTCTAGGTGCCCTATTAGGCAAATTTCCACTCGATGATGAATTTGAGGATTTATATGACAAGGAGGTTGATTCTGATAATAGGAATCCAAAAAACAATCATGAAATTGATGAAGAAAGAGTTCCACCCCAGGTTTCTAGACCACAAGAGTTCGACAACCAAAGAAATTTGAGGCAAGTAGGTTCACAAGCTCCATCTACCTCTGGTGATTGAAATAAAGGAAAAAGGACCCAACGGTCTCCAAGGTCATCTTCTGCAACTGTTGAAGGTCAAGTTTTAGAAGAATCTCTAGCCAGGGGATCAGAACATACTAGTTCTAGTCATATGAAATGAAGAAGGATCAAAGACCTAGGTACTCCTGACGTGTTAGTCTGATAAGAAGAAAAAGTGGAGTTTGTACTACAAAATTTTTCATCCACCATGGCTCAGGTAAGTTGTGTTCCCCCTCTTCTCCTTATTTTTGCATCTTTGGTCAACCCCTTACCTCCTATCATGGAAATAGATCCTCCATCATCGGCCCCTAAATTGATAATTCTAAATGTGCCCCTGCCATTTTAAGCGAATCCACTGATACCATCTTGCACACTAAAGGAGCATCATCCACCGAAGTCGTCGTTGTGTCATTGAATGCCCTGTAAAAGGCCCCTATTGGATCCGCTGAAACTATCACTTTTCCCATTGCTCAAATTCCATCCAATAAAGGGAAGGTGCCTCTCCATCAACCTAGTTTTGTTTTTACCCCTACTAGTTTTTCTTTTGCTCAATTTGTCATCCTGCCCTTTTCTAGGATCAGGCTTCCTTTTGTGTCCCCCCATGCTGACACATCTGAAGTTTCCCTTACCATCACTCTTTTTGGGCTTCCCCCTAGTTCTTCCATTTTTAGCATAGAGTGTGAGTGTTCCTCAAACCCTTCAAGGCCATTTCGATGCTACCAGATAGGCTCGAAAGGCTAGAAAGCATAAAATATTGTCAAAAATACCAAGAATCCCACTAACAAGAAGATTGAAGCCTATTTTAATGAAGAGAGAAAATATTTTCTTATTATCACCATGAAGGTGCTCATTTCAAAGCTTGACGGGAAAATGTAGATGGAAGATTACAACATCCATTTTTGTGGGCCTAGACTTGAGTGAAACTCGTCCACGCGATAAGGTTGTCCTAGCCAACGCCACATAGAAGGTAGTATATGCTCACTATGAGAGGCTAGATAGGAGATGAAAGAAGCACGAGGTGGAGTTGGTAAATGTGAAAGAATCAATAAGCAGATTGCAAAATGAGATTCGAGCCAGAGAAGTTGTAGTGACTCAAGTAAGGAAAATTCAAGGATAGCAAGAAGATGCATGTAAGTTACTTGCAGATGTTTTGAGTAAGCGAGTTCAACTTCACACCAAAATTGGAAATTTAAAAGGAGAGATAAATGATGTCCAATCCCAAAGCTTCAATGATCTTTGGAGGATCCAGGGGGAAGTAGAGGAGTCAAGATAAGAAGTCAAAAGATTAGTTTTGTATTAGCAAATGTGCTTCGAGAGAAGGGCCAAATGAAAGAAAATATAAGGGAAAGAGAGACTCATTTTAACTAGGAGTTGGCTGTTGTGCGAGGGTCTGGACCCCTCCCTATAATAAGGAGACTGATAACTATGCATTGGGAGCAGATCATAGCTAGTTTTGTTGTTCTTGGACCTATCTTACAGTTTTTAAGGGATGTTCAGGAACTGAATGCCAAGGTTGGACCAATGGCCAATCACTTCCTGCAAAAGTTCTCATCTCGAGTGGTAGATTCCCAAATTTTTATGTCCAAATTATGCATTTTCCCTAACCAACCCTAGAAAGAGCAAGAATTTCCAATCGATGGATCGCCTCCATCAAAGCTAATGAGATTATCAATTGTCATAGGGTTGCGAAAAAATGTAAAGAGTGTCAGATAGTGTTGAATAAGTGGGTTGTCGAGATCAAGGACTTTGACATCTTGGTTAGTTTCGGTTTGCCTCCTCTTCTTTCACCAGATGAAGATACTTTGAAAATGGAGTAGGTCAATGATGCAATCTAATGCAAGATCTAGGCCTCATTAGAACTTCCAAGCTCAAGTCCCATGCCCACAATTGATGATATTGAGAGTGAGATCTATCCTCTTTCTCAACTCTATTATCACCTGGTTGTGTTTTCTTCCAGATGGGGTGCATCTCTTTTAAAGAGATTTTCAATCTTGAGAAATCATTGTAAACACCTAAAAATGACCTAGGCTTGCAAGCTTCATTTTTACCACTTTCATCCTAGCATAATTATGTCATTTATTTATGTCCTTGGTCCACATTCGACTATTGATTAAATAATTCATGATTATTTAATTAATTCATGTCCTTTCATTCCTCTTGATTATTAAATAAATAAATTGCATTTATTTATTAAATACGTCATTAACTGTCTAAGTCTTTCTTTAATTAAATAAATTTCTTAATTTATTTAATTCCCCTTTGTCATTTAATTCTTATTGATTATTAAATAAATGAATTTCATTTATTTATTTAATACGTCACTAACTGTCTTAATTAAATAAATTGATTAATTTATTTAATTAATTAGTCTAATCTGCTAAATTAAATAATTAAATTTAATTATTTAATTGCCAATTTAATATTCTTCTCATTTTAAATAAATTAAATTATTTAAAATGTCATTTCAATCTTAACTGTCAGTCCGTTTTGATAAATAATCTGAAAAGATTATTTATTATCTCTCAAAATCCATAATTTGAATTAACTCAATTCAAAATGGTAACTAATCTTCCAAAAATCAAGTAATCGGGCAGATTCTTGATTTTCCAAATCTGATCTTCAGTCCAACTCTTATCTTCTTGATTTTTCGAATCTCACAAATCAGGCAGTCTTTATCTTCTTGATTTTTGAAAATTCTTATTTTCTAATTAATTTATCTCATTTATTCTCCACCGTCGATCCGATTATCTGAGATATTATTGTGACTGTTCAATTAAGGAATTTTCCCTAACCTTGATTAGGGATTCTCAGATTTAATCTGGACCTCTCGTTCTAGGTCTTTCTTAGAATTCAATCTCATCCATCCACTCAAAATTGTGCTTTCTATAAAAGACAATTTTGCTCATAATTTTGGGATCCGACAACTTCATTTTTAATTTAATAGTCATTATAGTCATTTGGCATTAGTAGTCATTATTTTCATAGACATTGTCATAGTCATGGGTATTTAGACATTGCATAAATCCTTTAAAGATTGTTGTAGGTCTTAGACATTTTTAGATTGCTCGAACGAAGAATCTGAGGGCAACATCATCCAGCAAGTAAGAAGGTGCTATGGAGGTAATCATGGAAAATGCGATTTACAGGTATAACCGTTTTATTGCTTAATTTCCTTTGTACTCGATAGATCTTTGGGTTTATTGTCATTTATGATTTATATTGATTTGATTGATCTAATCTAATCCTTAAAATAAATCCTTAGTTACAATCATATAGGCAGATCTAGACCCTTGTCCTACTAACTAATGAAAACTAGGAGGCTCAGTGTGTCACTCTCCTCAAACACCAAGAACAATTGGAGCCCTAGGTTTGTATCTCTGTAAAGCGAGGAACCCTATAAGTTGCCAGAACTATGAAGAATTTTTTTCCTTAGTCATTTTCATTTTCACCTTGTCTGAAGGTTTTTAGTTTTGGGTGCACTTCTGCTTGAAAAGAATTGTTGGGAAGGTGTGCAACGTGCCACGTGGTGGTTGCGTAGCTTTCATCTCTAGTCTTCCTTTTGTGAGAAATTTTGAGACATGTGTTGACTCATCAGGCATTCTCTTGGGAGCTATATTCATGAGCTTGGAGGTTTTCACCTAGTTGACACATCACATCTTCACCATTGGCAGTTTGCATCTCCTACGAAGTAACATGTTTCAGGAGTTTGTTGGAGTTGGCATGCCTTTTTCCCTTCTTTATTTTTGTGATGAAGTTGTAAGTTTGTGCCTCAGGATAGTGTGATCGGTCAACAAGATCTCTTGCCAAAATTTTCTTAGGATTTGATCATCTACAAGCCTCCATCTTTGCTAAAATATCTAATGGAAATTAATGCAGTAGATGAGAATTAATGAGCAAAGATATTTGTGGCCTAACCAAGGATCCACGATTAGATTGCAAGCTATCATGTATCAACATCTGGTAGTAATTGCTTCTATGCTAAGGCAATGCTTTCTTCCTTTGGTGGCTATATAACTAGGGTAACGACACAATGAAGGGTTGGATTCCAAGTTACAATTTCTTGGCTAAGAAATTTTTTATTTATTTTTCTTAGGGTTTTAGAATTGTTTCTCAGAAGCAAGTTGTAAAACTACTTTATTTGTGCATGTTATATCTATTAAGGTTTAAACTATTTTTGGATTGGCATCTGCCCTTTGTTTCAAAGTTCATTTGATATTTAAAAGAATGAACTACTGAGGATAATTTGTTGAAACTATGCATGTATGGCCTTTTTCAAGCTTTCTTTCTTAATATATTCATTTTGAATGAATCGCTATGTCTTGCAAGCTGGATCTAGATAGTTTAAGTAGTGGATTTCTATGTTGCATGCTTGTATGGTAGAGTAGTAGCTTAGGTAAACTAGACTATGTCATTGGATGTCTCTATTTTTCTAAAAGTTGTTATTTTATTGTACTATGTTGTATTAGGGGGAAGAGTTCATGTTATTTATGAGATATTGTTCTCATAATTGTAAGAATTCTTTATGTTTGATCCGACCTTAATGAACACTTCCTGCGGAAAGATTTGAAAGTCTGCAATGTGCTTGAAGTTAGCTTTTGATGTTCATTCTCTTTCCAACAATGAAGGGTTGTGGTGTTTTGTGTCTATTTATATCACTCATTGGAATGATTTGGGTTTGAAATGTTGTAAAAGGTTTGGTGCATTACCTTTTATGTTTAATGTTTACATTTCCTTCTCCCCTTATCTCAAAACCCCAAAGAAGAGACGACTTTCTATAAAAATCCCAGAGGTATTCAATAAGATGCAAATTTCCCCCCACTCATTGAATTTCCCATAAGAATGCTGAAGAGGCACAAGAATTGATGATCAATAAATAAGATGGTGGATAGGCTTAAAAAATGCAATCCAAACTATGATCCTATGCCAAATATTAAGGGTGAGTTCAATAGAATTGTCCATTTTATGGAAAATTTTGAGATTATAGTGGGTGTCCTGAGGGAAGAGCATGTGGTTACAGATAAAGGGAAATTTGTGGCAGTTGAGGAAGATCCCAATGTAGTATTGGAGGAGAGACCCTCCTACCAACTACAATCAAAGATAAGAATATATTCTAGAAAGAAGAAGACAATAGAGAAAAAGTAAACATTGCTGACCCCTACTACATCAGAATGATCAAGGGAAACTTTTCCCAAAAGATCAGTGTGATAACCCCAAGATAGGATCCATCCATTGTGATTGATGTAGATTCACCCCCTGGAAGTCCTGCTCCATCAAAGAAACCACTTGCTAAGAAGCAAAATATTGAGGCTAAAGGGGTAGTTGACTACCATGATATAGAGGAGGATGATATTCTTATTACTCCTGAAGAAATGTAGCAAGGAAAACCTTATCTCATAAGGGAGGTTGCCTCAAGTTCAAGAGAAAGTGGCCATAGACTTGAAAATGTTGATCTTAGTTGTTTGAACAATGCAGATGATTTGAGGCAAGAAGCCTGCAAAGTATTCATGGAGGATGATTATTTTATTGAAACTAAGACATTCAAGAAAATGTAAGGAAAGTTATGAGGGAGGAGTTCAAAAATATTATAGCTAAGGAGGCTAGAGAAATTGTACAAAAGAGTGTTACCTGAGTGGGACATAGCCAATAAAGTGGTGTTGGACACCATAAGGAGTTCTAAAAAGACCCTATTTCGAAATGAAGAAGAGGCCAAATTGGCACTTCAGGGATCAACATTCAGTGAAGAATGGGATTCATTGGTAATTTTTACATTGTCTTTGGGATCCAGAAAGCTAGTAGTTGTTGAGCCAGCTAACTTCAGTAGATAATTGGTTATAAAGAGAGTCTTACAGACTCCAACCTTGGAAGCAACAAATATGGTAGTAAATGTTGCAAAATTCACCAAAGCAATAGTAGAGAGCCTTACTCTTCAAAGGGATAGGTATAGGATTGAGCACAATGAATTGATTTATGAATATAATGAAAGTCCATAGAAGGTGGTTGTACTAGAAACTAAGGTAGCATTATACAAGCAACAAATAGACATATTGAGGGAACAAGGCCCAACTAGCTCAAGTCACCCTACACCCACATCTCCAATGACATAGCCTCAATCTCCTATTCCACCAGAACAAGCCTTGGTAATAGTACCATATAACATGGGTCAGGAACCACTTACAATTGAGGAACCAATCACATTAGGTGCAACTCCATCAATCGATCCTACCAAGGAGGAATTTATGCTATAAGTTAAAGAATACAAGAGATTGCTTCAACAAGTTCAAAACACCATTCATGAGAACAATTTAAAGATTGTTCATACTATTTTGAAGCATATAAATAAAAATATTCAAGGTAAATTGAATAGTGTTCATTCAAATTATTCTTTAATGTTGTAAGTAGTAAGGTTATCTTAGAGGGATAATGAATTGGCCACCCCAATCTTAGATAAATGGATTCCTAGGGTTGATAATTTGAGATTCATGGAAATTAGGGCTAAGCAAAAAGAGGATAGATATATGAGGGTGGTCCAAACTTATAGGTTTTTAGTTGAGGTTAGGGAACAAATTTTTAGGGGTATGCTACCCCATTAGAGTAGAAAATAAGAGATTTGAAGTCCAAGTTTGATGAGGTAAATTTGACATTGTTAGCTGATATTTAGCATATGTATGATTAGGTGAAACCCCTACAAACATGTAAGGACTAGGTGGAAACCACAATTATTTCTCAAGTAGCTCTTATTTGTGAGAAGGTTGACATTGATATGTTGAAGAATTCTTTGGAAAATTTGTCTTTCATCATCAGCTTCATTAGAAGATTTTGATAAGGAATCCAATTTAGTAATGGAAAAGTACTCTCCATATAGAAAGAAGATGGGTGAAATCATTGATTTCAATTGGCCATCTAATGCAAAATATGAGTAGTGGAAGAGGATATTTATTGATGAATTGGATTTGTGAACACAAGAATGGAGAACACATATTCTTGGTTAGGTATAGTACAGTTATGTCTTTAGAGATTATGATACATAAAAGATATGTGTATCCAAATTTAAAACACTATAGGTAAATTTCGACCACCAATGACTGGGATGTTGACTTGGATGTTTATTCACCTTTTCATATCTTGCATATTTTTGTCATTTTTCTCAAAGGAATGAATATGTTGCAATGGTTAGAAGATTATTCTTTTCAACAAAGTTCCTTCTGGAAGGTAGGTCTATCCTCCTTAGCAAATGTAAATAAATTTTGCCTCATATATGTTCCATCCAATTGAAAGTGTAAATATAACTGCAAAGGGAATATATGTTATAATGGTCAAATTGAAATGTGACATGTGTACTTTTCGGCCTGAAGCTTATTTTTCTCCCTTGTTATCATAAAAGGGAATTTAGGGCCATTAGTATGGGTCTCTTGTTGAATTCTAGATCCGAATTATGTAAATTGTGAACACAAAGAGAACATATTTGATTTATGTATCTTAAGTTTTGAATCGAGCAAGTGAATTTTGTCACTTGTATGGTTTCTGAGCATATCTGAACAATAATGCAAATCTCTTGAGTCTATCACCTCTCTAGCTTTGTACTATATCTGAATTATTAATTAAAATTTGATCAAGAGTCCTTTCATTAATCTTCATTGTCATTGTGCTTTGATGTGTTTGAATTTAGGCTTTGGTTTAATAGATTAGTTAAAATGCTTTAATTAAATCATGAATTCATATACTTGTTTAGTGGATCTGACAAGTAGTCATATAGTTTGAGTATTGATATGTGAATTGAAAGGAAATCTCATAAATATTATGGATGTTTAGGATTGTAGGCATCCTTTTAAAATCTGCAAACTAAACTTCAAACAATGGGTTAGTATTATGCAAACTCTATTAAAAATGCCTCTATGAAATGCCTTGTGAATGTTTCCAAATGCAACAAATGATATTAGAAAGACTAAAGCATCATGAAAACAAAACCAAGTTACCTATTCCATAGTTGGATTGGTGTCACATGTGCTAGTGACCCTTTCCCAATCCTTGATCAAAGCTCAAATGATAAAATGCAATGGAGATGGTGGAGTGATGATGAACAAGATCAAATCTCAAATGAAGAGAGTAACCTTGCAATAGATTGTGAAGGATTTGCTTGAGGATGATGCTTGTATTTAAAGATTTTCAAAATGTTGAATGTTGAAGAGGGACCAATGTGGGATAAGATTCTGCCAATGATTAAGGACACTTGTCATCATGTGATTAGTTGATGCATGTGCAAGATTTGGGAAGAGTGCCCAAGAGGGGGAAAATTTGAATTCAAATTTTGCCATAAATGCTGAGAGGGGGACAAGGAAAAACAGCAATAAATCCATGTTTGACTTGTCATGTTTGAAAGAAAATGAGTGTTTTAATAAATCAATAAAATTGATTTATTGTGCAAGTGGCTAGGTCTAGATAATGCAAGTGGGATGTGATTACATTAGATTAGGATTAGATGATGATCATGCTGATTAATGCTGATTAGGTGAGTTGACATTTTGGACTTTGGAAAATGATTTAAGATTTGATTTAAATGGCTTTTTGATTTTAAATAACCTTAGGCAATGAAATTATTTAAATGGATGAAGGTGATGAATGGATCCAATGCAAGAGCTAATTTGACCGAATCTGATCGAATGCATAATGTGAATTTTGCATGTCTACATTTTGCCCCTCTTTGAAGCAATGTACTTGTTGCGTTGGTTCAAAGAATAAACTTGCCGCAATCAAAATTAAAAAATTTCATGATTTTTCGGATGCCCCAGCGGAAAGAAGTACACTGGTACATTGCCCCTCGAGAGATCGAGTGAAAAGATTCGATTTGAGGGTCGATCTCGATAAAGAGGTTCAAAATGGATGGTTATGGATGACGATGCAAATGAGATGATTTTAAGATGCTTAGAATAACAAATCTATATTATCCTAAACAACTTAAATGATGATATGATATGAGATGGATGAGATTGATGATGTGATATGCGTGATTATGCAACGGATGATTTATGATATGCTTAGACTAACAGATCTATATTATGATGATGATATGCAATGCATGTGAAATGATCGATGTTTCCTATGATGTATGATATGAATGATATGTGGTATGCAGTTTATTGATGGTTTGCAGATGCAGGATGGATGCATGATGGATGCATGATGTTAGTGCGAAATGAGATGATGACAAGAGGATCCAACAAGTCCATGATTGGTCGAGACTTTATTAGAGATGATGATGATAGATGATGATGATGATAAATGATGATGATGATAAATGATGATGATGATAAATGATGATTTTCTTATCAAGGATTGGGATTTTCAAAGGATCACTTACTTTATTGTTTGATAACACGCCTAAGCACGATGCATCAAGGTATGAAGGACCAGGATGGCGTGGTACTTAGTGTGATGGACTTTGACTCAACAAGCAGATAGGAGTATTCTTGTTCACACTTGACATACGGAAACCTTGCTAGGGCGTACCTAACAAAGCAAGTATTCGCCAAGTTATATTACAAGAGCATCCAACAAGCACAGCAGACAAAAGATAATGATCGTTGCCCCATTCCTATCTCTCTAAATCCTTCGTTCGGATATCATCGAGAGGTCCTTGGAATGAGCGCAATAAGATAAATCAAAAGAAAAGATCAAGTACGCAAACAAGCCAATGTTCTTCATACCTCTAGCCAAAGGAATGTGTTTCAAAAGATGGGAGCCAAAACTCATTGCCAAAAGATAATGTCCATTGTCGGAACGGATCCTAGGACATGTTAATGACACGTCATTTTGTTTACCCAAATTGGTTGATTTGATAAAAGTGCCCATTGTCGGAACGGATCCTAGGAAATGCTTTGTATCAAATGATGATGAAATTGATTTATGATTTATATGCCATTGATAAGAAAAGAGTTGACCAACTTGCTTGCCGACAGACCTATACTTGAGATTTTGACAGTTTAGGTTTTCACATTTGACTGCTAGACTTGTTTCTGACTGTTTTACCAAAGGTTGAGGGTGATGACGATTTATTATGGATGATTGATTATTGCGAGTGTAAGCGAGATGAGGTGGATGGATTTTTTCAAATATTTGGATGTTTTGGAATTTTGCAATGTTTTGAAACTTTTGGTATTTTTAAAGGTTTTACAAATGTTTTGATTTTTGATTTTTACGTGTTTTGGGATTTTCTAAAGATTTTATCGATGTTTTTAGTTTGATGTTTCCAAATGTTTTTAGTTTTGATGTTTTGAATGTTTTGGATTTTAGCGTTTTGAATGTTTTTTGGATTTTGATGTTTTGAATGTTTTTGGATTTTGATGTCGGGGCTGATCAAAGATTAGCCTTGCCTCTACGTTAAGCTTCGAAGGCAGCGTAGTTAGTTTTAATGTTTTTGATGTTTTTGACTTTTGAGTGTTTTGGATTTTTTGATGTTTTGGATGTTTTGGATTTGATATAGTTTGGGCGAATTGGATATGGATGTGTAATGATATCAGTGCTTTGTTTTGGGATTTTGTTGAAAACCAAGTTAAGGTTGATTGATCAAATCGATGGATTGATGATGATGATAACATTGTTGAGGATACACAACAATGCAAGGGCTGGATTGATCAGGATTGATAATGATAACATCGTCAAGGATACATGACAATGCAAGGATAGTGCTAAGCAACACAAGGATATCTCGAGATGATGATTTTTTGATTGGATTTGATTGATCATGATTGATGAAGCTTGGTTTTCGAACAAAAGATGTTTGGATGATTTGATGTGACGTTTGACGTGCAGCTTAGATGCGACTGATAGTGATTGTTTGGATTGATGTTCAATGAAAGATGAAGCTTGATAAGGACTGTTTTCATCAAAATACACCATGGGCTAGTGATTCGGATTTTTTCGCTCACAAGTGGTGGACCAATTTGATTTCATGTTTTCTAATGTTTGGATCGCCACATAAGCTGGAGGATATAGACCAAGGTTTATTTTCGAAGCAAGATGGATATATCTGCCCCCAATGTCTAGCAATGTATGGAATGCGATGGATGGATGCTCGGATAAGTGTATGGATGGATGGACATGGATTATCTTGCGATAAGATAAGGTGTTCGGATAACGAATGCTCATTTGGATAGTGCTTCAAAGCTCAAATAATGTTGCATAAGATAGGATCAATGAAAACAACCCATGTCAAGATGTTCACCGTAAGCAAGCGTAAAGTGTACCAAAATTTTACCAAGATCAAGATAACTTGCATGATGGACGTAGATAGATGTGAATGGATTGGATAAATGGTTCATGGATGGATGGATTTATTATGGATAAGATGGATGGAATGCTCGATTTATTATGGATGGGATGAGATGCTTTCATTTTGAGCTAGTAGATGCTTTCGATTCCACACATGGCCTTTGTTTGCGGGTTTTAGTCATGGTCTTGCCCAAAGCGCCAAATGATGGTTTTCACTAGAGGGGCGATTTTATCTTTACTATTTTTTATCCTTTTCCTGATTTTTTGGATTTTCATATTTTTTGATTTTTTGGTTTTTGAAAGATTCATGCTGAACCACACAGTGGTGTTGGCGTAGGCATACGTCATAATGTGCCATCGATATCACCTTGAAAATTTTGCTAGATCGTGCGCCAGATTTTGGGATTCATGTCTGCTTCATTAATACGGGGTTAACTCTGTCTTTGTCGCACATCGCAATAGAGTGCCTTCAGAATCCTTATGATGAAGGGTCGTTGCCAATACATGGTAATGTGAGAATTGGATATCATGCGTGGAGGCATGGATGGAGTGTGTTTAGGGATAAGAGATGGATTGGTTGACAGTTTGGAACCTTTGACTCTCCAAACTTGGGAAGATGAGCAATGATGGGTGGATACGGAAGTGTGCATGGAATTAGGACCAACTGCTTGATAACTTTGTACGTTGCTTGAAAAGCCTGCTTTTGATTTTGTGGACATCTTTGATGGATACCTCTCCCTCTTTTAGTTTCCCCATAGTTTCTTTGACTAATGGAGTTTGATAGGGATGATCTTTCTTTGTATGCTTTGGTATCCATATATATTTGATTTGTCCATTATGCTTATCAACTTCTTTTGCTTTGATAACATTCTTCGTACTTTGATTCAAATCTTTCTTTTGACGTTGGTCCAAATTTGTGGATGGGGTGATGGGTGAATGAAGATTCATGGCGTGGCTGGTTGTAGTATTGACATTGATTTCATCATAAGGATTCTTCATGCTCCCTATGTTGACGTTTGCTTGAGACGAAGTTGCCCCCAGTATGGTGGTAGTAGTACCTTCATGCTTTGAATTCTCCTGTTCTAAGAGCTCTTGTGTATAATGCATTCTCTGATAAATGACTGTCATAGGTGACGTTTCAATTTGCTGCTCTGCTAACTCTGGATGTTCTATCTGACTTGTTTCCTTGAGCTGATAATGATGGATATCTTTATTCATGATGTCCTCAATCTGAGTTTGGGACATATTCGATCCTGATGTTGACAACTCCGTTTGATTGTAGGAATTAAGAATCTGCTCTTTTTGTGAAACACAATCTTGTTCTAGATGAAGTTCATCTACGTGCCCATCTGTAGAAAGCATCTCATAGGTAGATGGAGGAGTATGTGCTACATGGATATGATCATCTTGCATGGATAAGAGAGTGTTCATTAGATTATTGTAGTATCTTGAAGATACAAATTCTTGATCTTGATTATTTTCGAAGTTGCTTTTAACATGCTTTGGATCAAGTTCTTGACATGGGTCAGTTTCAAAGGATGGACTGCTTACAAATGGCTCTTGGATATCTTCATTATGCATGGGAAGTGGCTTAATATCTTCATGATTTTTGAGTGGACTTGGATCAGGTGTTGAGTTGAAGATTCCTTCAATATCGGCAATCATGAGGTCGAAGGATGTCAATATGTCTTGGAAAGGGCCATTGCTATACCTTGGTGAAAGATTCTGATCATGCTTTGGCATAAATTCTTGAGATATGTCCTCTACCTCATTAGGTGATGTAGATACATTTTCAACATGATCACTGGTCGATGCCTCGTTGGATGAAGCGAAAATATCTTTATTGATGGATAGATTTTGAACATTGTTTTCAACAATTGCAATAGAGAGATTTCTAATGTCTTCAACCATAGGGTCAAATGATGTTGACATTTCTTGAATTGGATCATTGTTGGGTATTGTCGATGTATTTTGATCATGATTGAGAGGTGACTCTTGACATATATTCATTTGATCATTGGATGGAGTAGACACAACTTCAAGGTATTCAATGATGGAGTGATCTTGATCTTTGTTCTCAACAGTTGTTATCTTTTGTGTTTGTGCTCGTGTTGGTTGGGTAGCTTGAGAGGTTTGGGCAATTTGAGAGGATTGTTGCACTTGTTGAGCTTGTGTTGCTTGTTGCATGGCTAGATATTGTTGGTATCCTTTTTGAAAAGCAGCTTGTAATGTCACATTGTATTGGATTGATGTGGTGGAAATTGGTGGTGGTGGGGGTGGTGGTGGATTCGAAATCATGTTGGATGTAGTGACAAGTGTTTGAGATACGCTTGGATTGATTGTGGGCGTTTGAGATGTGATGGGCGTGATAGTGGTGTTTGGAATGATTGAAGGGATAGTGATGGTTGGAATAACTGAGGTGATAGGTCCTTGGGAGACCGTATTTTGATTGGTTGGGATTATCATTGTTGCTTGATTGGATACCATCTGTTGGTGCGATGTCGATGGTATATTCAAAGGATTTGACGTGATGGTTTGATTGACGTTAGTTGGATTGAATTGGGTGGCGTGATTGGTGTTAGGTAAAGGGGGAATCCCTAAACCAAGGAATGATGTAGGTAATGGTGGTGGAGATTTCCCTTGGCGCAATGCCTCAACTATTTCCGCAATTTGATCTTGCCAAATTTGTTCTTGATTTTGATCTTGCCAAATTTGTTCTTGATTTTGATCTTGACTCACTTGAGATAGTTGATTTGGCTTGTGTTCAAGTAGTTTTGGCATGCATGTTTGCAGTTTTTGAATGGGATTATGGGAAAATTGACTTTGGATAATGTTCTGATTTGGGATGATGTTTAGATTTGGCATGATAGGATGAACATTATTGGTATTGGGAATCATTTTTCCAAAGTTTTTCGAGTTAGGATTCATGTTTTGAAAAGTTGCACTTGGTACATCCACATTTGGTTTGTAGGGATTTGGTGGGATGATGTTGCTTGTTTGAAGATTCATGTATTGATTGTTTGATTGGTGGATTTGCAGATTTGGACTTAGATCTATCATTGGGAAATGTGTTCCAAACTTTGACATGGGCATACTCACACTTGTTGTACCATTGATATTTGTCGAAGGCAATGATCCTATGCATGGACTTTGATAATTGATAGGCATTGCAAGGCTTTGAAGATTCAACTGATTTGGATTGCCCAAGATGTATGGATCAAGTTTATATTCCATGTTCTTCTTGTGTTTTGACTTTGTTATGAAAGTGACCTCCAAGGTTCTTAGGATCAATGACGAGATGAAGGATGAAAGGTGAAGATGATATGGATGATGAACGTTTAGGACTTTGGATCAATGCTAGACTTAGGGCTTGATTTTTTTGATTGGTTTGATTTGGATGATGAACTTGTAAACCCTAAGATGTTGGATGTTATCTTTAGGATGAACTTATTCAAAAGGTTTGCTAATTCAATTAGATGTATGAGAAAGGATGCATTCCCACACACCTAATTAAACAATTGACTTTGATTTGGTTTAAGGATGTACCCAAGTCTAGAATGATGTTTGCAAAGATCTAAAGTTGTTTTGGTGAGATGGATTGATGAATGTTTGGAAGATAGATGAAAGTTTTGATGATCCTAAGAGACTTAGAGAGACTTTGTTTACTAGGCCAAGGTATTGAAGAACACACTTTTCTCTAAGAGCAATCAAAAGACCAATATGACCAAGAGATATCAAGCACATGTGTGGGGTCCAATTTGTTATCTTTGCTTAGTGTATTCCTTTTACCACAAACACACTCTTGATTAAAGTTTCAAACTAAGATGTCCAATGTCTTAATTTCTTTAAACCCCACAAGATATTTTATGTGGAAATTCAATGAACTTAAGGCAAGGGTTTTCCTATTGTTTACTCAAGAAGACAAATTGAGGTATAATCCAATGCTTAGGAACCTCTACGACGTGAATCCGCAGGGAAAGCAGTAACATATGGATTGAGTCAATGATATTTGTCTAAAGAGGGTTTGAAATTTTGAGAACCATGTTGAATGTTTGTTTGCAAAATGTTTTCGAATACACACTGTGTTTTCAAACAAAGAATAATTACAAGCCCTATGGATGTGATAGACAATGTTTGTTGAGTCCCCACTTGGACAAGTCCAGCTACGCCTACTTTTAGCGGATGGTTAGATGCTTGACCCCGGCTCCCCTCCACGGCACTCACTTATCAGGGACCAAGCATCAACACCCATGAAACTCCCATGGCATGCTTTCCATCTCTACTAAAGCCGTAAAATTGTGGGGTGGCTTCAGAATGACCGTTCTTGCACCAACAAATAGATTAAGGATTTTGGCAATTTCTAGCACATGGGTTCTAGTAAGGACTTTCCGTTCGTGGAGATTGACCCACGTGGCAGAGTCCCCTTTCGGATCCATCTTGTCAGACCAACCGCTGATTATGGCGTTTAACCAAAATCCTCATTTATATCCCGGCTGGAAATACTCTTGGCTTTAGAGTGTTACGGGTTGAGTCGTCGCTTGGGTGAGTACTTTTTCCCCAAGGCAGGCCCTCTAAGATAAACAAAAGCGAGCAAAGACACAATCCGTAACTCGATCGATCTTTGATGGCACAAAGAAAGAGAATGTACGCGAAAATTCCCCTACTCACACTCGCACAAGATGTTCATTTTTTTAAGCCCAAAATGAAGTGTTTCAAAGCAATAAAATGTATTTTGAGTGTTTCTCTTGCACCCTAGATCGCACGAAGCGCAAGGGGAGAGGATACGCACTCAAAAGACAATCACTCAAATCAAGCACTTGTTCGTTTTATACCCTTCAAAGCAATTGTGAATTCGTTTTAAGCACCAAAATGAAGTGTGAGGATTGCTTGTTCAATTTTTAACCCAAAACGAAAAGACTAGTCAGTTTCTAGTGTTCAATTTTAAACAATTTTGAAAAAAAAATCAAACATTAATCCCCAAATTGATCTAATTGGTGTAAAAGAGAAAGCAAAACTTGGATGCTCTAATTGTGATAAGCATTTAAAAATGCTCTTTCAAGTTCAATTCTTGATTCTCCAACTCAAACATTAATTCTTCAAATAGTGTTTTCTATGCTTCAACTTTGTTTTCAAGTTCCATGTGCAAATCACTTCAAAAGTGATTGTGATCCTTTAATCCCAATGCCTTCATTTTTCATGCAAACCCTACAAAACAAAAGGTCAACCCAAAAAAAATAAAAATTCCCACCATAGAAATGGAAAAATTCAAAAGTTTGTATGCTAATTTCAATAGTCAGAAAATTTCCAAAGGCAAATAATACAAACTATATACCCACCGTTGCTGCCTTTAATAGAGATCAAATTCAAAATTTGAAACAAATAATGCTCTGCCACATGTGAACGATTTTAGCTGCAAGAGTTACTTATTTAATGCATCCATTGATATTTAAACAAATACTCCACCAATGCATACAGTTGGAAATGAATTACCAACGCATAATGATCTTCCACTGATAAGACTAGCGATATTTATCCTAGACTATGATTCTCCTCTGGTTATCGCCATCACCATCTAACATAAAGCTGTCCTTCAAGATAATAGATTAGCCATTTAAAGAGTTTCTTTGTCAGAACAGAAACAAAGCGTGTGAGCTGTTTACAAATGAACTGCACGCCGACCTAAGTTGCAGCTACCCTATTTCTAGCACCTCGTCTCAGAGTTTCCAAGGCCAGAATGCATGTGGCAGGCAAAAAATGTGGCAGCCTAGACAAGGCCTGCGAACTGCTTGACCGAATGCTTTATGTGAATGCATAGACAAGGCGTTAGAATTGTTTTCTAATAAAATATGGAAGCATAGACAAGGCATGTTTGAAAATGCAACACACATTCAAAGCATTCGATCAAATCTTAAACAAAAGCAGAATACTAAATGCTTTATCGATTTCCACAAGAGCCCATACCGGCTGTAATAAACAACTCCTTTTTAATTTTGATCTGTTTTGTCATTGATTGGCAGAGAAGGGATTAACTGACTGTGCCAGAGAATCAAAGAACATGAAGAGCGACAGCAAGACAAATGCTCATTTAATATCAACGTTGGACAGTTTTGAATAATGTCAATTCAGTGCACTAAATACATAGTCAGCTAATGCGCATCACAGAAATAATAAAAAAAGAATCCAACTTAACTTTCAATTTCTATGCAAACACATTGTTCATCAGTATATGGCGGAATATGAGGATTACATTGGTGTAAGAGCTTTGGCCAAAGAGGCGTAGATATGGCTACTCCAGGCTCGTGAAGACTTTGCAGGTTTTGGTAATTGCGCGCAGGAAGAATTAAAGGTCTTCTATTAGTACAGGAATGGTCCTTCATTCTTTAGGCCACCAAAAATGATAGGTAATGTGGGAAAAAATGAGCCTCATTAACTATAAGACCCTGTCGACTCCTCATTAATAGTTTTGTCTGTAGATTTGACAGAGGATAATGCAGAGAGAGATCAAACGAAAGGAGTGCTTTTACCAAGGTGTTCGACCAACATACTCTGACCCTATCGACCTTACCTCCTGCAACGACATAGGAGTCTAGTTTGCAAGGCAGGGAGTGAAGAGAGGAAAGGAGAAATGACGCTGGAGGAAGGTATTTCCATGGTGCGAGCAGTCACTATGTGAAATGGAATAAGCTGTTCATCTCTTGGCTATTTCTCGGGCATTTGGCAATGATGAATATTGACTTAAACTTAGAAGATTCAAATCACATTTTTATCGATCTACTGTTGGAGGAATGACTTCATATCTCAAGCACGTATTTAATGCAACAAGAAACAAATTGCATCCTATACATAGCTGGAGCCTGCGCATATTATAATGCCTGCACTGGATTCTGAAAAATATGAGCTAAACCATAAGGCTCAAGGCAACATTTGACTTGTATCTAATTCATGTCACATGCCGTTTATACTAGATTTAAATGAATAGACTCATGAAGCATTACTGAGCCTACCGATTGAAGATTCAAGAAAGTGCGCAAAACATGAACAAGAGAATAGTCAGATATGGAAAAAGACAGTCATTATGACAGAATATAATCATAAAAGGAATAAAAAGCACAAGAATGCTGAAGCATAAACCATACACGTTAGCCTTTAGAAATTTATTTAAGATATAAAAGCATAGGCTACACACATTAGATTTTTAGACACTTTCCAGCAAATGAAATCTAATATTAAGCTAACAGATCAGTCATCAATGAAGCTCCATACACTGTTCTGCCCTCCTTCTAGCGCCAAATGTAGGCATCTCTTTTAAAAATCTGCAAACAAACTATTCCTTCAAGCATGGGTTAGTGTTATGCAAACCTATTAAAATGCCTCTATGAAATACCTTAGAAATGCTTCCAAATGCAACAAATGATATTAGAAAGACCAAAGCATTATGAAAACAAAACCAAATTACCTATTCCATAGTTGGATTGGTGTCACATGTGCTAGTGACCCTTTCCCAATCCTTGATCAAAGCTCAAATTGTGCAAATGCAAATGGAGATGGTGGAGTGATGATGAACAAGATCAAATCTCAAATGAAGAGAGTAACCTTGCAATAGATTGTGAAGGATTTGCTTGAGGATGATGCACCTATTTAAAGATTTTCAAAATGCCAAGTGTTGAAGAGGGACCAATGTGGGATTAAGATTCTGCCAATGAGATAAGGACACTTGTCATCATGTGATTAGTTGATGTATATGCAAGATTTGGGAAGAGTGCCCAAGAGGGGAAAATTTGAATTCAAATTTTGCATAAATTTTGAGAGGGGGACAAGGAAAAAGCAGCAATAAATGCCATGTTTGACTTGTCATGTTGAAGAAAATGAGTGTTTTAATAAATCAATAAAATTGATTTATTGTGCAAGGCTAGGTCTAGATAATGCAAGTGGGATGGATTAGCCTTAGATTAGGATTAGATTAATTAATGATTATGCTGATTTAATGCTGATTAACTGATTTGACTTTTTGGACTTTGGAAAATGATTTAAGATTTGATTTAAATGGCTTTTTGATTTTAAATAACCTTAGGCAATGAAATTATTTAAATGGATGAAGGTGATGAATGGATCCAATGCAAGAGCTAATTTGACCGAATCTGATCGAATGCATAATGTGAATTTTGCATGTCTACAAGGATTAAAATAACCTTCTAGTTTGATTTGTTGTGTTTTGACTCCTTTCCCAGAGTTATGACACTGTTTTTAGGTATTATATGCATTTCCCATGGTATTGGTTATCCAATTTGAGAAAAACATACATATTTAATATTTTAATCAATATACCTTTGTTGTGGTTGGTGTTTTATGAATTCTCAACTTTAGAAGTGTGATCTTTCAAAGGAATTGCTAGTTTCTTTAAAGATTTCATCGATTTAGCATTTTAATTGAGAATGTATCTATTAACTATGTAATGTGTGGTATAATTATGTGGTAAGATTATAGGATGCACATTGTGGGATCACCCTCCTAGGTCTTACAAATCCCAAAGTGTGGGAGGCAAGCATCCTAGTTTCCTCTCGTTCATTGGCCAATCATCTCCTAAGTATTCGAGAATTGAATTTGGAAAATTCATAGATGCTTAGTGGGATCTGATTGGTTCTTTAAAATTAACCAAAAAAATGTGCTTAAGTCATTTGTATCTACCTTCAGTTCACATTTTAGGTGTTGAGTTGTTCAGTAAAGTTGTCTAGTATGTTGGATGTCTATGCTAGTGTGTTTAGTTGCATAGAATGAAGGTGTTCTTGAGTTTCAGGTGATTGTAGTACTTGTAGTGAATATTCTAATGATTTGGAATATTCTAAGATTTTTTATGGATATTGTGGAGTGTTTTTCTATGGTCCATGAGATGTTTCTAGATCTTGAGAGGTTTTTTTGAAGTCGCTTGTTAGTCTTAGTGTAGGTTTGGCTAACCTTGTCTGCTAGTGCTAATTTTGGAGGATAATTATTGTTTGAGGAAGTGTTGATAAGTGTGTTGGTATAGTTTTGGGTCTGAATTAAGAGTGGTTTGACTCCATTTCTTTATATGTTGCAAGTGTTTGGTGTCTACCTATTTGGTGTTACATGATTGAGGTGTATATGTTTCCTTAAGGCTAACCTAATTGAGATTGTTTTAGGTTATGTGGTATAAATACAATGAGAATTGTTGTGTGGAAATAAATTAGATTGTGTGATGTGAAATATGTGAATGTGATCAAGTGTGATAATGTGAGTGTGAGCCTTAATGCCGATGACTTCGTAATGTAGTGAGTAGAAGGTGTCTACATTTTAATTTTTTTGATGAGTTGTTTGTGCTTCAGTGGAGCTGTTACTTTGGCATATGAGAGATTCACTATTAGTAGTTCAAATTGGCAGTGAGCCACCCCTTCTTTCATTCTTATTTCTTCTAGATAGTGCATCCTTTGGTAGTGAGCCAGCAGGAGTGATCCTTTCATTATCTTTCTAGGCATTGAGGCTTATTGTATTTAGTGTTGCAATTCATATATTAGTGAGCTAATCCTCATCTTGGTTTTCCACATAAATATGGTGTTCTTATTTGTGTGATGTGTTTGAATTACTTCCTTACATGTTTACATTTTGTTAATTCGTGTTAAGAGTTTTAAAGTGAATAAGGATTTAAGGGCTAATGCAGATCTAAATGTTAATGAGGGTTTTTTGATGTTTTAAAGTATACAACTGATTCACCCCCCCTCTTAGTTGTCATGTGCATCTAACATCACTATGGTAGAAGGAGAGAGGGAGAGATGAAACCAAATCATGTAGTTTAAAAATTTATTAATGTACAAGATCTACTTGAATAATAAAATGAAAGAAACAAAGTATCTAAGGAGAGATAGCGAGACAACTTAGGTATCTAAGGAGAGAGAAAGAGAGGGTAGTGCACTATATGTATGATAAAAGGAGAGAGGGAAAGATAAAACCAACTCATAAATAATTTGTAATAATGTACAAGATAAGACTAATAAAATGAAAGAGAGAGCTTAAAATATCTGAGAGATATAGAGAGAACTTAGAACTAGGTGAGTGCAGGATCATGGGGGTCCAAAAAGAGGTGATATGACAAAAAGTGGTTGATTACTTTTTTTATTCAAATCTAATGAAATGAAAAGGGTTCATTGAGAAAATTGTTAGCTTTCCACCAATGAGATATACCATATTTTGAATTTAATAGGTAATTATTAGTGATTTTATACATGTATTATGATTATAAGTCTTGATTGATAAGATGATTGAAAACATCTACAATTCTCAAATAATTTCACATTTTTCAAATCTAAAAAATGTGACACATTCTATGCTTCCTAGACTATAGGATAAAAAATAAAAAAATAAATTTCATAAATTTTTTAGTAAGTTATGGTGATCAAACAAACAAGTTTTAATATTTTTAAAAATTTCTAGTAAAAAATTCATAACTAATTATTTAGTTGCAAACAAATTATAAAAAAATGCACCACATCCAAGCATGTGTCATCTTCTTATATTGAAATTTCCAAAAAAAAAACTTGTACTTAGGTCAAGGTCAGCCATACACCTGCTTTTTAATTTTTGCCTTAGAGTTTAGTACTACTACATTGGAATTTCAAATTTTTATTCAATAGATTTATTTTTTTCCAAAAAAGGACTAGTATCTTAGAAACTACATTCTATTTTGAACAATTATGTTCTTACATATGGGTATGTGCAAAATCATGATGGGCCAAAAAGTGGCAATATAATGGGTATGTGGCTGACGACTTTTTTTTATATCCAAAATTGATGAAATGAAAAAGGTTTTTAAAGGAGATTCTCAGCTTTCCACCAATATAAATTTTTATTTACTTCGAATTTAGTAAGTAATTATTATTCATTTCGTATTTGAATTATGACTAAAGTCTTGAGTGATAGGCTAATTGAAAAAAATCTATAGCTTTCAAACAATATCACATTTTTTGAATCCAAAATATGTCTCACATTCTATGCTTCACATACTATAGGATTAAAAAATGAAAAATTGAATTTCATGAAGTTTTGATCAAGTTAAGGTGGTCAGACGTATGAGTTTTTTATATTTTTAAAAAGTTGTAATAAAAAAATCATAATTAATTATTTACTTGAAAAAAAATTATAAAAAAATATTCATCACATCGGGACATGATTCCTCTACTTATATCTAAAATCATAAAAAAAAGTATTATCATTTTATTGTGGTTAGGGTGGTCAGACAAACACCTACTTCTTATTTTTTCCCTAAAATTTAAGTACTCTGCATTGAAATTTAAAATTTTGACCAAATAGATTTTTTTTTTAAACAAAACTAGTTTAGAAACTACATTCTATTTGCTAGAGATTCTATTCTTACATATGTTTGAAATAATATAGATAACTTATTCAATTTTTTTCGCCAAGTTTCCTAACTCTGATTTTTCTAAATTTTTTGCCACTTAAGGGCCTATTTTTTCCATGATGATCCCGCACATACCCATATTTTTCAAATTATGTTAATAACTTATTCAAATTTTTATGTAAATTTTCCTAACTCTAGTTTTTTGAATTTTATTTCCACTAGGGGCTGAGTTTGGATCCCCATGATCTTGCACTAACCCACCTATCTAAGGAGAGAGAGAGAGGTTAGATCACTATAGTAGGAGAGAGGGAGATATGGAACCAACTCATGTAGTTAGATATTTTCTTAATGTACAAGATATAATTGACTAATTAAATGAAAGAGAGAGAGAGAAGTATCTAAGGAGAGATATAGAGAGAGATTAGACCTATCTAAGGAGAGAGAGAGAGAGAGAGAGAGAGAGAGAGAGAGAGAGAGAGAGAGAGATGATACCTCATTATAGTAGGAGAGGTTAAACAAACTCATATGTAGTTAGATAAATTCTTAATGTAAAAGATATACTTGACTAATAAAATGAAAGAGAGAGAGAAGTATTAAAGGCGAGATAGAGAGAGTAGGTATCTAAGGAGAGAAAGAGAGGGTAGCACTACATGTATGATAGAAGGAGAGAGGGAGAGATAGAACCAACTCACACTTCTAATTTCTTAATGTACAAGATAATACTAATTTAAAATGAAAGAGAGAAAGAAGTATACAAGGAGAGATAGAGAGAGTAGACCTATATCTAGTGAGAAAGAGGGTAGCACTACATATATGATAGGAGAGAGGGAGAGATGAGAGAGGGGTAAAGAAGAGAAAGGGTAGCACTATGGTCATGCCTTCTAGGTAGAACTTGAAAGATAGAGAGAGAAGAGAGAGAGGTAGCATTATGAATTAGTGGTAAATTAAACATGGTTTATATCAATTAGCTTTCTTTAAAGAGTAACCAACTCATCTAGAACTCATATTTATTAATGTATGATAATATATAAAGTACTTGTAGTAGTAGAAAAGGTATCCCTTTTCCATACTTAATTTGTAATAATTGATAATAAATGAGCCTAAAGTTGCCTTGATTTAGTGTTGTAATGTTTTTTACACATACACATTAGGTATATGACCCCTTTTAATAAAATGGACTTAATGGTGCATTATTTAGGGTGTTATAAAGTGCATATTTACACTTTCACACTAATCTAGGGATTTAATTAATTAATTGAGCTTAATTGGCCCATTAAATTCAAATCCAAGCCTAATTTATTGTATTTATGAGGGATAAAGTCTAACACTCATTAATAATGTTTCACAACACTTAATTTGGAAAGGTTTGAGTCATGGGCTAATGACCTAGGACCCATTTGCTACCTGGCGAATGGGTCCTTCCTAGGTCCTACAACCCCCCCCTTTGACATGCTATTTCATCTTCCCGAAACAAGTCCTAGCTAAGCATGCTAGGACCCATTCACCCTATGGTAAAAGGGTCCTCCTTAACTTAGGACACCCCTTTTTGAACTTATTTTTAGTGATATTTTAGTGATTTCAAATCCTAGATCTGATACCACCTTGAGTTATTTGAATTTTTAGATTAAAACTTAAGTTAAGGATAGATATAAGGTAATTTAACATAGTTTCACCTAGAGAATACTTTCATGAGATCAAGAAATATTCACAAGAGCATTATAGAGCATTCAAGAGCATTTTCAAAGGCATTCAAAGGTAGATTATCAAGGTTTTATTGTTGCAATCAAGGATCTCTTTCACCATGTCAAAATAATGCATGTTGTTGAGCTAATGCGATGTTGTAGCACTGGTGATCAACTTGAAGTCTTCAAATCCATTATCTTATGTCAAGTTCATGATCAAGATCTACACACATTGAGGCCACTTCATGGTAAGTTTCAATTTTTCATTCCAAGGTTCAATTGAGGATTGGTGAGATGCTACAAATTGTTGCTCATTCATCTTTCCTTTTATGCATTATTTTAATTCAAGGTTTAATTACCTAAATGGGGTTTGACCAAGGAAAACCTCTATTCTCTAACAATCAACAATTTTTCTTCTCTCTTGATGTGTGATTGGAGGTTTTAGATTGAAGATCAAGTGGATAACAAAAGTTGAAAAAGTTATTAAGATTGTAAACTTGCAAAAGTTGTCATATTTATTGCAAGATTACGAAAAGTTCTCTACAAAATTCAATTCCAACTTTCAAGAGTTGAATGTGCCTAGGAGCTGGGAGTGTAGACATTGAAGAACAAAACCTAGAAATCACTTTTCCAGAACACTAACAGGGACCCATTTTCCATTGGGAAAATTAGTCCTTAGTGAGCCCTGAAATAACACTTTTCAACAAGGTACACATCATTTTAGCATCTTAAAACCTCTCTTAATTCTGTTATAACAATTATGTTCAATTTTTTATTGTTATTTATGCATTTTACCTCTCATAATCTAGCGAAATAAATAGTCACAAAGGTAGGTGAACCCATTTGATCAAACACATTATGGGTTTAGCCTCTTTTTCTTTGTTTCATTTTGGTGAACTTGACTTTTTGAGCATTGTAATTTTTTTATTTTGGAGTCTATTTTCATCCTAGGTTAGATATTGCATTCATTTGAATTGAATTAGATATCTTTTAAGGTGTCTTAATTTGCATTCAAATTTATATTTCATCTAGGGTTTTAGAATTGCATTGTTTGCATTCTTTAAATTTGAAAAATACAAAAAAAAATAGTCATCTTCCATATCATTTAGATCACATAAAATTGCATTTGAAAATCAAAAAAAAATTGCATATCAAACTAGGTCTTGTAATTCATCATTTTGTCACATTTTCATTTTGCATTTCACATTGTATTTATAGAAAACTGAGCCTGAAACTTACTATAGTAGACCTGAATCTTACTGTAGTAGACCTGAATCTAGAACTCATTAGAAAAGGCTTAACAATACATAAAAAATAATTTCAAAACCATAATCCAAGAATGATTCACCCTAGGGTGAATGAGTTCCTGATCAGACCTAAAACTAAATTTTTGGAATTTAAATTTTTTATTTTGTACTTCTATTTGTTGTTGTTACATCTTTTTTCTAGTTTATTGATTTTTTGTTTCATTAATTTCATTAAATCTAGTTTCATTTTCTTCATTTAGTGCATTTTAAAAATTCAAAATTACATTTACAAATTTCATTTTTAGATTGTTGCATAGTGTAATCAATAAAATACTTTGTTTAGAATCTGAAAAATTGCATTTCATTCTATGGCATTCCATTGCCTCTTTCCGTTTTGGGTTTGCACACTAAGTTTGTAAAACATGTATGAGCTTTACAACTTGGTGCCCTATTAGCAATACTATTGTTAGACATAGTTCGAGGCTCATGTCATCCATGATATACCATTCATCGTGGATCTTGGGTTTTCTAGCTCTCTTCCTAATAGTGTTGATAATCAACCATCTATGGATCATAGTATGCATAAATAATTTCCCATGACTACCATGCCTACAACTAATGTGCTTAATGTTAACAATGCCATTACTCCATTTGACTCTCCCTCCACCTTGTCATTTCAATATTTTCAAATTTCAAATTTATGCATTTATGGGCACATTCATCAAAATGTGCACATGCTTGGCCCATTCACATGGTGAAAAGTGGCTTCTTCATATTGGTTGGGTTTTTGTCCCACATTCATCCATTTTTCCTCTTCTCTCATCAAACTCTTCTATAAATGGAGAGGCTATCCTTCATTTGATCATTCACAACTTCATGCAAAGTTACTCTTTTCACATTGAGAGCTAATTTTGTCCACTTCATTGTCATAGCATAACAATATTCATCATTTGAACTTGTTAAGGGTTGGGAAGGGGTCACTTTTCACATCAAAGTGACACCAATCCACTATGGAATAGGTATACATTATGCTTCTTTTATGCTTTCAATTAGTTGGTTTTGTTATTTTATTTAGAAGGCATGATGTATTATCTCATAGAAGTATTTATAGGTTTGCATAAATTGAACTAACCCATTACTAATGAGTATTGAGGTTTAGGCTATGTGCAGATTTATGGTGCTCACATATGACACTAGAAGGAGGGAAAAATATGACAGTTTAGCATTGGATTTCATTTGATAAAAATGTTTCTAAAAGTTAACCTTTTTTGTCTATATTTCTGCATTTTGAATATATTCCTAAAATCTAACATGTGTTTCCATCCTACATATTTAATTTCATGCTTCAAGAGTTGATATTGATAACTCATTGTATCATTTTGACTTGTGTGCTTCTTAGCTAGGGGTTTCCTATTTGAATCTCCAATACTAAGAAAGTTAAGAATCTCGTTTGTGACATTAATCTTAATGTGTTTGTTTTGTTTGATTGTTGCTTCTCAATAGACCATTCAAGGTTTATTTCATGATATTTGTTGGTTGCAACCTTATCTTTCTTCAAGTGCACTGTAACTCATCTCAATAAATGCATTGTATTGGAACCACATCTTTATGTGGCATGTATTAGATCAATACTTAGGTTGTGCATTGAATGGGCCTTCAATTTAAATGTCATGTCAAATCATGGTTATCAAAATACAAAGTTGGTTCAATAAGCATTACTAAAACACATTTCTATGCTTCATTCTGGCACAGGAAAAATTGATGATAAAGGTTTTTTAAAATGTGGCTTTACGCCTGCTAATAGCCTTTTCTTGGGAATGCATTTATAAGTTTAGATCCTACAAAAGTTTTATAGATGACATTGGGGAATGGCCTTTCCATCTAATTGGTTACAGTAGAAGACTCCATTCGTCGTTTTGTACAATTAATTAAATGCATTAACTTGAAAGTTTCTATAACTATAAAATTCGGCCTTACACCTACCAATGGTATTTGCTTAAGGTTTTCTAATGCATCTTAAAAATATTTTCTTGTTGTGTAGGCCATTAGTCAATGTCTTTTTTTTAGTCATTCTATCAAAAAGTTTTCGCTCTCTATGCTTCCACTTTCTTTATTGTTTTGTACATCTAACAAATTGCATTTTCTTAAAAGTCATGCCATGTTAAGTACACGCCTGAAGGTTTATCATCTTCCATACAACTATGCTTTGCACAAAATCTTGCAAACAATGCATTCCATGAGATAATCACCCACTCTGTGGAAAGTGAGGTGACATTTGGTCGAGTGTGCGATGCACATCGCTCTTACTCCCTTGTCGCTCTTTGTATGCTTTGAAAGCTTAGCTTCTGATGCTCTAATACTGATATTGTATGAGTAAGTTGATATTGAGGATCAACATTAGCATACACTTGAACTGATCTCACTTATTGATGGTGCAGGTAAGTTATGAACTTGTCAATGTATAAAAGTCAACTAATTAATTGAGTTGACATTTTGGTTGGCATTTTGGGCCTTCTCCTATAAGCTCGTCAACTCTACATCGCCAAAGCTTCATCGCGTAGAAATAATTGGGATATTTAATGCTTGATGTTGTTTGACATTGTGCCTCTAGACTCAGATTCTTTTTTAATCTACTTTTTGAATGCTTACTAATATTTTTATGAAAGGGATCAAATATTTATATCTTTTGTAGAAGAGTGAAGCTTCGCACCCCTCGTGTTTGTACCTTCTGTCAGTTAGTTGAATTAGGTGGATATCCACATATCTGCATAGTAACTTGAAGTTTTCAAAAATTTGTGGTTGAATTGTGCTACATTTCATTTGGAGATCCTTCATACTGTGGAATTTTAAGATTGCATGGTTTTGTGGGGGTTCATCAAATTTGATTTTTTTTTTAGCTATAACCTTTTTTTTCTTTTTTTTTCATAGCTACGTTGCATAATAGGTATAATGTTTTTTTTTTCCTTGAAATAAATATTATTGTTGACAACTTTGTAAACTTTTTTGTAGGTTGACATTGGGAGATGATAGTTTTTCTCTCACATGAAATCAAAGAACACAAATAGATTGGGGTTAAAGAGGATTGAAGCCTTAAATTTTGAAGTTGACAAAGCATTTTTAAATGCTTTAAAGGGTTTCTGTTCTATGCTTTAGTTTTCTATTTTAAATCAACTCACATCTTCTTGGGGCTCTAAAAAGAACATCTCAATATTTTCTACAAAAGGGATTAAAATGAATCTTAGGAAAAAATCACTAGATTTAATTTGAGGTTAAAAAATTGAACAAGGAAAATTCCACATTTTATTTGGTGCTATAAAACTTTGTGGACTTAAACTGAACAAGTGTTTCTTTGTTTTGTAATTGTTTACTCAAATTAATACCATCGAAAGAACGTATGCCCTTGTCTCATGCCTCATGGTGATCTTGAGAATAAAAAGGCCTTTTGGTGATCTTAAGTTGGGTAAAGTAATTACCTCCACATTTCATTTTGGGATTAAAATTGAACAAAAAATCTTGCGAGTGTGAGAGGAGCATATTGCATACATTCTCTCTTTTTGTGTTGCAACAAAGATTAATCAAGTTACGGGTATTATTTTTCTCACTTTTGCTTATCTTAGAGGGCCTGCCTTGTGGGAAAAAGTACTCACCCAAGGGAACGAACCAATTGGTAACACACTAAATCCAAGTGTATTTCCAGCTGGGATCTAAAACTTGGTACTCGACAAAGGCCAGTGTCACACAGTTGGTCCTGACGAGAAGGGAAGAAATGGTCTCTCGCCGCATGGGTCAATCTCCACAAATGGAAAGTCTGAATTAAGACCCTTGTGTAGAAAGGCTAAAATCCCTATCTATTTGTTGGTACAAGAATGGTCATTCTGAAGCCACCCCACACTTTTACAACTTTTAGTAGAGATGGAAAGTATGCCATGGGAGATTCATGGGTACTAATGCTTGGCTTCCCTGAAAGAAGTGTTGAGCCATGTGGAGGGGAGCTAGTGGGGTCAAGCATCTAACCATCTATTGAAAGTAGGCGTAGTTGGACTTGTCCAAGTGGGGACCCAACAAATACTATCTCAAATAGCCATAGGGTTGTACTTGTTCTTGAAATCAAAACATATTTCTTGATCGAAAACTTTGGAAAACAAACATTTAACATGAGCATCAAATCTTAAACCCTTTAGGAGAAACAAATATCCTTGAATGAATTCACGTGCCCTTGCTTTCCCTTGGGATTCAATATCCTAAGAGGTTTCTAGGCACTTGAATTTTATCTCAATTTTCTACTACTAAAGTAAACATTAGGTAACTCTTGCTTTGATTTCCTTGATTTCCACATACTAAACTTTGTGGGATGAAAATAAATTAAAACATTAGACATCTAGTTTCAAATCCTAATCAAGAAGTGTTTGTGGTAAAAAGAATCATTAAGCAAAGACTAAAGATAATTGAATCCCACACATGTGTCCCAAATGATTTCACACAAGATCATGATCAAGAAACCAAAGGTAAAAGCTCTTAGTATGAAAGATCACCAAAAGTGTCTCTCAACGCTATACAAATTCAAACGAAGACTACTTTTTAACTTTTACATAAAAGCTTCAAGAAAAGAATTTGGTTTGTACTAGTTCTATTATTGGCAAAACCCAAATATTTTTAGAGAGTTGGAGCATCTTGTTTAGAGAAAAGCATGTTCTTCAAATCCGAGGTCTAGTAAACAAGTGTCTTTTTAGGTAAATCTAGGATCAAAGTCAAACCTTCATTCATCTTTGAACATCAAAACCAAAATCATCTCATCATCAACTCTTTGAAAATCTTGAAAAAATCCTTCATGTTAAAATTTGGGTAAATCATTTGAAATCAATCCAAAATCATCTTGTTTGATTAGATTCCTATAGATGCATCCTTCTCCACATATTTAGTCAAATTATGAAACCTTGTGGAAAAATTTATCCCTTGATAACATCCAACATCTTGGGGTTTAGGAGTTCATAATCCAAAAGCAAAAACCCAATAAAAAAATCATCTTGTTTGGTTAGGTGTGTTTAGATGAATCCTTCTTCTCACACTTAGTCAAATTATCATCTTGAGGAAAAATTCACTCTAGGACAACATCCAACCTCTTAGAGTTTATGATTTCACAATCCAAATCCAAATCAAATCAAATCTAATCCCAAATCAAAATCAAACATCAAATCCAAGTCCTAAAGTTTAACATCTCCTTCAAGATTTCTCAATTTTTTTAATCATCCATATCATCCATCCTTCATTTCACCATCATCCTTTTGATCCTTAAATCATCCTAAATTTTCTCTTTTGTACCTAAAGTTAGATCAATCCAAAGAATTAGAGATTCACCTCCCACATTCTTGAAGATTGATCCCTATTTTATGGTACAAACTAGATCTCAACACAAGAGGAACATGGAAGCCAACAAAGAAACATCTACTTTGAGTGACTTGAGTCAAACTGCTCCCAAAATGAATCCCAGTGGGTCTGGAAGTCTCACAATTAACCTTCCTCCATTTTCACAAGACCATCAAGAGGAAGGTGTCCAAGTGGAGGATGTTACCAATAATCCCTTTGGAATGTCACATGAGGAAATCACCGAAATGGTTCAAAATATGGAGACTCATAAGATTATCAACATTATGATGAGACTCAATCCCTCACTATGCATGCTCAAATTAGCAAAACAAGGGGCTAAACTTCCCTCCAATTTCCTTGTGAGCACTATTGTGGAACCATCTTTTGGGCTCATGCCCCCAATCTCATCCACCATCCCCATTTCATCTACACTTCCATTCCAAAAACATCACTCAAATCATCCCTCAAATCACATCATCTATTGCTCCAACTGAACCCATTGTTAACAAGGGAAGCACATTTCTTAATGCATTGCAAACACACCCCCTCATAAACAATCAGGATTTGAATGTGAACACCATCTTGGGACAGTCCATACCCAAAAATCCATCACATCCATATGTCCCTCTCACCTTTCATGATCCAAATGACCCATCATCATCATCATTTTGTGCAAGAACCCAAACATATCTCCCCATAACCTCACAAGGAGAAGGTGGCTTATTTGGACCAGGGGGCATCTTTGACACTACATCTTCATCACTTCCACAAGGGAGTATGTCATTCACATTTCCACCACTCCCACCATTGCCATGAATATCCACATCACCTTTTGGTTTAGGACTTCTCCCTTTACCAAATATCAATCAACCAAATCAAATCAACCCTTTGATCGTTAATCAAAATATTATACAAAATCCTTCCATCTTGTCATCGACATCACAACAACATATAGCAACCATCTCAATAATGCAAGCCACATCATCAACAATCCCCTAGGTATCTCAAAACATGGTCTCTCAACGACCAAGAACATCAATCGCACCATACACCACTCAAATCCTAAACATGAATATGACGGTGTCTCTCATCACAACAAGGGTATGTGCAGGATCATGATGGGCCAAAAAGTGGCAATATTATGGGTATTTGTAGGGTATGTGGCTGACGACTTTTTTTTAACCCAAAATTGATGAAACGAAAAGGGTTTTTAGAGGAGATTCTCATCTTTCCACCAATATAAATTATACTTTAACTTGAATTTAATAAATAATTATTATTAATTTTCTATTAGAATTATGACTAAAGTCCCCGTGATAGGTTGATTGAAAAATATCTATAACTTTCAAACAAGATCACATTTTGATTCCAAAACATGAATTACATTCTATGCTTCACATACTATAGGATTAAAAAAGAAAAAAATAAATTTCATGAAGTTTTGACCAAGTTAAGGTGGTCAGACATACGAGTTTTTATATTTTTAAAAGTTGTAATAAAAAATTCATAATTAAATTATTTACTTGGAAAAAAAAAGACAAAAAATATGCATCACATCCGAGAATGATTCCTCTACTTATATATAAAATCTTATAAAAAAATATTATCATTTTATTATGGTTAGGGTGGTGAGACAAACACCTACTTCTTATTTTTTCCTTAAATTTACTACTAATTGAAATTTTAAATTTTCACCAAATAGATTTTATTTATTTTAAAATAAACCTAGTATTTTAGAAACTACATTCAATTTTCTATAGATTCTATTCTTACATATTTTTAAATAATATAGATAACTTATTCAAAATTTTATGTCAAGATAATTTTTCTGAATTTTTGCCACTTAAGGGCCTATTTTTTCCATGATGATTCTACATACCCACAACAAGTATCATTCAACCCACCTCCACTACCATTGCCACCAAACATGTACACATCAAACCAATATAGTATTATGTTGCAATGAGCTGAGTTTCCTATTAGCACCCAACAAATCCAAAATTGACAAGCCACACAACTAAGCTACCCAAGCTACTCAAGCCCCTGCATAGGAACTACTACAAGATGCACAAGCAAGCACAAGCTCCTTATTACAACAACAAGCACAACAAGCCCCAAGCCACTCAAGTAGCATAGGATACAAAGATGCATAGATTGCACAAGCTTGAGCACAAGCACAAGCTCAAGCTCAATACCAAGTTCAACAAGCACAAGAGCGCAGCACACAGCACAAGAATAGTATCTTACACAACAACAAGCATATCAACAAGGGCTAAAAAAATACCAAGAGCATCAAGAAGCAGCTCGATTAGCAACCCAACAACAAGCATTGTTGGTGCAACAACAACAAGAAGAAGCTCAACAATAGGCACTATTAGTGCAACAACAATAGGACCAACAACAAGAATTGTTGGTACAATAGCGATTGCAAGCATACTTGGTGCAACATAATGTACAAACACCATCCATCAACACACCCACCAATCCACCCATCCCTCCAACAAATGAAACACCTCAAAACACCTTGATCCCACCCCCTGATCCACAAAACAGTGTAGCAACACAGATCAAGTTACTCTCACAACAAGTGCTTGACCTTCAATCAAGGAAAACCATGAAGACACCTAGCAACTTGTGTCCTTCTCCATTTGAAAGGAGTCTTGTAATGAAACCATTCCCAAAAGGATTTGAAATCTCCAAATTTGACAAATATTGAGGGATGAGAAACCCTGAAGATCACATTAGGGAATTCCAAGTTCATTGCATGAAAGTTGCATATGATGATACCTATATTATGCGGCTATTTCCTAGGAGTTTGGCTAGCCATGCCATGGAGTGGTTTTCTCGCCTTCCTCTTAGCATCAAGAAGTTCTAAGAAATTGTAGAAACATTCATTAAAAATTATGCATTCAATATCAGAGTGCATGTCAGTCTAGAGGAACTATCAGCTCTGAAACAAGGTAAAAATGAATCATTTGCTTCATTTCTAAAATTATGGTGAACCAAGGCCAACATGAGCAAATGTATCATGACAGAAGAACAACAAGTTTTCACAATCATCTCCAATTTGGAAGCAAACTTGGCATTTCATCTCAAAGTGCAAGGTATTACTACCTACGATCAATTGATCTTCAAGGCCTTAACATTGAATGAGCCCTTGTTGCACAAGGAGGAACACCCACCTATCCAAAACAACAAAACAATCTCCCATCCAACAATTATAATGACAAACCTCGCACATGGGAGAGAAACAAAATGGTCAGAAATGATGGTGTGGTTAATACCAAGGTTGTAATCAGTGCCTCGAGGAAAAAAATTCAAACCTACCAACAACCACAAAACAATGATCGAAACAAAACCTAGACCAATGCAGTATCACAACAAAAACCAAGCAATAATCAACTTAATAACCTAAATAATCAAGGGGGACCACCCCTGCAAAACAAAAATACCACCAAGTGAGAATACACAGCCCTTGGGGAACCTCATCAAAGCTCCCACTTCTGAAAATTACCAGGAACTAGAAGTGAAACCACCCTAGTACAATGAAAACCAACTCTGTGACTCTCACAAAATCAAAGGGAATACCACTAACAATTGCATGAGGTTGAAAAACCTGGTCAAGGACCTCACAAATCAAAGAATCATAAACGTGGAACAACCAACAGGAAACCAAGAACTCAAAATATACAAAAATTTGATACCTGATCACAACAAGGGAACCAATAATAAAGGAAAATGAAAATACAAGGATGTAAACCATGTATATGAGCATGTTGTGGTGACACTAGAGGAGTATGTCCCTTTCATTAACATCAAGGGAGCTAATGCGGACTGTGGAGTCACCACACGTGGTGGCAAGGTCACCATTGCTAGATCCTCCCAACCACCTAGGGCATTCACTTTAAATCAAAGATCCACCTCATCCACCATCTCCTCGGATCTAGATGCAGACCTATTCCAAGCCATGGTTGGGAATATCACCACTCCAAGCCTTCTCACATTCTCTGACCAGGACTTCCCTGCTCAACCATTTCATAATCACGCACTCCATTTGGAAGTCCTAGTATACAAAAAATAAAGTCAAGAGGGTTTTGGTAGATGGAGGTGCAAGTTTAAACATTTGTTTCCTTAAGCTAATAAAAAATATGGGAATTTTTGAGGATACCATAGACAAAGGAAAATGCATCAAAATCAGGGCATACGATGATCAAAAGAGAGTATCTCAGGGCACTATTCAACTCCCTATTCAAGTGGGGCCAACAATAATGGAAACCACCTGCCAGGTCCTTGACCTTGATTTTCCTTGCAATATCCTCTTAGGATGCCAGTGGATTCATGCAATGCAAGCAGTAGCATCAACCTTCCACTAGTGCATAAAATTCACACATGAAGGCCAAGAGGTCACCATCCATGGAGATCTCAAACCATTCTCTTACTGCAAGAGCCTAGAGGAAAAATATTATAAAATACCTCAAGTGCCAAAGAATGATGAAAGCCCATCAACACCATACATTGATCTAGCCACTCTCACTTCCACCTCTACGATAGAGACACTCGCCACTCCCACCATCGCCACCATCTCTGACATCAAAGTCATCATACAGGAGAATGGTTGCGAAAACTATAAAATTCCCAAAAATGCTTTTGTAGTTAGGAGAGTTACCACAATCCCCCAAATCAAGAGGAAGACCGCAATCAAATGAAGCCTCCACATCTCACACATCCTTTGAAAGATATTCCAACATAAAAATTTGGGGAGATCTTGGCTAAGAAATAATAGAGGAAGACCCATCTCATCTCTTGTATCAAGATAACAGACTAGCAACTAATCTACTTATGGATGACAACATTAAGGGTTCACAAATGATGCTTGCAATGGACTATGATAGAAACCAAAAACTGGGAAAAACTGAAAATGGGCTTCTGATACCTATCATTCCTAAGACGCAAATGAAAAATATTGGCCTCAGATGTAACCTTCTAAGAATAACCATACGTGGCTAGAGTCCTCAAGTTAGAAAGGTCAATAATCCTCCTCAACAATCAACAATACTTGCTTGTCAAATAACCATATCCATAGATCAGATCATAGATATAGCTAGTGAGGAAGATCCCATAACTGATTTGCCAACATTTTTTTAGGACACCTCCATACTAATGATTAGCACCTTTTCCTATAAGTCTGAAAACCAAAACCATGAAATCCATCTAGTCTACCCGCGACTCATCGATTATGACCAGTGAGGACCACCAATTCTAGACCCATTCGAAAACTATGAGGATCTCTAAGAATTCATGGGAATGCGGGATAATATTCCATGTGGGGATAATAACTTAGAAGGATTTATCATTGAGCTAGATACACATGCATACTATGGGGAAATAATTGAATCCCGTAGTCATAAAAGCAAAAAACTGAGAATAATCTCTAGGTCCTTGAATGAAAACCACACTGTGGCACTCTCCGACCCAAAAATAGTAAAAAGAAAGGATACATCCAACAATGAAAACCTTTCTGAGCTGTCTGAGTATGGAGGATTCATTCTTCCTTTCAGAGCTCTCCATCAGGAAAAATCAGTGGTCCTAGCTAAAAAATGCAATCTAGTTAACTTGGGAACAAAGGAGACACTGCACATCACATTCTATGCAAAATCATTACTATTAGAGGAACAAGAGCTCCTAGTAGCCTTCTTGAGAGAGAGATAGGTTAATTTTGCATGGAGCTATGCTGACATGCTCGAGCTTGATCTAGAGATTGTGGTTCATCACCTAGTAGTCTACTCTGAGGTAAAGCTCATTAGACAAAAACTCAAGAAAATGCATCCTCAGATTGCTTTATTGGTCAAGATGGAATTGAAGAAACTATTGGATGTAGGATTCATACGGCTAATAGACTATCCAGAATGGGTGTCAAATCTAGTTCCTGTTTCAAAACTTGATGGAGGCATCTGAATCTGTACAAATTTCAGAGATCTAAATAAAGTATGTCTAAAAGATGATTTCACATTGCCTAACATTGACATGATTTTAGACATGACAGTAGGACATGCAATTCTTTCGCTAATGGACAGTTTCTTTGGGTACAACCAAATGATGATTGCCAAAGAAGACCAACACAAAAAAACCTTCACTTGTCCATGGGGGCCTTACTACTGGAATATGATGCCATTCAACCTAAAGAATGTTGGGGCCACCTACCAAAGAGCCATGATGTTAATCTTCCATGACATGATCCACAAGACTGTCAAATATTACGTTGATGACATACTAGAAAAATTGAGAAAGAGGAGAGATCACATTGAAACCTGGAGTGCTATTTTCGATAGGCTAGAGGAGTACATGTTCCGCTTAAATCCAAAGAAGTGCATCTTCGGTGTATATTCAGGAAAGTTGTTGGGCTACATAGTGTCAATGAGGGGTATTGAAATAGATTATACAAAGGTAAAAGCAATACTTGAGATGGAAGCACCCAAAACATTGTTCAATAGTTGAGAGGCCTCTAGGGCAGGCTTCAGTCCATTTACAAATTCATAGCACAACTGGTAGACAAGTAGAACCCATATTCTCACCTACTTCACAAGGGATTAGTGTAAAAATGAGATTGCAAGTGTGAGGAAGCCTTCAACAAAATAAAAGAATATCTACTCACACCACTAGTCCTCATCCCACCAATCCCAAGAAATCCATTAATCCTCTATGTGTCAGCAATAGTAGCAGCCCTTGGAGCTCTCCTAGCTTAGTGCAATGAAAATGGGATAGAGAGGGCCATGTATTACATCAGCCGCACCATGGTCAGGCATGAGTTAAACTACTCATTCATCGAAAAAGCATGTCTAACAATAGTGTTTGCTTCACAAAAATTTAGACATTACATGTTGGCACACAAAATTAATCTCATCACCAAAATCAATCCCCTAAAGTACCTACTGTCAAAGGAAATGCTCACAGGAAGGATGGCTAAGTGGGTCATGATTCTATCTAAATATGACATCGAGTATGTGGAACGAAAATCAATCAAAGGTCAAGTAATCGTAGATCAACTTGTAGAAGCACCCATGTACTTAGAGAATTCACTCATATCAGAACTTCTAGATTAATCCATTTTCAATCTCAGCATAGTTGACCACTAGAAACTCTACTTTGATGGTTCCTACACGCAACATGGATTAGGACCTGGTGTCTTATTCATCACCCCACAGAGGGATTTTATACCTAGATCCTACAAATTGGCATTCCCTTGCACTAATAACATTGCAAAATATGAGGCTTTAACCATAGGTCTTAGAATAGTAGTGCAGTGGCACATCATGGCCCTCAGAGTATACAGAGACTCCCAGCTGATAATAAAGCAAGTGAATGGTGAATACTAGACTAAGGATGATAAACTAACTCCATACAAAAAGATGGTAGAAAGCCTCAAAGAATCATTCATTGATATCACATTTGAGTAGATTCCCAGAGCAAACAATAGACCAGTAGATGCCATGGCAACAATTGGATCCCTATTGAACATCCCTCACAATGTCCCAAAATATGAATTCTTGGTAGAGCAGCTTCTCGTGCCTGCATTCAAGGTACCAAAATCAAAATTTGTGTGTGAAATCGTTGGTCCCGATGATCCCTAGTACCATGAAATTTATACCTACCTACAAATAGATGTCCTACCTGCTGACTTACCCTCAAGCCTAAAAAGAACTTTTGTCAAGAAAGCATCCCGGTTCGTCATCTTAGGAAATACCCTTTACCGTAGGAGCATAGAAGGAACCCTACTATGTTTTTTAAATGTTGAGGAGGCATTGACTACTTTAACTGAGGTGCATAATGACATCTTTGGTTCACACTCAAGTGGAATGACCCTGGCCAAGAAATTGTTAAGGATGGGGTATTATTGGCCTACAATGGAAAGAGAAGCACATGACTACATCAAAAGGTTCCTACAATGTCAGCAACATGGGGACCTCATCCATGCTCCAGATCAAGAACTTCATCATATTTTCACACCATGGCCCTTCTCATAGTGGGGACTCGATCTCATTGGAAAGATAACTCCCACCTTATCTAATGGCCAAAAGTTCATCATAACCGCCACTGAGTACTTTACCAAGTGGGTGGAAGTCATCCCCATGACATACATCACTGGAAAGAAGATATCAAAGTTCATCCTGAACTACTTAAAATATGTCGATACAGTATACCCCAAGCTATTATCTTAGATAATGGGACACCATTCAAGAAGCAGGATGTTCATGATCTATGTGAAATATTCAAAATCTAACATCGCTTCTCCACCCCATACTATCCCCAAGGCAATGGCCAAGCAGAAGCCACCAATAAAACCATTCTAAAGATCCTCAAGAAAATAGTCAATGATGTAGGTTGTGACTGACATTTATAGCTAAATCTATCCCTTTGGGCCTATCGAATTGGGATCTACACACCAATAGCTGCCACCCCCTTCTCCCTGATCTATGGATCAGAGGCAGTATTACCCATTGAGATCGAGCTCCCGTCACTGAGAATATCACTACAAAACCTCATCACGGATGAAGAATACCGAGTATCAAGATTGAATGTACTGGAGCTATCGGATGAGCGCATATGGACACTTTAAATCATTTATAATTCTATCAGAACAAACTCAAGAGGAGTTATAACAAGATTTAGAAGCAAGACTTTCCAAGTCGAAGAACTGGTACTAAAGGAGAATCAAAAGAACATCCCAAATCCAAACAACAAAGAAAAATTTCAACCCAATTGGTTGGGACCATTTTTATCATAGCGAGCTACAAGTTAGGGGCATATTAGTTATCAGCACCTGAAGGGAAACCTCTACAGAAGCCCATGAATAGCTCCCATCTCAAAAAATTGTATCCCTAATCTTCCAAGGTATAGAACCAAAAAACCAAAAAATCATAAAAACGTCTTGCAAAAATGGTCACCCTGATGAAAACCTGGCAAACAGACATTTAGGTGACAACAAAAAAATCAAAAAATAAAAAAAAATAAAAAAAAATCAAAACAAGGACAAAAAATAGTAAAGAGAAAAATCATCCTCTAGTGAAAACCACTTTGGTGGCACTTTGGGCAAGTACCTCAATGAAAACCTAGCAAACATGTGCCTTGTGTAAATAAGTACTTTCCATCCACCAGGAGCTTCGCGACTTGTTCTGCATAATCCATCCACCAATCACCCATCCATTCAACATCTTCATTATAACTTGGTCTAATGTTTGTGTCATGATCCCTCCTAGTACTACTCGACCCATTCTCAAGGTTAGTTTTTCTTGCCTTTATCAGATTATTCTATCACTTCATGTCGAGGGAATGTTCTCATCAAATCAGATTCATGTATATTCTTGAGGTTAGAAAATCAAAAAGTCCAAAAACATCAGAAAATCAGAAAATCCAAAAACATAAAAAAATTAGAAAATCCAAAAACATCCAAATCATATCAAAATCCAAAAATAGGTCAAAAAGTCAAAAATTCAAAAAATGAGTCATCTTCTCGAACTATGGGTCTCTGAGCCTTGAATGTAGGCAAGGTTGATCTTTGATCATCCCCTGAGACAGTTGGGTCAGTCCTTTAGGAGTTTGTCATAATAAACTAACAATCCATTTGTTCATATCTCATCAATAATTGAGTCTGTGTCAGTCGAACTATGTGGTCTCTGTGTGTATAACGTAGGAAAGGCTAATCTGTTGATCAGCCTATGAGGATCCTAAGATAGGTCCTTAGGTTAGTCTCTTGGTCAAAATCTTAGAAAACCCAAAACATTGAAAATTTGAAAATTGAAACATTTGCAAAATCTCAAAAAATACCAAAAACAACCTCAAAACATTTCAAAAACATCCAAATATTTTAAAAAATACATTCATCTCATCTTGCTTTCACCTGCAATAAATGCCACTCATAATAAATAATCGTCATTCTCAACCTTTGGTAAAACAATCGGAAACGAGACTAGTAGGTTAAAAGTAAAAACTCAAATGTCAAGGTCTTAGGTTTAGGTCAGTACGTAAACAAGTTAGTCAACTCTTTGTATCAATAGCCTATCATCCAATAAGTCCCAAATCAATCATATGATAATATCATGTTTAAGGATGTATCCTTCCTACAATGGGCATTATTTATTGGAAAGAATACTTTGGATAAACGAAACAATGTGCCACCATCCACTAACATGTCCTAGGATGTATCCTTCCTACAAAAACACATTTCCTTTTGGTTAGTGGTATTGAAAAAAATTAACTTGTTTGTTTACTTTATCTTTGTCTTTTGACTTATCTCTTTGTGCTCATTCCAATAACCTCTCGATGATGTCCAAACAAAAAGGATTTAGAGAGATAGGAATGGGGAAATGATCATTATCTTTTTATCTGTTGTTCTTGTTGGATGTTCTTGTAATATAACCTCAGTCATGTGCACTTTATTTGGGCATAGGGAGGGTGTTTTCGGTGTCTTGTTGACCACATAGGAAGGTTTTCTTTTCTATGTTTTGGTCCAAGATGTTTGAAATATCTAAACTGCATTTTAAATGAGGTTTCATATGTCAAGTGTGAACAAGAGTACTCCTATCTAATTGTCGATTCAAAGGCCATCACACTAAGTGTTGTGCCATCCTAGTTCTTTATACCTTGATGCATCGTGCTTATGCGTGTTATTGAACTTAAGGTAAGTGGCCATTTTAAAGTCCCAATTCCTGATAAGAAAATTATCCATCTCTCATCAACATCATCTCGTGTCTTGTTGAATTCTCTTGCTTTCCTCTATCTCCTTTCCACGCTAACATCATGTTATGATCAGGTAATCATCATCACCAATATATTCATCTTGCATCCACAAACCATCAGCATACTACACATCATTCATCATCATAATATAGATTTGTTATTCTAAGCATAAATCATACATTTGCATAAAACATCCATTGCATAATCATATAGGCATCATCACATCATATCATCATTTAAGTTGTTTAGGATAATATAGATTGGTTATTCTAAGCATCTTAAAACCACAATAATGGATTACACTTTTTGGGACATCCTGATTTTTGCCTGAAATCACATATTTGTAGAAAATGTAATGATTTAAGACTTTAAAGGTTCCATTTAAATGATTTTAATTAAAGAGGGATTGATAAAACCCCCTTAAATCAAACCCCCTTTGATAGAACCTTGTTATATTTAAACCATACCTATAATTAAGTCTCCTCTACACCTATCAAAATGTTGATAAAAAACCACATTTGATTTACCTTTCGGGTGATCAAATGAATTCATTTAAAATTTATGTTTTGTAAGCATGTAGCCCTTATTATAAGCTTCCCAAAAATTATAATTTTAAATATGTTTTTAATTTGATTATTATATTTATTTTTTATTTCTTATGAATGTAGGATTTTCAGTGAACATCAAGTTCTTTGTTTCACACATACAAAAAAAAAGAAAAATAGAGAAAAAAATTCTAAAAATATATATGCACTAGGTATTGATGTCTTTATTCCAAAAAAAAAGAATAAGTTAATTCAAATGAATACAAAAAAAGTTATGCGGGCCGAAGTACACCTCTGTCCAAATTATAATTACTTTAACTTGGAAAATTAATTTAAAAAATTATGTAACAAAAAATTATGAAAAAATATCCATGCACTAGATATTGGTGTGAAAAAATTGTATTTTAAAAATTAGAATTGTATCATTTCTATAAAAAAAGTTATGAGGGCCAAACTAAACATCACTTTTTAAAAATGTTGATTAGTAGAAAAAATAAGTTATTAAAAATTACTTAAAATGATTCACAATTTTTTTTAATTTTTTTTTTTAAATATAATTATAATCTACACAAAATATCTAACAAATAACTAGTTTGATTCTTCTTCAAATTCATAATGGTTTAGCTGCTATACATGTAAGAAAGTGAATATCTGGTGAAAAATCTTGATTTTAATGTCAAGTTTGGCCAAAAACTGTCACCCATTATTGTGGGATCATTGATGTCATTTAAGTTGTTTAGGATAATATAGATTAGTTATTCTAAGCATCTTAAAACAATCTCATTTACATCATCATCACAACCATCCATACGTCCATCTTGAACCTCTTTATCGCAAGATCAACCCTCAAACTAAATCTTTTCACTCGGCCTCTCGAGGGGGCAATGTACCAATGTACTTCTTTCCGCTGGGGCATCCGAAAAAAGTCAATTTTTTTTTGAATTTTGATCATTGTAAGTTTATTCTTTGAACCAACGCACCAAGTGCATTGCTTCAAAGAGGGAAAAAATGTAGACATGAAAAATATCCTGATCAACTAAGTTTGATTCTTCTTTAATCACCCCTTTATTTACCATTTAATTCATCTTAATTCCTCTACTAATCAATCAAATTTATTTAAATCATTATCCCCTTTTTTACTAAATAAATCATTTTATTTATTTAATCCTAAAGTTCATCTTTAATTAAATAAACCAATCTTATTTAATTCATCTTTACCACTAACATCATCCCCTTTAGCTAAATAAATCAAAATATTTATTTAACTAAGTCTAAATCATTTTCCATCTCCTTTTGATTTATTTTAATCCATAAATCTAAGTCAAATGGGTAAAATCACCTAATCTTCACTTAAGTTAATCAAATCATGATTAAGGCTAAATATAATTCATGTCCCATCCTCTAGCTTTTCCCACTTGCACAAATAAATCAATTTAATTCATTTATTAAATCTTCATTTTCTCTCAACAAGGCATAAAAATGGAATATTCCCCCATTTCAAATCTCCCTCCAAGTGGGATGAGTCCTTCCAACAAGGAATTTATTTCATCTTAAAAGTCCTTTTGCATTGAGCCAAGTGGCCATTACTCCATTTGACTCTCCCTCCACCTTGTCATTTCAATATTTTCAATTTTCAAATTTATGCATTTATGGGCACATTCATCAAAATGTGCACATCCTTGGCCCATTCACATGGTGACAAGTGGCTTCTTCCTATTGGTTGGGTTTTTGTCCCACATTCATCCCTTTTTCCTCTTCTCTCATCAGACTCTTCTATAAATGGAGAGGCTATTCTTCATTTGATCATCCACAACTTCATGCAAAGTTATTGTCTGCACATTGAGAGCTAATTTTGTCCACTTCATTGTCATAGCATAACCATCTTCATCATTTGAGCTTGTCAAGGGTTGGGAAAGGGTTTCACATCAAAGTGACACCAATCCACTATGGAATAGGTATAAATTGCATGCTTCTTTTATCCTTTCAATTAGTTGGTTTTGTTATTTTGTTTAGAAGGCATGATGTATTATTTCATAGAAGTATTTATAGGTTTGCATAAATTGAACTAACCCATTGCTAATGAGTATTGAGGTTTAGGCTGTGTGCATATTTATAGCGCTCACAATGAAAAACCACCCTAGTGATCTTGAAAAGTCCAAATCCGCAACTCAAAATAACTACCAACCTTTCAAGAAGAAAAATAGGGGATTTTTACAACTTAATTCCCCTCAACCAAGTCAACAAACTAATAAAAAAGTGGTTGCTATAAAGACAACTTGAATCCTTTTTACTTTGGGGACAGGAATAGAAATTTCATTCGTCTACCTGGTACCCTTCATAATATCATGTTGTTGCTTGCTGAAAATAATATGCTTTCCTTACCTCCTTTTAAAGAATATGATCCTAATCTACCATTTCTCACAGGCTTCCAATGAAATGCTTATTGTCATTATCATCGACAATATGGACATGGTATGAAATATTGTAAGCATCTTAAACATCTTGTGCAATACCTTAGTGATAATAATCAACTTCAAAGTTGAGGTGTGAATGATCAAGGAAATAAGTCAGTAGCTCCTCCTAACCAGAATTTACAAATATTTACAAATCCCATGCCAAAGCACACTATTTCATTTATCAAAGCTAGTGAAACAAAGAATGATGTAATGAATGTTGACACGAAATATGAAAACATAAGAGATGACAATGAAGAATAATTGATTAAAGTGGTAGCATTTATTGAAGTTGGACCTCGTAATTACTCAACAAAAATACCTCTTAATATTTCTTTTACAAAAAAATAAATACTTAAACATGCACCTGATGGTCCTCTTTACAAAGTTGAAATAATCAATAGCAAGCCTACTAATGGGATATTAATTGATCCTATCTATGGAGAGGATGTGATCACTAAATAATTTTTATTTGAGCATGATCTCTATCAAGACATATATGATAAACCGAAATCATGGATCAAGATGCATAATGGTTTTTCTTGTCCTATGATTGGATCGATATATCTTCCTTTAAAAGTTGGACTGAAAACATTAAATGTATCATTCACCATCATCCCATAATCAGAACAATCTCATGTGAAGTTAGGCTATCCATGGCTTCAATCCATGAGTGTTGTCCCATTGCTTGTGCATAAATGTTTAATGTTTCACTTTAAATTTATTGTGCATTATAGTGGGTTTAATCTGGTGTCTTCTCGAGGGAACTTTTCATTGGATTTCTTTTGGCCTGAGCCTATTGAACCTATTAGACCTTGAGAGAAATTTTTCAAATCATATCAAAAGTTCAAGGTAAAGTGCATAGAAAAATTATCCCTTAGAAACATGCCTCAACCCATGATTGAGCCACTCATCGTTGATGAATCAATGATTGAACTAAAATTACTTCCAACCATCCAAGTGCAACCTATGATGAAACCTCTTGTGATTTCCTATTAAAGACTACAAGACAAACAAATTTAAAAAGCTAAAGAGAAAGTAGTTGAACAACCCCCTACGTTTCCTTTTGTTCCTCCCCTAAGGGAAGAAAATAAGCCTATGATTGACAAACTTGCTCCTACACAAATGGAAATTGATAATAGATTGAAACAAAATCAAAATTCTAGAGAGCATAGATGTAGACATCGTGCTATTTCCCGTATGTTACAATATCAAGAAAAAAGAAGCAACATAGAAAATCAAAATTTGAACTTATATAAAGTAATTTATGATGAATCTATACCCTTGCCACAACATAAACAAGAACCTTCAAGAGACATTGTCATCCAACCTCTCATTGTGATTAATCTAGATGATGAAATTGATATTGCAAAGATTGATGAACAAGTGCATAATGAGTTGAATACATTGTTTTCTTATTTTATGAGCTTGAATGACACTTTTCATTTTCCCTTTGGTTAGTTTTTTGCCTATCGTTTATACCAATCGATATTGGGATGCAGACAACCTGCTATAGGTTGACTCACATGTGCCTTATTATTTTTTTTATTTTTATTTTTTCATGTTTCTTTATGCCATTGCATTTGCATAATGTGATCCCTCGTGATGTTTCATTTGATGTATCTCTCTCTCTCTCTTTGTGCATTCATCTATATGTACCTACATTCTTCTATATGTTGTAATCATTTTTTATCTTTTCATTTGTCTTGTATTTTCCTTTTGGGGATGATTCAAGGCATTGAGATATTTAGGTCTCTTCCATGTTGACCCAAAAGATTATCCTTTATCTTTCTTTGTGTTGTGTTTTCCTTTTGGGGATAACATAAGGTGTTGAGACATTTAGGTCTCTTACATGTTGACCTAAATGATTTTTCTTTATTTTCACTCTCTATGTGTCATTCTTCCAATTATATGAATATTTGGGGAATGATGATAGTTCCAAGCTCTATGACAACATTGTAGAAAATACATACTGGCCCCAAATCCATAGAATCCCTTATGTATTCTTAGGGGCGACCCCTCCCTCCTTGTTCATGGTGTAGCTTTATCTTGGAAACATATGAATTGGAATAGGGTTTAATGAGGAAATAGCTCATGTCTAAGGAGAAAACATAGGATAATTTAAAGCAGTTGCTCACAACAATGGTGTTAGCAATTGCTTAAACTGGAGGGAATAAATCGATGGCATCTTTTGAAATTTTACATATTTCATAGTGTGATTTTTTTTTTCTTATGATGCTTCCCTTTCTTGGTGGTGTCATTGGGTTTGATGTGCTCCAAGACTTTTATATTTCTAAGCGTATGACTTTCTCTTAGTGGCATGATGTGAAATGAGGCATCCCATAAGTGACAATCTAATATTCTTGACGTGTCCTCTCTTAGAGACATTAGGCACGATGTTCCCTAAGAAGAAGACCTTACATGAAACAAGATCCCCTTGAACAAAAAAAGCTATTGACATAACATTCAAAATAATTTAGGATTGTTGTGCCTTATCAAAATTTTCAGGAGGATAACTTCAACATGGTATGAGAGACTAATATGATTCTCTCATTTATCACCTTTTTTGGAATACTCACCTACTGGATGGCCTGAAATTCCACTACCCTAGAGTGCATGTGTCTATCATTTGCATAGTAGACATCATGTTCTACTAGTAAACATTGTTTGGACAAACAGCCTAGACCTGGTCCACATCGTGTTGGAAAGATTGTCAAAGCTTGATCATTTTCTCACATAAACAACCACATTCCACATCATGTTGGAATGATCAAAGCTTGATTCTTTATTTTCTTTCATCTTTTCTTGGTCTTTGATAGGGTATGATTGTGTATCTTTGTCATTGTTGCATACATAAGTGTCTTGAATGTCTACTTTAGTGTGAATTTTTCATGGGGGAAAAATCTCACTAAAGTGGGGGAAAAATGTAGTAATGGAAAAAGTATCTCTTTTTCTTACTTAATTCAGAATAATTGGTAATAAATGGTAATAAATTAGCCTATTGTTGCCTCGATTTAGTGTTGTAATGTGTGTTACACATTCGCATTAAGTCTAGGAACATTTTTAATAAAATGGACTTAATGGTGCCTTATTTAGGGTGTTGTAAATTGTATCTTTACACTTTCACACTAATCTAGGGATTTAATAAATTAATTGAGCTTAATTGGATAAAGCTAGAAAATCATTATTAATGTTTCACAACACTTAATTTGGCAAGGTTTGATTCCTAGGTTAGTGACCTAGGACTCATTCACCACCTAGCGAATGGGTCCTTCCTATGTCCTAGGACCTCCATTTTTGGCATGTTATTTGATAGCCTCGAAATAGGTACTAGTTAAGTATTGTAGAACCCATTCGCTCTATGGTGAATGGGTCCTTCTTAACTTAAGAAACCCCTTTTTTAACTTATTCTTTATGTAATTTTAGTGATTTCAAATTCTAGATCTCATGTGAGCTTGTGTTATCTGAATTTCGGGTTTAAATATTAAGTTAAGTATAAATATAAGTTAATTTTACATAGTTTCACCTAAAGAATACTTTCATGAGATCAAGCAATATTCACAAGAGCATTATATATCATTCAAGAATATTCTCAAAGGAATTCAAAGGTATATTATCAAGGTTTTATTGCAACAACCAAGGATCTCTTTCATCATGTCAAAGTCATGCATGTTGTTGAGCTAATGTGATGTTGTAGCATTGGTGATCAAGTTCAAGTCTTCAAAGCCATTATATTATGTCAATTTCATGATCAAGACCTACAAACATTGAGGCCACTTCATGCCAAGTTTCAGATAAGCATTCAAAGGTTCAATTGAGGATTGGTGAGTTGTTACACACTGTTGTTCATTCATCTTTCCTTTTATGCATTATTTTAATTCAAGGTTTAATTACCTAAATAAGGTTTGACCAAGGAAAAATCCTATTCCCTAAAAATCAATAATTTTTCTTCTCTCTTGATGTGTGATTGGAGGTTTTAGATTAGAGATCAAGTGGAGATAAAAGGTTGCAAAAATTTTCATCTTTATTGAAAGATCATTAAAAAGTTCTCTACAAAATTTATTTTTGACTTTTGGGAGCTAAACACATGGGAGCTAGGAGTGCAGACATTGAATAACACAACCCATAAATCACTTTTTCAGAACCCTAATAGGGACCCATTCACCACTACGTGAATGAGTCCTCAATGAGCCTCGAAACAACACTTTTTCAACAAAGTATACATCATTTTAGCATCTTAAAACCTCCCTTATTGATATTATAGTAGTTAGGTTTAATTTATTACTGTTACTTATGAATTTTTCTTCTCATAATTCAGTGAAACAACTAGTCAAAAAGGTAGGTGAACTCATTTGATCAAACACATTTTGGGTTCACTCCCTTTTTCTTTGTTTTAAAGTACTAATAAAATAAAAAAAATTGCTAAATTTTATAATAGAAAATAGTATTCCCTTTGAAACCTTATCAAATACATTTAATTTACTTAATTAAAAGACATTTCATGTTCAATGAGCACTATCTTAGAGATAGGGTGTGATGGATAGAGAGAGGTAGGTAGGAGTTACTTGTATACATTAAAAAACTTAATAAGTCAATAATTAAGCATAATCCCATGTTAAATTTTTGAATCAATCAATTATAAGTTGAAATTCATTTTACCTAAAAATATAGCTCTTCTCATGTCGAAATAAGTCCTTTCATGTATTTTATCCAAATCCTTGAATTGAAAAAATAAAATAAAATTTAAATTATTTATATGAAGCTTTTTGGCTGGATTTTTTTGATCAACACACTTTTGGTTGATATGGTTTCAGTTGAAAATGTTTTAGTTGAACTTTTTTGAACAATTTTTTTCAATCAAAACTGTCTATGTGGCATCCTTGTTGGCAACCAACTCACCCTTTTTAAAAAAATTCTAAAACTTTCCACTTCAACTAAATCTTTCTTTAGTTAGAATTAATTTTTAAAATAAAAACCATTTTGTAAAGTTTGAAGTGAAGAGTCCAAATATATAATTTTTGATATTTTGATTAGTTTAATATGCTTTTTTCAAAATAATGCAAGTAGGCTATTAAAATAAAAAAATAGGCAAATTAGAAATTTAAAAAATAGTAAAACGTACTAAAAGAATTTGAAAAATAAATGGTACACTAGAGAAAAGAATCCCCTCCAAAAGGGTGTAATTTGTTTATTGAAAATGATAAAAAAAAAGTAGACAATAGTTGACTATCAAATTGAAGTTATCCATTTGAAAAAATAATTTAGGGGAAAATGAAGTTGTTTTCTATTTTTTTCTTGATGTCAGCTCAATATCACTTTTTCTTGAAATTTTTCAGCATTTCAAAATCTACTCTTAAATTTATAAAAAAAATACCGATTTTTTAAAATTTGAAAAATTATAAGAATAAATTTTATCAAGAGTTCTACATTTCATTAATTTACATCATTTTGAAATTTGAAACATCAAGGCCACTTTATGTGGTCAAAGTTGATAATTTTTATTTGTGTTGGTTGACTCTTGTACTTTTACCCTTAATTTATACCCAAAAATCAAAACTTTTGTAATATTAACATTAAGAGTAAGGTTGATACACCTTTCCAAAAAACTAGATTATATCTAGGGCCACCATCAACTTAGAAATATGAAGAGGAGAAGGATACCACATGATGTGAGATCTATAGTGAATATATAAGAGGAAGAAGGATTATTTGAGATGAAAGACTTCATTTCTTTTGAATTGGACCTTTGAATTGTACTTCTAACTTCACTGAGAGAACCAATTAATTTCCTAAATATCCTATATTTTCTTTCTATCCATTATCTATATATATTTAAGTACTTCATTTTTTTACAAAATGGACCCAATTGATCTACCGAATCAAAATTTACGGCCTCTAAAATTTTGTGTAGGAAATGAACAATATTATTGGATGCATAAAAGAGTTGTAAAGGGGAGTTACACCTTTAGAACAATCTATGATGCACATTACAACACATCATAAGGTGTATTTAATTGGGGGATAATTTGGGCACCACGTTTGGGTCCTTTTAGCTCAAGGGTTTTAAAATATCAATTGATGGATTTAGATTTTATATCTCTTATATATTAGGTTCTTGAGATAGGGGTGGTGTGTACATTTTTTTAGATTATATTCAAGCTATAATAATTTCCCTAGATATCCAGTTGGTGGTACTCATATGAAGGAATTTTCTGCAATTGTATCATCATCATTATTTACTAAATATTACATTGAGCTACTTTGGAATGTAGAGTTTTTCTCTTGAAAGGGCTTCTCACAAAATGACTTGTATTATGGTATTTATCATTTAGGTCAATAAGAAAATAAATATTCACCAGATCAACTTATAATGGCTAGTGAATAGGGTGACAAGGTGAAATTTAGATTTAAAATTTTGTAAGCTCAATGTTCATATTCATGACCTTGGAAATGGTCTAGTTTGAATTGGCACCAATAGATATTGTAATATTTGGCATAGAATGTTATAATAACATGCAATATTTAGATATGGTGTTATCCATGCAAGGTTAAGGAGCTTCTATGGAAGCACAAGTTAGAATAAAAATGAGATAATGATTATATTATATCAAAGGATACAAATATACAATAAAAATATTGTATATGCAAGCAAGAATGATACATAGTACTATATAATATTATGAAATTTATCTTAATCTTATGAATTGAGGCATAAGAAATGCATGTCATAGAAATTTCCTAACTAAACTTAAGTAACTAGGTTTGAAAAAGAACTAAAAGTGAATTAGTTAAGTAACATATCCTATTCTCACTAGTGCCACCCTTAAGTGTGACTTATGGAGGTAGGACAGATGGATGGGTCTCAAAAAATGTATCAATGTTAGTTACCAAGGTAAACAAGGACCCCTTCAAAAGATGAGAAGGGCCCCTTAACAAATTTGATAGTAAGTGAAAATAGATTTTTTCTCACTCTTAACAAATTTTTTTATCTTGTTTATTAATTGTTGTATAAAATTATCTAACTAAAATAAATTAAAGACAAAAGAAAAAAATAATATTAATGTAATGAAAATATAAATATATAGATGAAAAAAAAATATTGTTTAGAATTCTGTCAAACCTTTTAAAACTTTAAATTTTCATTAATAATTTTTTTTAAAATGTAAAAATGTTACTATATATATATATTTTAAAATAATAATACAAATTATGAAAAAAAAAATTTAAAATTCAAGAATACAAAAAAAAAATCATGTAAAAAAAACCTTAATATATATAAATATATATAAAAACTTATATATATATAAATTTTTTATAGATAGATTATTTCAGTCTCAACAACACAACCACAGAATAATTAACTGAAACAAACAAAATGCTGAAAATAAAATTTTCCCTATTCTAATTTCTTCCCAAGATTTCCACAAATATTACCACGGCCATAATAAGCTTTCCAAGCACCAAAAGAAAGTTCATAGTTTTCATTCCAGATCTAAGTTCCTGCAAAAATCTGACCTTGCTAGAAAATAAAAAATCTGTTCCCGCTAGAAAATCATGAGGACCCTTTTTTGGAGATGGATACATTTCTACAACAAGATTCAAGGAAAGAAGCTCTTAACATTAGGTAATAAAGGGCTTAGCAAGAGACACAATCAAGGCTTTGAAATCTTTAGTGAAGTAAGAATGGTAAACCTTGAAGAGTTGAGCACAATATTAGAGGATGGAAATGTCAACAGCTGGTTAGCCCTAAGCGATAAAAGAGGTCCATATCAGAGAAGAGGGGAAATAAGTATTAAGGTGAATCTTCCCAGCACTTGGCAGATTTCTAAGGATAGAGGTACACTAAATGTTGAAAAAAATCTCATTAGTTTTTCATCACTTGGAGGTAAAATGCTATTAAATCCCCATAGCACAACTATTGGGGATTATGGATCACTCCAAAATAAACCATCCAACATTAGTCAATGAGAAATGGAGATGTTAATTGAACAATGGCTGGAAGAATTTTAAGAAAATATCATATTAGAGATAGCAGATCAGGTTTTGGCAGAAAGAACGGGTCTAGAGGATTACTCAATTCATAAGCAGGAGTCCTCTAGGGCAGAAAAGAGGAGGTGGATATCTAAGACTGAATTAGTAGAGAAAAATGAGGAAAGGGAGGCTGAAAAGCAAGCAAAGGAGGTTAGGAGCAAGGTGGTTAAGGAAAGTACAACTACTAATCTAAGAGAGGTAGCTAATTTTAACAGCGAATCTGTAGTACGAAGACAAGGAAAGGCTATGGAGGAGTTTGTTGAATCAGACTCAAGACAAGATTGTGATGACATTCTACAAGAAAGACTCATTGATATATTGCAAAAAGTAAAAGAAAATCTATCACAAAGGGATCAGATGTTACTCAGCGTAAGGTTAGTGGGGAAAGTCTAAAGGAGAACCAACTGAGCAGAGTAGATGATGAGTCACATTATGGTAAATCAGCAGCCTTAAGGGAAACCAGTGAATCACCCCGCCAAGAGCAAATTAGGAGTATGGGAATGAAAGACAAATTGGATTTGGAAATGGGACAAAATTCACATTTTGATATGGCACACACAAGCAGCCTCAATATCAGTAGCATGAAGTCGGCAAGACTAATGGAGAAAGAAATGGAATCAAGATCTCATTCTGCACCTTTTAAAGACAACTATAAGCAGTTGAGAACAAGGAAAATTGCAAGGTCAATTGGGGGGGAGAATAAAGGTAACGAACCCAAATTGGAATATTATCCTTCTAAGGATATCATCAATCAGAAGCCGCCAAACTTAAAAGAGATTGGATTAGTGGACAACAACACTCTAGTGGAGGATATCAAGGGGGGGTTATTTCCAATTACTAATAAAAATTGGAAAAATATTAATGGAAGGCTAGGGAAAGAGAATATGTTGATCCAAAATTTAGAGGAGAAATCCCAAAGCTCACCTCTCTCACCTAGACTTAAGGTAGTATATGAGCTCTTTGGAATGGTAGAGAACAACACGTTATCAGAAAAGGATAATGAGAAAGAGAAGAGTAAGCTTTCCTTTGTAGACAGACTTTTGGATCCAGATTTCCTAGAGGAAGAGGAAAGGATTGAGGACTTGGAAGGATTGTCACTCTTAGAGGCTTTGGATAAGGAGAATTCATGCTGCAATTTGAATGGATATGATCAACTAGAAGAATTAGAGACACCTTCTCTATCTCCAAGTAAGTCTGAAGTGCTTAGCTTTAGCTTAGGGATTGAAAGATCAATATCAAATAAGAAGCTTCCAGATTGTGGGGAAAAGTACAAGAAAGGAAAAGGGTGCAAATCCTCAGCTTTTTTAAGGTCTGAAGAAGGGGAGGAATCAGATCAAACCAAAATCACAGACTATATGCATGTAGGGAAAGGGAAGTTCCTTCCCAAAGAGAAATGAAGGTTATATCATGGAATGTTAGGGGCTTAAATGCTCCTAACAAGCAACGTTTGATCAAATGTTGCATTTTTTCCTTCAAAGCTGATATTGTCATGATGTAGGAAACAAAAATGAGTGTTGATCAAATGGTAAAATTTAATAGATCGATAGGAAGTTGGGATATGGAATTTAAAGAGGCTATTGGATCCTTGGGTGGGTTGGCAATCATGTGGAATCCAAGAAGAGTTGATTTTATCAAACTAGAAGGTAGTACCAATTGGATTGGTGGAACAATAAGAAGTCTAAACTCTAACTTGAAATTCTCTATTTTAAATGTTTATGGTCCAATCCCCACAAAGAAAAAAATGGAAGTATGGGAAGAGATCAACAGTAGATTTAGGATTTGGGAAAAAAAGAACTACATTATTGGAGGAGACTTTAATGCCATTGTTCATCTTTCATAGAAAAGTGGGGGGTTACAAAGAGAATCTCAACCTCAGACAGACCTCAAAAACTAGGTGCTAAAAGAAAATCTCTTAGAAATTGAGTTGGAGAATGGAACCTTCACATGGAACAACAGAAGAATGGGATTTAGTAACATAGCTGAAAAATTAGATAGGTTCTTTTTTAAAGGAGATTTAACCACCTTCCTATTTGATTCCAAAGCTTCCATTTCTCCAACATTAGGTTCAGATCATTATCCTATTCAGCTGGAAATTCTAGGAGAAATCAAACTGTTGCTATGCCCATTCAAATTTGATAATATGTGGATGAAAGATGAAGAGTTTGTGAAACATATTGAACAATGGTGGAAGGAATGTCATGTTGAAGGGTCTAAACATTTTTGCTTTGTGACCAAATTGAAGAAAGTTAAAAAAAATCTTCTTTGCTGGAACAAAGATCACTTTAAAAACTTTTTTTATTCAAAAAGCTCAATAGAGCAAAACATTAAAGACCTTAATGAACAAGTCATCCAACAAGGCAGGAACTCAGAGATGTTTTGTAGGGAAAAGGAGCTTTTGAGGGATTATGAAGACATTTTGGCCAAAGAAGAGATTTTTTGGAGGCAGAAATCAAGAGAGATTTGGTTGGAAGAAGGGGATAAGAACACAAAGTTCTTCCATAACAGTACAAAAAAAAGGAGAAGCACTAATAGAATCCACAAAATCAATGATGCTAATGGGAAAACCTTAGATGATCAATCTGAGATCCAAAAAGAGATAATTCATTTTTATTCAAATCTTCTTAACAATCATGAAGGCTCACATCTTGCAGCTCAACAAGTGATGCTAGAAGTTATGCCTAGGCTGATTTTAGAGGAAGATAATCAGATGTTAATGGAAAAATTTATGGAGGAAGAGATACTGAAAGCACTAAATCAGCTCCATCCAGACAAGGCCCTAGGCACAGATGGATTCCCAGCAGGTTTTTTCTAGAAGTGCTAGCCAATTTTGGGCTCGAAAATGACTGAAGCATTAGAAACAACAAGATCATCAGGTAGATTTTTCAGAGAAATCAACAACACTTTCATTTTTTTAATTCCTAAGAAAGATAACGCACAATGTATAGATGAATTTAGACCAATATCACTTTGCAACACAATATATAAGGTACTGACAAAGACTCTTGCAAACAAATAGAAAATGACATTGCCAAAAATTATTGGAGAAGAACATACAGGCTTTGTTCCGGGAAGATCCATCTTTGGTGGAGTAATAATTGCTCAAGAAGCAATTCATTCTATTCAAAAAAATAAGCAGCCAAGTATGATCATAAAACTAGACATCAAAAAGGCATATGATAAAGTAGACTGGAGATTTTTATCCAAATGCATGGAAGGGTTTGGGTTTTGCAAATCATGGATAAACCTGTTATTTTACTGCATTTCTACCCCAAAATTCTCCATCCTGATCAATGAGAATCCATGTGGTTTTTTTGAAAGTTCAAGAGGTATCAGGCAAGGAGACCCACTTTCTCCCTTCCTTTTCATCATCATGGTTGAAGCTCTTGGTAGGAAGTTATGCAACCTTCAAAGATCTAGTTCTATCAAAGGAGTGGAGGTGACATCTTTGGTTCAGCCAATCACACATTAGTAGTTTGTAGATGATACAATTCTCTTTGGGAAAGGTTGTAGAGGAGAGGCCTTACAAATGAAAAGGTTGCTATCAATTTATGCTAAGGCCTCAAGACAAGTAGTCAATAAAGAGAAGTCACAGATTTTCTTTTTTCATGTCAAAACAAGAGTCCAAAATCAAATACTAATTTTATTAGGTTTTAAGGAAGGTAGACTTCCATGCACTTACTTAGGGATTCCAGTAGATAAATCCTTGAGATCTTCCTCAGCCTAGAAACCAATCGGGGAAAAGATTGATAGGAGAATGGAGTCTTGGAAATCAAAGTGGTTATCATGGGCATGGAGAATTATAATGTTGAAAGCAACTCTATCAGCCATTGCCATTTATCTAATGTCCTACATTTCAATGCAAAGTGGAGTGTACATGGCCCTGATGAAGAAGTTGAGAAAATTCTTTTGGCAAGGCACAGACACAAAAAATAAGTTTGCTATGATTGCATGGGATAAGGTCTGCAACCCAATTGTGAATGGAGGCATGGGTATCAAAAATTAGTTATGGTAGAATAAGGCTCTTGGGGCTAAGCTATTATGGAAAATACGCAAGGAACAACACCTCAAATGGGTTAGGATCATTAGAAGCAAATACCTCACTAACTTAAATAGTGAAGAGGCATTAAGAGTCACAAATTTTCCTAAGGGGTCCCGTATTTGGAACTTTATTGCTAAATCCAGTGATATTATTCTTAATCATATATCATGGAATGTAAAGGGTGGGAAGAAATCACTATTTTGGAATGACTCATGGGGAGGTTACCCTATTATTAGTAATTTGTTGGACACAGACAAAATTAGCCAAATTTGTTCAGAAAAATTGGGTATTCATGTAAGTGACTACATTATTTTATCAGACAATAACAAAGCTTGCAAATGGGAGTGGAAACAATTTGAAGACCTTGACATTCCATTGGTGGAGATTAATAACCTCAGACAAGTATTAAATGACAGATTTATTTTGTTTAAGCAGGGAGGGGATGAGATTATCTGTAATGGATCAAAATCAGGCTAGTATAATGTGAGGGATGGCTATAAAATAGCATCTAGGCAGCAAGAAAGAACCAAAACCCAGTTACCTATTCAATTATGTTCGAATAGAGTGTGCATGCCAAAGGCTAGCATCTTCACATGGGCGGCTTTGCAAGGTAGAATTTTGATAGCAGATTGGTTTAAAAGAATTGGATATCAGGGCCCTTCAAGATGCTCATTATGTTACAATAGTGAGGAGAATGTCAACCATTTGCTTCTAACATGTTCCTTTTCCCTTGAATGTTGGCAGTGGCTTTGTGCTCAACTTGGTTGGATATCAGCATTGCCAAATGATATATTCACACTATTCAAATCTTGGCCAATTCTTTTTAGGGACAGCTTGTGTGGAAATTTTTGGATCATTTCTCCTTCAATTTTGATATGGGAACTATGGAAGGAGAGAAATAGGAGAGTATTCCAAGGGAAATCCATGGAGATAGAAATGCTTATGATTAAGATTGAAGCTATCATTGAGGAAACAATGAACTCAAGAATTCATGCCCAAAGCAAAAAAAAAAAATCTTATACAGGTTGTGATGACAGAATGTTCAAGAACTAGTTTGGTCTAAAAACTCCTCAAGTTATTGGGAGAGGGTATCAAGTCAGCAAACAAAACAGAGCAAATTGTAAATGGAGACCTCCAAATATTGGATGGTTCAAACTGAATTTTGATGGAGCGTCCAAATGGAATCTAGGTCCATTAGGAGCAGGTGGTTTGATTCACTCTTGGAAGGGAAAAACTATTGCAAGATATTAAAAACCATTGGAGATTGATACAAACAACATGGCAGAATTTAAGGCTCTAGTATTAGGGCTATCCCTTTGCATATAATTGAACTTGGAAAAGGTAGAAATTGAAGGGGATTCGACTATTGTGGTAAATGCGTTAAGAGCTACGAAATTGTTGAGCTAGAAACTACAATCTTTACTAGATTCAGCAATCAATCTGATCGATAAGTTTGAAAATGTAATGATTAACCATATTTATAGAGAAGGCAATACAATGGCAGATGCATTGGCAAATTTGGGAGCTGATGGAACGATACTTAAACAAATAACTCCATGAGGAGAAAGGGTTTATGTGGATAAGGATTTTAAGGACTTCCGAGAGGAAGAGGAGAGAGACATTTATGATTCTAAGAGTAGAGAGTCAAGTAAGAAGGCAACGAAGGAAACAATGGCTTCTTCAAACACCATTTGCAAAGAGGTCCACATTGCAGAATTGGTTTCACTATGTATGTATTATTTCAATGAAAAAATGTATTGCTCACATGGTGCCCTCATCTGGCTTTATGATGAAGACCATGTTCCAGATTTCTTCAAAAAGTATTTTACTATTGGATGGACTGATGCATCAATATCTTACTACTCTTTAATACTTACTTTACAGTAATCTTCTGTAGAATATTTTAGTACTTGTTTTACATGTAGTTTGCAGTTAGGGAGTGCTGAAAGGTTGCCACAGAAAGACAGCCAAAGTGTGTAGGAAGGTTGTCACAGAAAGTCAGTCAGAGAGTGCTGGAAGGCTGCCATAGAAATAGTTAGATGGTGCTGGAAGGTTGTTGCAGAAAGTTAGTTAGTTCCATGATCTGCTTGACTCACACTGGTCTATGGTTGAAGTTGTTGTTTAGTTTTTGAACTCCCATTTAGTTCATCGAATCTATCTACAAAGAGGTGATCAGCAGGCACATTAGTATTATTGAAATTTCTTAATACACTATGGGGTTCATTTTCCCTGTACATGTGCTGAGAAACTGTTTGCATCAAAGGAAAGGCAGAAGTGTATTGAGGAATAACTTTATTTCTTGTCATGGCAGCTTTAAAAATGCCTTCCTTGTTGTCATCTTGCAGATTCAAATGGTACATGGTCCTTGTATACAATGTTACTTGATTATTCCCAGCATCGTGATGCTTTCTCTGATACATAATGGCTTCAATTAACAAAGGCGAGGCAGAGGATGAGGTTGATGCACCATCATCTCAAGAGCAGGTCACCCGCTATGATTCAACATTAACTATACCTGTGTTGTTCCTCCTCTTCTTCTTTACAGGATCCATGCTCGCTTAGCTGATTTTGTGGGTTGAAGATAGTTTGGTCACACTTCCAATGAATTTGTAGCCTGAAGAATTCTCATTTGTGGAGTTACTAAGAGCAGGAGAAGTTTAAGTCATGTTTCTATCTGTTTTATCTTTTGTTGAGGCTTCAAGTCTTGTAAACCCTTATACTTTTAATTTCAATACAATCTTCTCGGCTTTGGCCCCTTATTTATCAAAAAAAAAGGAAAATCGTGAGGACAAATAAACATTCTAATAAATGTATATATTAAATCTACCATAAATAGAAACTCATCTTTCATTAGATTTGAGAAGCTATAGATAACCATCCTTACCCACCATGGACAAAATGCAGAGGGATCTACAATTTGAGTTTGACACCAGACAATTGAACAAGATTTTTTTGTGAAATCTGATCTCGCTAGAAAATTCTGAGGGCAAATGAACATTCTAATAAATGCATATATTAAATCTGCGATAAACAGGAACTCATCTTTCATTAGATTTGATAAGCTATAGTTAACCATCCTTACCCACCATGGATAAAATGTAGAGGGATCTACAATTCGCTTTTTGAGACCAGACAATTGAACAAGAAATTACATTTGCCTATTCAAATACAATGCCGCCCAGATTTAAAAAAGCCAAAGTGCAGACACAAGACATATAAGTATTATGTAGATTCTATGAACAAAACAATACCACGAGTTGCAGTAAGTAGTTGTGAGATTATATTGGGCCAGGGTGCCAAAGTGTTTTCTCTGGGTGGTGGGCATCAGAGATAGCGTCTTCTTATTCTTCAGCAGGCGGAGAAAGATTCAAGTCTAGGCTTAACTTATTACAATTAGTTTTTGACTCAAAACAGTCAGTATCCGTCATGGCCGATGAGGAATAAGGGCAATCATCCTCAGGCCCTGTAATTTCAAATGTGTAAGATTCTCTCATATTCAACATCCAACCTCATTTAACGCACTAGAGAATAAAAATGAAAAAAGTGCATTAAAATGCAAAGATCACAACAAATTCACGCCTTACTGACATAGAGAATGAATTTCCAATTAAAGTCAATGAATTTCCAATTAAAGTCAGTTACTTGAAATGTAAAAATCAAACATGGTTATCAAATGTCCCTCGTTCTCCACTCAAGTTACTGCGTTTGGAATTGAGTTTCTGCAGCTTCTCAATCTTGTATAACCTCAGCTAAAGTTAGAAAATAATACATCTTACTCCACTCTTTTCTTGTCACCATGTACAGTTTGAAAGAACAAAGAAGCCTTCTGTAATTGCAGCTTCTAGGATTCACCACTCAAAATTATAGCCAAGCTTCACATTCTCTAGAATAATATGGCCTCATCAGGGATTTACATATCCAAAATGCCACAATTTATTGGATTGTTAATGGGCCAAAGTCTGATAATATTTCAGTTTCACTGAGATAGCTTGAAACATTCGCGGATAATAAAGATCCTTCCAAAAGCTATAGTTTTAATGCAAGCTTCAATCTTATATTGTCCACAATGTAATGTCCCCTTTAGGGATATTCCTAGTTTTTACCCTAAAACCACAATTCCAATTAAATTAAGAAATGTAATATATTTAAGAGTATAAATTTATCAAAGATACATCCTGGTTTAGGTCCTACACACAATATCAAACACACTGTATAGTCTAATCAGTGTATCAGTTACAAATGATTCTATTTAGAAAGCAAATGCCTACTCAGATATATAAATCCATCGTCACTTTAATGTTCCCCATCTTAATCATGTGATTTTGGCTTTATCAAACAGCTTTTGCTACAATTTTATTATTCTTATCCCATCTGCCTGTACTCTTCCTTGTCTACTAAATTTCTGAGACAAATATTCTACATCCAAATACAAATATGCATCAACCGATACCTTTCTCACAACAAACATCCAGCATTGTCAAACTATCCTGCTTAAATTGACCAAATATTAAATGTAGATACACTAAATTATTTTGTAAACTGAACTATAAACATTAACAGAAATCTAATATCATAGAAACTAAATGCACTAACGATACCTTGCCAACCCCTCGAGTAGAAAAACAAAAGTACATTCTGGCATCTAAATACAAATCCCTAGTCCTCTGCAGAATCTCTAAAAGCAATCCTACAGATTTAGAACACTTATGATAAAAAACACAAAACACTGTCAATGGATGACAGATTTCTATTGTTATGAAAGCTTTACAAATTTTGAACAAGTCACAACTACTACTAAAATCAAGTCTAGTTACAAAACCAACAACAAACTACTATTGTATCTTTGGAAAATTGAATCAACAAAACCAATTCATTGTAGGTACAGTTGCAAAATTATAAGCACTTACAGGGGTTGAAAGGAACTTATGCACATTCTCCTGCCGGAATCTATATAGTGACTACGTGGATGTGTCAATCAAAAGCAATGATGGATTTGCTGCTGTAATGCTCTAGAATTTCTCTTGCTCTGGCCATAATCTGCTTCTACTTCATAATGCTTTATGACTCATTTTGGGTTTGCCCGCTATTCTTACTCAAAATAAATGATGTACCACTGTCATACTAAATAATTGAACTTTCTCTCTCAAATGTGGCCCCATTCCTGGCTTCATTTACAGAATCTGTAAAGGTGCCATTCACAAGAACATATAGAAGTTTGGATAATTTTAAAAGTTTTTGTTCAGCACATAATCTTACACCAAATTTCAAAGATTTGTAATCCAGTTAACATGGTAGATGCAGTTATCCATTCGCTCTTTTAACTAACATATAAAAATATCAGATTACCAAAAAAAAAACATCCTAAAACTTACGAAGACCATAGGCTCCCAATTCTTCCCATATTAATTCTTCAAACAGACTCCCAATTCTACCCATATTAATTCTTCAAAAAGAACAGGGAAAAGGCCATATGGATACACTGCTCACCCCATGTTTTGTGGGCTCTGCATTTCAACTCTCGTCCAGAATAAAATTGCAAATTTTGCAGCAGAGCCACAAAATCTATTAGATACCACAGATCCAAATTTTAAAGAAACTCCATGAACACGAATCCAAGTTAAAGACTTATTTGCAGGATTCAGATGACATCTTAATTATTCCTGTCATCATGCGAAAAAAAATGAAGAAGACTTTTTTAATATAAAACAAAGACATTCAATGAAATTTTTGGATGTAGAACAAGAGACACGAGAAGAGGGATAAAATTAATTAATATTAGAAATTGACGAAATCCTTTGAAATCTTGGAATAAAATTGAAACAAAATCTAGAAATCAACGTCCTTTAAAATCTTCCAGACTTGTTCCAGAACCACGAAAAGCACAACGGTAAAAGGCCCTTGTCTGGTGACGGTGGGAATAAACCCTTTATAAAGAGCCATAGGACCCTCCCGTCACATGAGTACCCACTCCGTCCGCCATTATATGATGCGAAAGAATAGTCTCCTTGAACTGGTCATACGACACCAACTGCGAGGCCGTCACAATCATTGCCCTCTGCACCGTCAAAGCCGAGCCAGTCCAAAGCGAAGTGACGCCCTCCTGCCTGACCATTTGGGCGACCGCATCCACGACCCTTTTGTAGTTCCGCTTCTGCTCCAAGGGCAGAAGGAAAATAGGGTAGACATGGAATGCAAGGTACCTAATTTGAAATGCCGCTGCAGAAACTGAAATGCTCGCTCTGTTGAAATTCCACTCGCAGCTAAATAAGATAGGTGACCACTACCCTGGAAAGACAACTGGTCATTTATTCTTTTCTTTTAGAAACGTCAACCTTACTCTTCCACTACCCTGCCAATGCGATTCCCACTCTTATTTGTCAATTACATTCTAACTTTTCCAAATTCAAAGACTCACACCTGCACATCATATTTTTTCTGAAGAGTTTTTATTGACACAGGTTGGTTGCTTTGTTGCTTTCACTCTATAATGCCTCTGCCTAACTCTCGCCTAAATAATTATTTAATATTTTATCCTTTTTCTCTACTTTTAATTAAATTGTCATTTAATTTACTCTAGCAACCCTCTTTTTCCCTACCATTCTTATCTCTTCATTTCATATAATTTTTACCCTTGACCATGTGATATTACCTTTTAATTTCCACCGTTCATCCTTAACCAAACCCTATTTTTGCCCTAACCCTTTTTCTCTTTGCTTCTAAGCAATCGCATCCATTGATCAACATCATTCTTCATCTTTCAATCCTAGGGCTTCATTTGAAATTGGCTTTCTATAAAGAATAGACATCCCATTCCATTTTGATATCAACATCTTTTATGCTAATGTTATGCTGCTGGAATCATGAGCAACCACATCCAAATCTTCAACAACTCAACATAATACCTTCAATCCATTGCCATATAAAAATTAAATCTATAAAACTCTATCCAATTTTATACTTGAGAAAAAATAATGTTACAATTTCCAGGGAACGAAGGTAATATAAGAACTTCAACTCATACCAAAAGTTGAAGTGAATTTCCAACCAAATTAGGTGCCCACAATCTCAATGCCCCTTTAGTGAAATAGCTCCTCTCCAAAATCATGCTCCAAATTTTAATACTTAATCATTTCCAATATAATTAAATCAATTAATAAGAAATCAAATAAATATTAAAATAAATATTTTTCTAATTTTTAAATTATTAGTCCATGATAAAATAGGAATAGATTAATAATTTTACCAAATTTATTTTATTTGAAAGATTACATTACACTTATTTACTCATCATTGAATAAATAATAACCTAATTAAAATAAGTCCGAAATAAACATTGAACGGATACTGACTGTTATGAGTCAAAAACTAATTGTAATAAGTTATATCTGGACTTGAATCTTTCTCCGCCTGAAGAATAAGAAGATGCTTATTTAGTTTTTGGTGGGTTTATGGCGCTCCATTCGATTTCGGACTGAGGTGGAAAATTAGTTTTGGCCTTGTCGCCTCTGAGAGATCTGGCAGCCCTGTCATAAGCAACGCCGGCCTCCAAGGCTGTATCAAATGTTCCAAGCCACTTACGGTGGTTCTTGGTGGTGCTGTTGATTTCTGCTGTAAATTTTCCCAACGATTGCTTTCTTACACCCGTGTAATGAACTTGCTCCGGAGAATCATGGGCTTGTGCGATAGACATGGCAGGAGGGGCTTCTATAACACTACAGGAGGAAGACGTGGGCTTGGAAAGAGCAGAGGTAAAATTAGTTCTGGCCTTGTCGCCATAGAGAGATCTGGAGGCCCTGTCATAAGCAAGGGCGGCCTCCAGGGCTGTATCAAAAGTTCCAAGCCACACATGTTGGTTCTTTGTTCTACTATTGATTTGTGCTGTAAATTTTCCCGACCGCTCTCTTACACCCGTGTAATGAACTTGCCCCTGAGAATAATGGGGTTGTCTAACAGACATGGCAAGAGGGACTCCTTTTACACTAGGGGAGGAAGACGTGTGTTTGGAAAGAGCGGACAAAAAAGTAGGGGATGGCAGGTTTTATAAATGTTTTCTAGAGGTGGGATGCATGGATGCTTGTATTCGGTTCTAAGAAAATTCACCGTCAATAATTTATTGTAGGGTGAATTTGTCATGGCGGTGAACTTTCCATGAGGTGATTTTTTCATGGTGGTGGATTGTTGACGATGAATTTGCTTGAATCCCTTGTATCCATTCTTGTGCCTTGGGGAAGACATTTTGGTCATGAGCTCTACCCAGGACTTTGTCTTGGGCACTAATCTATAGACATATTTTCCACCTAGTAAATTGTTTGTTAATTTAGAGGTCAAATTTACTATATGGGTTGTAGGAATTTGGTGTGTCTAAGAAGAGACATTTTTTTAGGTTTAATTGAAAGTTTTTATGTTCTATTATATATAAATTAGTTACATCAAATTTCTTATTAATTAAAAAAAATTCTGTATTTTTTTTTATAAAACAAACATTACATTAAGTTATCATTTATTTAATCTAATTTTAAATTTATTTAAAGCTTAGTTTTTATTTTTATATTATATTCTATTAAAATATTTATAGATAAATTATAGATTTATTATATTTAGCTACATATTTGATACATAACATCACACTATAATTCATATTATAAAAGCATTTATATTGGTAGTGAGAAGGTATGTAGGGGAAATGAAAACTAGGAGATAATAAGTCTTTCTTCATAAAATTGGAAAACATGATTATTATAATAACACCATTTTAGATGTATTAAGAAGTTACAAATTCACGATTCAAAGAATTTATTCATACTTAGAAAATAGAAATATATACTATCTATAACAACATTTTTTTTGGGTGGTTAACAATTTTGTTGTGGTTTGTCTTTTTCTTTTGTGCTTTGCTTGTGCTAGGTTGTTGCCCATCTGTCTTTCGCTCTCTTTTTTTATGGTTGTGTTTCTCCAATGTGTGGTTCCTTGTAGCTATTCAATGGGTTGAGGTGTCTTAAGTTTTTTTTGGTGTTTGTTGAACTCATGGGTTTAGGGGCCTTTCCCCTACTTTTAATATAAAAAAAAACCATTTAAAATTAAATTATATTAGTAGTCAAATGCTATGCAAAAAAAGAAGATAAAAAAGTCCTACTTTGTAAAATTGGAAAACTTAATTATTATAATGATGAGTTATATTATAAGTAGGGTAAAGATCGACGAAAATGAATTATTACATTTTTTTTACTTGTTAAACAATGACTATTAAAATTCCTAATAAAATAAATAAATATTAAAGTATAGCATAATAGAACAATTTCTAATTTATTTAAAAGTATAAAAAATATAATTAAAAGAATGAAAATAATTAACATTTTATATCACTCACTTAAAAGAATGAAAAAGAGATAAAAAGTCTTACTTCGCAAAATTGGAAAGAAAAAGAGATAAAAAGTCTTACTTCGCAAAATTGGAAAGTTAGTCAAATTGCATGTAATGGAAACTAAAAAAAAGTCTTCTTCTCGAAAATTGAAAACCTAATTATTACATTAGCACATTTTTTTATGTATTGAAAATGTAGAAATTATTATTTTAAAAAATTTTATTTAAAAAAATGAAAAGAATAATCAATTTGTATCACTAACCTAAAAAATATAAACAAAAAATCCAAATTATATATAAAATAAATATTTCAAAATATAAAATATAAGTATAAATTTAATGAATAGGTTGAATGATAGATTAACCATACCATCTAAAAATGTTATTAAAAATATAGTAGAATTTAAATACAAATTTACTCGCTAAACTACGATACTCTTAAAAAATAAAAATATTAATATCAATATAATTTAATTAAAAATAGACTAGAATTTAAATATAAATTTACTACTAAACTATAATACTCTTCAAAAATAAAAATACGAATATCAATATAATCTAATTATTTAATTTTAAAATATTTTAAATTTATAAAAGTGATAAGATTAATAGGTAAATGCTAAGAATGATTTGTTCCAATGTATATTATAGAAGTGATAAAATTAATAGATAAATGCTAGCCTTGTGAAAGACTAAGCTCGCACTACTACATCAAGGGGGTATTTAAGACAGTTTTTAAGACAATATTTGAGTATATTGTCTTAAATTGAGACAGAAAAAAAGTTGTTTATTGTCTCAAGTATTGTCTTTAAGGGGGTGTCTCTATAAAGACAATATAAAATTGTCTCTATAAAGACAATATGACATAGAAGTATTTTTGTCTCTTTAAAGACAATATGAAATTGTCTCTATAAAGACAATATGACATAGAAGTATTTTTGTCTCTTTAGAGACAATTTCACGTTTGTCTCTTTAGAGACAATTTCACTTTTTTCTCTTTAAAGACAATAGTTGGGATTAAAGAAAGTATTGTCTTTAAGGGGGTGTCTCTATAAAGACAATATAAAATTGTCTCTATAAAGACAATATGACATAGAAGTATTTTTGTCTCTTTAAAGACAATATGAAATTGTCTCTATAAAGACAATATGACATAGAAGTATTTTTGTCTCTTTAGAGACAATTTCACGTTTGTCTCTTTAGAGACAATTTCACTTTTGTCTCTTTAAAGACAATAGTTGGGATTAAAGACGTTGTCTCTACAGAGACAATATGTAAAAATTGTTTCTTTAGAGACAATATGTAAAAATGTATTAAAAAAATAAACAATTCAATGTTTTCAAATTCTCATCGTCCTCCTATTTGTTGGAGTTTTTATTTTTTATTTTTCAAATGCGATGGAAAATTATAATAGAAATTATCAATGATTTTGAAGTTGGAACAATGAAAGTTGTCGATACACAAAGCATTGTTCATCGAAAATAATGCATCCTAATCCAAATTCATAAAGTAAATGCCAATAAGTATTTTTTTATTTATAGTTTATAAACTTGTTCATGCAATCATGAGCAACCGTACGTCATAACATGACAATGCCAAAAATTCATTTCTAGGAAAGATAAAATGTTAATATTTTCCTAATAATATACCAAACCAGCATAACTCTTTCGAGAGAAAAGCTTAATAGTTCCAAAAGCCATTTGTCAGGATAACTCTTCTATGTTTGCAAGGTCCTTCGGCATGGACAATTTTCTCAAACAAATTTCTGTACTCTTGTTTTTATGAACAAGATTTGCTTTGACCACAATTCATGATTTTGATAGATGAAATGTCAAGATAATCAATACGGTGAAGAGCAAAATTCCTGCAAGCAAAAGATATTAGATTTAACAAAATCCATTTATTCAAAAGCACAAACATATTAGATTTAACAAGTAAATAATTGCATCTATTCAAAGAAAATCCAAAGTCTCTACCATTAACTAGTCTGATCAAAAGTGAAAATAATATCCAAAAAACTACAAAGTCATTTCATAAAAATAACTTATGAAAGTTCAATACTTTCTTTAATAACACTGTTCAATACAAACTTGCCTGGCACTGTTAGCCGCTCAAACTCATTCAAAGTCCAAATTCTTCAGCTTCATATATTTCAAATTCCTGTAGAAAACAATATTTTGAAGTACATTGGAAATCTAAATTATGGAAATTGACTTCTAAATTTCCAAATCAAAATCTGGTTGATGACCTCCAATATCCCAATTGAAGTATAAAACTCTAGAAACCAATAGATCTGATAGATACATGAAATTCTAACTTTATAAATTATAATAATTTGCTTAGACACAACCAACACACAAAACAACCAAAACTTTCCAATTATGATGCTAAGGTAAATCAATCACAGAAAAAAAAAAATGGACAAGGAAAATCTCTATGAAAGTTAGTGAAAACAGAAAGTTTGATAGTTTTAGCATAACAAGGAGTACAATACAAGAAACAGCTGTGAGAAGAAGTACCAAGAACTGGAAGTTACAGCCATCTCCCACTTTAAGAAAAAGACACAAAATAATGGACTGGAAAGAGAGGACAACCATAGTAGTGCCAAAACTAGTGTTGACCTTAGAAACTACTATCTTTGGGTCACCATTCAAATTCAAGGAGGACTGTTTGGTCTTTGCTCTATCTATGACCCCAATCACCTCTTAATATGACCTAAGTTTGGAAATGGATGAGGTATAACTCACCATTATAGATTGGGTTCTCAAGGGAAACTTTAACATGGTTGAATACTCTTTTGACATACGTTGGAGTAACAACTCACACTTGTCTTGAGTTAAATTTGATGCTTCTAGATCTTAGCCCATAATTCTTTGGGTGTTTTTGACTCATTCACTAGATTTGTATAAATAGTTAAAATCACCATTGGTCCACTTGGAGTAATCGTAAAGATAGATTCTTCAGAAAATGAGTAGATTAGACTACATTAATCTCTAATGGTTCAAACAAGTTCAAACTTAAGCACCCTTACCTAGATTAGAGTTCAAATGCTGGAATTGATTCCAAATAAAATTTGCATGCTAATAACACATTCTTCTTGCTCTTTAACTGAAAGAAAATGTAAGACAACCTTTAGATAATTTATACTATAATTATTAACAATCAACAGATTAACATTCTAACATTAAAAAATGCCAGCATATTGTACTACCTCAGGATGCACAATTCCAAATGCCCCAATGCTCTTCCCTTTAAACATAATATTTGCTTGTCTACTAAGGAAAAACTCTGGCTCCTGCAATCAAAAAACATCAGAGAAATGTTATTTATAAATTTTAGTAAAGTGTTTATGCTAGATATGACTACTAGAATATTCAAAGAAAGTTAATTATCCTTTTTCCCCTATACTAATTAAACAAAACAATTTGAATCTTACATGAGATGGCCTTATATAATAGCCTGAGTTATCTCCAACTGAAACTACACCGACAACTTCCATAATTCTGTCCACCAGACCATGAATTACCTGCAGGAATCAACAAGTAAAACATGCAATGAGAAAATGCAGGGTATCTCAGACTTAATACTAAGAACTCCTTTTGTCCCCAATGCCTGAAAGCATAAAGGCCTTTCTATAGGATGAAATGATCAAATTTCAATTTTATAGTGTAACAAATTTATTTCCAGTCAAGAGGAGTTCCATTCATTCAATTGTTTAAAACAATGAAACAGAAAAGTATCTGTCATATTAGACATAAAAATATATTTAATGCTCTTCAAGGAAACAAATCCTATGACAGATATATAGATAGCAGAAATAAATGACTGAAAAGACAAAATAGGAAAGCGGGAAAACAATTCAATATTTGAAATATTTCAACATGAATTATAAGAAACACCCCTTAATTGATAAACTTACATATGAGACCTCTCGTTGGTAGTCAAAGTCAGACCTCAAACCTCACCATAGGTCATTTGCCCCTAGAGCATGAAAGATGAGAAAATATCTGTCACAAGCCCATAAAAAGTTGATATTTTCTATATGTTTAACTGAATCTTTAAACTATTTTTAAAAAAATGCTGAAATGCATAGCTAAAAAAGCCATATTGGTGAAAACCAACCTTCATAATTTGTGCTTTCAAAAGAACAATAAAAACACAGTTAATTGATCAACATATAGATTCAAGCAAAGTTGAGACCTCAAACCCTTGCCATCATTCTTAAAGCATGAATGAGATGATTGACCATGACATCATTCGCCACTTTTTGCCTTCATGTCTTCCAAGCCCTGTCCAAAATTATTAAAGAGCTTCTAAAACAATCAAAGACTTTCAAGAAATAGAGGAAAACATGCTCAACCAGGATGTGCAGCCTTTAAACTACTCCAATTTTTTGTCTGATCAAGTTCTTAGGATTTTCACTTTGAATTAAAAGGACAAAGCAATTATGAAGAATTTGCAAACCACGAGTCTATCCTTAAAAATTACATGTAATAATCCATCACAAAGATGACTCTTCTTTTAACACCCTTTCAAAGGGTCTATGATCAGGCATTGTTGAAAAATCTCAGAGTTTCATAAATTTTATAATATGATTTAAATGTCATCCAGTTGTTAAAAGATTGCAAACCATATCTCAATATTAAATAAATACTCCTTCCAAAGGAATCCAAGCAAATTTAGCAAACAATAAGACAATGTAACTAATTATGAACTAAATTAGAAATCAATCTATCAAAAATACTATGCAAAAGCAAGCACTTTTGACTCTTTGAAAGTTAAGGAACACATGTTGCTAACAAAAATGATAGAGGCATTGGTTGAAGCCTACTGCTCATAAATTTTATAATATGATTTAAATGTAGCGTCTTCAGTCCAAACAATTGAAAAATACCATATGTACTAGATCAATATTAAATATAAATACTACCTTAAGGTCAACACAAGAACAGCTTCAACGAGAACAATTGTAGAACCACATTATGAACTAAAGATTGAAAAGTAATAAAGTCAAAACTAGAACTTCAAACTTGATGTTCCTATGTAAAATTATTTAGTGCACAAAAAAAGTCATAAGGGGAAGCAAACCAAGCTGTTATAGTCAAACAGGATACGAAACTTATCCAGACTTATGCTCAAGTTTATCAATAATTGACTAAAGTAATTTGTGAAATACAAAGCTAATTTTCTAGAAGACAAACTGTCTCAACTAACATTTGCACCTCCGTGGCAAAGTTCTTAAGAGCTTAAAAACCTTTCTAAACACACCTGGTGCTGTCTTACTGAGTTCCTCTTTCGTGTATATTAAAATCTTGTGTACAATGCTACAAAAGCCTACATTAGAAGTGCAAGTTTAAGCAGCAGTTTAAGGAAATTAAAGAGGAAATAGAGAGCTTGAACAGAGGCCTATCAAATATATGAACTTAAAAATATCAAGGAATTGATATTACAACAATAAGAATGGTATTATATATTTTACATAATTCTAAATCTGTTTATACTCATTTATTCTTTGCAATGTAAGAACATGTCGTAAACTTTAATCAGATTACATCAATCCTTTTTATTATCATGCTATCATTAAGCAAGCCTAAAATATCTTAAGAATTCTAAAGTGAAAAGGATTTAATGTAGAAATGGAATCTAAATAAGTAAAAATATCATATATGTATGTAAAATATTTACTTTATCTCACGCAATGATTTAATGTCCAACAAAGTCTCTATACACTTTAATCAGAGGCATACATTAATCTTCCTTAATAGCATTAGCATTTAAACCAGCCAAGAACATTTTGCATAAATCTAATGCAGAAAGACCATATTTGATGGACATAGATTTAGGATCAAAAAGATATACAGATATGGGAAATTTAAAGGCTACCTCATACAATATTACAATAAGAAAATATAAGCATATATTTGATTCTTTAGAAACAATAAGGGTTTATATGCATCTTCCCCTGAAGCTCTAATAAAACAAACGATGAACAAAAGTGTACAGAGCGAACAAACCATTCCAAGTAACTGCCCCACTAAATAGATCCAACTGGATCATAAATTGGCTCCAGACATTAACTGCAACCAAGGATAAAGCAAATAGTTAGCCAGTAACTGTCAACAATCCTAGAACACAATTGCAAATTCCAAATGTTACTCCTCGTATATTATTGTCCAAAATCTCAGACTATGATAATTTGATTGACTGATTTTTCAAAAAAAATTAAAGATACTAGTACAAAGCAAGGAAAGTTTTTTTTTTCAAGAATTTGTATAAAAAGTTCAGTCTCCATGCGGCCAAAACTCAAAAGCATACGTTGTTTGTCCTGATGTGGCCATCAGATTGCTATGAGAGATCCCAACATCCATTTTGAACTGCAACATGTGCTATCAATAATTGTAAACCTGAAAGGTAATAAATTTTTTTTGTGAATAAATCAAGTAGTATTAAGGGAGATTTTTAAGAGTTGAGAATCCTTTACAAGATATTTAATAGTGCTGAATGTTCAATTATAAATATTATTCAAAACCTTCTATTTTTCTAATGTTTTTAAGAAGAAATAGTTCACATTTTCTGAAGAATTGAATTCCTAACAAAATAAAAATAACAAATTTTATAAATATGCATTTTTATTTAAAAAAAACAATCAAATTAAGACACAAAACAAAATGTTTGAAGGAAAGGAACATTAGTCAAAAATAAAAATAGTGAAAATACAAAAAATAAGCACAAGGAAGTGAGCTGAGATTAAATAGCTTTTACCTCTTGAGCTTTCCAGGAACTTATATTCAGGTAGTCATGTTTGTGGGATACTTTTAAATATCATAACCTTACTTGATGGACATTGAGATAAGAGAGTTTATTTTTTAAGCTATAAAATATAATTCATGTAGGAAAAAAGACAATAAGTTATAACATATTAAGCTGAAAATGTCTTGATATGAAAACATTTCCTGTGAACAAAATATGACATTAAGAACACAATTAAAGATGAGTTAATGCAGACAAGAATAAAGCGATATTAGTGATAATATTTACACAATTGCCACTGGGTGCAGATTGGTTTGCACGATAAGGAGATAGATTTGTTTTAACTAAGTTGGATTGCATTTCATGTATATTTATGCCTTATTTGATTTAAGTTAAGAAATCAAGTTCAGTTTATGTAAGCAATTTTCTGGAATTAGGCAAGTAAAAATAAAGCCATGATGGTATTTTCAGTAAAGACAACTTAGATTAAAGTGATATTTGAATAGCTCTATCGTTAGCATATCTTAAGGGTAAGACGACTTCCTTCTCATTGATAGTATGAGAAGACATTGTGAAAGAAGATTGTCCATACAATTTTGGTGCAAACCATGTTTGAAGATTTGTTAAATTTAATGAAATTTAACCTTCAATCTTGGCTTTGTATATTGGCAATAGTGTGAGTTCTTAGTCTTTTTTTTAATGGGATTTCAGTGCATCAAACATCAAAGTACTACCAATTTGAGATTTCACACAGTTAAAGTGAAATCTTAGAAGTCAAACAAGATTAAGCCAATTTTGTCTTCTATTGGCAATATCTAGAGAACAACCAAAGCCCATAGGTGAGTCACTCTTAATATGTAATGATTACACATCTTCAAGGTTTTGCATCCACACCAATTTTTATAAACAATCAATGTTGTCCTTTTACAATGTCTTCATATATAGGGAAGAAAGTCATCTCCATGCTTAGACATGCCCCTTAAGATAGAGTTCTTTCAAATAAAACTATATCTTAGGTTGTCTTTAGCCTTTGCATGGTTTCTTTTGCTTAATTATTTCCACATTAGTTCTTAAATTGTTTCCACATAAACTAAACCCTCTCTCAATAGGAAAATAGCATGCAATTTTGCATGAAATGCAACTAATTCAAACAACTCCCAGCTTTGTTTTATGCAAATTAGATGCACATTGGTGTGCGCTTAGATACCAGCATTAATACCATTCATATATATTTTCATGTTAAACATGTTGGGCGGGTTGCAAGTTTGCATTTGTTATTACCTGAATTGGTTGGTCCCCAATCAATGTAAACAGAGAAGTGTGCAGGTCTCGTCTAGAAGATTTTCTCATTGCAGTATATATATTGTTATTTTCTTCCGTAATTTTGGCATTTGATTCCATAGCTAAATAGATTCCATTTAATTTCTCTTCCCTCACTTGCCCCTAATGTAACTTGAAGTCTGTAATGCATTAATAATTAGAAGTTTTCATTCCATTCAAGTTAAATTCTTTAGAGGGAATGAGTTGAAAGACAAAAGGAATGAAGCTAGATTATTTTTTCAAGTCAGTTGGATGAATTCTTGAGCAACCACAAACTGTGTAGAGGAATGTTTTTGTTCTCTATGTGATTCAAAGAAATTTCTGAGGAGTAGCAGCTGCATGTGTATTTTTTATGTGAGTAGTGATTGTTCCTAAAGAGCTTTGTATAGCTCCTTCCAGTGAGCTCCTAGTAGCTCCTGAAGTTGTCTATTTTTGGTTGAGTAGTTGATTGCTCCTAGCAGATAGTAATTCGTAGCTTAGAATTAGCCTTCAGAAGTTTAAGTTTTATCTTTCCTGTATTGTCATTTCCAGTATAGTTAATACAAAAGGAAAATATTGCATGCCTAGATTTTTCTCCTTGCATTTTTTTTATTCTGCATTTGTGTATTTCCAGTTTGGATGGAAAGTAGAGCAACAGCTCTATGCCTTTTTTTTGTTTAAAAATTAGACATGCACTTCAAGAGAACATGACCCAAACACAAGAGTTTCTTTTGTCCAACACTCTAGTTTTCTCCTTCCATCGCTCGTCTCCCTCATCTCTCGTTCATGTCACAACTTGGCTCCATGGTTGATAGCAGATTACTGTCTTTTCCCCATCATATTAGCATGACCAAGGATAACCAAATTGAACTAAAAAGCGATTTGATCTTTAAAACTTGTTGCGTCTAGCAAAGTTTCACTTTGTTGTAAATTTTTACAGAGAGGGAGCATTGATTTGAAATAATAAACTTCATCTAAATATCCGATGTTGCTTCATCCATTCCCCTCTTCTTATAATCATCTGAAATTTGAATAGCTCGCTTAAGGAGAGTATAGGTATTGGTTCTTGTGATGCAACAACTCCTAACAGTGATGATTTGAAAAGTCTTCCAACTACATTTTATACTGTTTGAAATTCATTTTCATGCGATGTCTACCATTTGGTATGCATGCTAGACGTTTCATTCTCTGCGTGATATTTTCAGTTTCCCATTAGTTATATGGTTTTGAGACATCAAATTAAATTCAGTTCTTTTGATTATACATGGATTGGTGATGCCACTTTAGGATGCCTCTCTGTGTAAACAGTTGGCATAATACAAATCATTTCTTTATTCATAGACAGTTACATTGATCTTTAATAGGGGTTGTTGTGCCATTGTAGGGTTACACCTCTCAGCATAAAAGTACAGGAGATAAAAAGTCTTACTCCATAAAATTAGAAAATCTGATTATTAATAATGATCCATTTGTTTATGTATTAAAGAAGGTAAATATTAGATGAAAATGAGTTATTCACACTTAAGAAATTGGAAAATATACCATACCAAAATATTTTTTCTTATAAGGTGGAGTGACTATCGAAATTGCAAATAAAAATTTAAAATTTTAAAATATAGTATAATAACACAAAGTTTAGTTTATTTTGAAATATAAAATTCTAATTAAAATTTTTAAATATTTTTACATCAATAAATATGTAATAGAAATGGAAAAATATAGGAGATATAAAGTATTTGGTAATCCACTTTAATTTACAACAACACAACACAAATAAATACTAATTATTTACAAATATTTGAGATTCAAATGTAATTATTGAGTGAAATTGCCTCTAGGAAACTAATGGGTTTTCATCCATTGCCTCCAACCTCTAATGAAATTTTGTTATGAATTTTTTTTCCCAAATTGATAATAAAGTGATGAAAGTATTAAAATAAGATAGAAAAATAAAGGATAAAACAATCTTTAGTTAAAAAGAAGAATATTTACTGAAAAGTGTTTTAAAAAGGAGGAATAATTATATTTATTAAATAATAAGTAAATGCAACTTTTGTGAAAGGGTGTGATGGTTTCAAAATGAACTTTTAAAGGCTTATGTAAGTCATTTATGTGAAACTTGGAAAGGGCATGGAGATCATCAAGGAAGGATAAGATGGTTTGGTGGGCTATGGACATTAGAGGAGGGGCCACATAGAGTGTTTCCAACTTGAGGTACATAGTACACTTGAGATTGTCCTCGTTAAGGGCTTTGATGTATTTGCATGGTGTGTAAGCATAATTTGTATTTTTAAACATGTTCCCCAATATGTGGCATAGTTATGAGGACCAATACCACTAAAATATTCCTAGTGTGAGAATGAACTTTCCAAATGCTATGATTTAGATAAGTTCTTAACTTATAAAAAGATATTTTAATTATAAATAAATGGAGTTGATTCAATTAAATTTTTTTATGACATGACTTATCTAAAGAATGATTTTCATATTGTTATATGCCAATTTATATAAATGATAATAATCTTTGTAAACACTGAAAAAAGTCCTAAGCCTACGAATGCCATTTTTCACATTAGTTCTTCCTCCTCCTTCCATAATTAAATAATTTTAATTATTTTATTATCCCCTAAGGTCATATTCTTCTATTAATTAAATAATTCTTAATTATTTAATTAATTCATTTTCTCCTTATTCCTCTTTCATTAATTGAATAAATTATATTTATTTAATTATGCCACTAATTAATTCTTTCTTTCTATAATTAAATAAATTCTGATTTATTTAATTATTTACTTTCATTTTCATCTTATAATTAAATAATTATTTCAATTGTTTAATTATTGATTAGTCTTTTCTTCCATAATTAAGAAATTCTATTTATTTAATAATTTTCCACATTTCCCTTTAATATTTTTTCCTTTTCCTATACTTTTAATTAAATTTTTATTTTAATTAAAAGTCAACCTTTTATCTTCCTTCTATAATTAAATAATTATTTAATTATTTAATTATACACTTTACAACTAAAGCGTTTTATAATTATTTAATTTACTCTAGCAACCTCTTTTCCTATGCCAGCCTCTCTTTCCATGTCATTCTTATCTCTTCATCTCATTTAATTTTTACCCTTGATCATGTGACATTACCTTTTAATCTTCACTATCCATCCTTAACTAAACCCTATTTTTTTCCCTAACCCTATTTCTCTTTGCTTCTAAAAAATCTCATCCATTGATCAACATCATTCTTCATCTTTCAATCCTAGCGCTTCATTTGAAATTGGCTCTCTATAAAGAAGAGGTCTCCCATCCCATTTTGATACATCTTCTATGCTAATGTCATGCTACTAGAATCATGAGCAACCACATCCAAATCTTCAACAACTCAACATAATATGTTCAATCTTCTAAGGTTTGCATGTATTTGATTTTTTTTTAGGTTTGCATGCATTTTGGTTTGATTTAACCTATTTTATGGACATTTCTATTATATCCATTTTACATGCATACATATTGGTGAACCCGATATGAATTCCCTAGCTGATTTTTGGCTCAAGATTTTGAGAAATTTTGGATATGGATCCACTTCAATTGATCTATCTTGTTTTATTTTGTGGGTTTTTTTATCTTTTCTTATAGGTTTTGCATCATTTTTGGACAAAACCCTAGTTTTCAAAGATTTGAACATATCTCTCAAACGGCTATGAATTTTTGCAAAAAAAAAAATTCTATAGGTTGGGGATGATATTAGGAGATTTTAATTCAAAACTCATATTTTTGGATTTGTTTTGAATTATTTATAATTTTTAATGATTTTTCATGAAAAAATAATTTTAGGAGCAAGTCAATAATGTTTTTGGATTTTCTTATATTTCTGAAAAGATCTTAGAATTATAATGGGTTCCATTCTTTGTGTTTTTAATTTTTATGAAAAGATAAAGATCTTAAAATTTTGATGGGTGTTTTTTCTTTGTAGATTTATTTTTTAGCTTAAAATAATTATACAAAAATCAAATCTTTATTCATTAGGGTTTGGTAGGGTTTAAGCTAACCCTCTAATATTAGCGATCAATTATCTTGTTAGGGTTTTGATTTTCTATTATTTTTGTTAATGTGTAGAAAAATAAATTATTCAAAGGGAAAATTAGATCAAGTGGATAGAAATATGGACCTAAATAAAATCTAGGTGCACACTTTTCAACTCATCTTTATCTTAACTTTGTTTACAACATCACATTTCAATTTGTATCTAAAAGGAACAAGTGTCTTCTCAAAATCATATTTTAAATTTAGGCTTACAAAAGAACAAGTTTTCATTTCTTGGTGGTCTTGTTTGTACTTGGAGGTCTGTATGCTCTTCCCTCACATTTCCATATGATCTTGGAATCAAAAGCACTCTTCAACACTCTCATTTTCACATCACGCATTTCCATTTCTAAGGTTAATGAACATTTCTTATGTGATAAAATACATGCGTATGCTCTCTTCTCACATTATCATATGATCATGGTGATCAAAAGAATTATTTACATCACTTTTGTGTAACCTTCTTAAGGGGCCTACCTATAGAAGTGACCAATCTTGGGGTGACCTCAACTCTAGTGTTCTGATGATGTATAAATAGCAGGGGGTGAATCGAAATACACACCTCTTGGAAGTAGAATCTTGTCAATATTGGATAAGCCCCATAGAACTTTATACCTTTGGGAAATGAATGTGGAGTGTGGGTTACCCTCTCCTCCCAGTTGTTTTTCAAATTCAAAAGAATAGAGGAGTAATAGTCATTTATTTAGTCATTTTTATTTGTCTAACCAATTATTTAGTTGTGATTTTACCCGATGACCAAATTAGTCATTTATTTAGTCATTTATACTTGTGAATTACAAAAAATTAGTAGAATTTAGTCATTTTTAGTCATGTGACTAAAAGTTTTAGTCACGTAGTCATTTATTTTCTAAATTCTACTAGTGGAAGTACGCCATAGGTGAAGAGTAGAGTTGTGCAAAAGTGAGTTGAGGTAGCAATACTTTATTGTGTTAGATTCCTAAAAGCAGTGAGCTGAAGGTTTTTGCAATCTTCTAATCAAGGCTATGGATGTGTGTGAATTGTTGTGGTGGATCTTTTTGTTATCTTTTTTATCTATAGGTAGTGAGCCTCCATGTTCGATAGTGAGTCCTTTATGTAGGCAGTGAGCCCTTGGTAGTGAGGCTCTTGTATTCAACTTTGCTATTACTTTATATTGTGAGTTAACCCTCACTGCGGTTTTTCCCTTATTAGGTTTTCCACATAAAATCTAGTGTTCAATGTGTTGATTTTTATTTTTGTTATCTGCATTTCATGTTCATATTGAATAACATAATAGTGTGGTTGTGAAGTTTATAAGTGTTTGGAATTTTGTGTTTGAATTTGGTGACAAGTGATTCACCTCCCCTCTTAGTTGTCATGCACATTTTTAATAAATAGTGTGCTACATTATGCTTAGATCATATCCTATAAGATTTTAATAGGTCCAAGTTACAATCCCATCATATCTAGAACATATTCCTTTGTCTCTATTCATCCTTTTGTGGGTTGTTTGTTTCAACTTTTAGTTTTCTGTCATTCTGACATCGAGATCTTGGTAGTCTTTTGCATCAATAGTGAATCTTTGTTTGCCATTCCTTGCATCCTTGCAGCTAAAAATAATTTTGAGAGAAATCAAACCTCATGGGAGTTTATTTCCCTTTAATTGGATCACTTTCCCTTTCATAGCTCTTCTAGCTTCAGATTATGGATGATCGAAACCTTTCTCTAACTTTCATAGGAAAGAAGCAATCTGAACGTGATCCTCAAAAATGTGCCAATTCTAATCAATGTCAAGAATTGATGGTAGGATGATGATATGCACTGCAATCTATTTTGTTGTTGATTCGAGAGTCGTCTCAAACTATGAACTGATCAAAGACATCTGATTTGTGATTACATTTTGGGACCGTGTAGTAACCTGGATATTAAAAGCTTCAAAGTTCTTGGTAACATCCCATATTCTATGTTTGTAAGACCTTATTCTTACATTTTTGACAGCCACTTGTCCATGTACTTGGATTAAGACCAACTCTAAGTCTCTAAGCAGTTGTATTATTTTCACACCCATCCACTTTACAGAAAAAAACCATGGACCATTTAGCCTCATACCAAGCATCATTATTTGAGCATGAGAAGTTCTAGAAGTGAAAATCCTTGAGGGTCTCTAATCTAGTCAGGGATATCAATCAAATACCCACTCCAAAACTGACCTTACATTTGGCATCATCAAAATATATCATCCATAGATTGTTGTTGATTGGTCCACTAGGTTCTTCTTGAGCTCTTTTATCAATTTCGAGAAGACTTGGTCAATGTCAAAGATATCGTAGGTTCCTAATTGGGTAGCATGAAAGTTCCTAAATGGGTCAGAATCAATAAACTGATTGAGGAGGACCTCCTCTTCAGGGTTCCAATCACTTGTATCCTCCTTGTCTTCTAACATTTCTACATAATATATCTCCCTTTTTGAGAAGGAGGTATGAGTCACTTCAAAACACAGGACCGCATTGTCAGCTATTTGTTTAGGGTGCAAGGACTTGGACCAAATTTTCATCTTTACCTCATGCTTTATCTACAATATCAGATGGGACCAATTGAGAACTAAATATCCACCAAGCTTTGTTGTAATGTCTTTTGAAAGGGACATCCCCGATACTGGGGGATGTCTATCATGACTACTTCTTGTGTGATAGTTTAGCTTGGACATGAAAAGAGAGTTAAAGATAGATCCTTGATATTGCCGATGGTCAGGACCTTCTTCCCATCTAACTACATGATCCCTTTCTCGAGAGGCTCATACTTGAGTTTCAAGGCATCAACCACTTGTTTAGGCATGATTGTAGTACTAGCTCCTGAATTAGTCATGTTGTTGTGTAAACACTTATCTCCCACAATAAGTGTTAAAAAGAAATTTGTGGGTTTTGGTTTGGTTAGCTCTTTCACATTTGCATTGTCTGCAACATTTACGAATGTTTTCACTCTCAAAGGTTGGGAGTATGACATGAGCTTCTTGTTTCTAACGTGATTGTGTGGTGGAATCATATCCATTCACAGTATTTGTTTTTCTTTCTTTAATTCCTCCTGGAGCAATAAATTTTGTTTTTAAATTGATATAACATCCCACAAAGATACATTAGTGGGTACCTTCTTCAATTGTTTGACCACATTGAGCATTTTGACTGGATGGACCTTGGGTTTGAATGATGGTATCTCTTTCATCTTTGGGGAGGTTGATCTGATGTGGACGAGCTTAGTACTTTATCCACCTCTTTCCTTGGTAATGGCCAAGCTTGCGATTGCTGAGTGGGTCATGCTTGCATGAATTACTCCACTTGTTGTTGTGATTGTTGTGGTTATGGGCGTTGTGGAGATCATTGCATGTATTCTCCAATGAGTCTTATTTTGGACCTTGTGTTGTAGTCCAACTATACTTGTGTTGCATTATTCATCAGAGCATCATTTGTAAATATTGCATCTTCTTCTTCCATACAAGAGAAAAGAACTTGGTCTTGTGTGATATCTAGCTCTTGCTCTTAGGATGTCCCTTATGTTTTTCTCTAAAGCACACATTCTCCATTCTGGGAGACTAATATTCTTTCATGCCTAGAAATACACCTTGGCTCCTTTGCTCTGCTATCTTCTATTGAAGGTTTCCCCCTAGACAATTTTGGGGAATATGGCTATCATTACACAAGGATAACCACACATTTTCATCCTCAACCAAGTTATTCTAGCCTAGGATTAGATCTTTGCTTGGGTTGTCCTTGATGGTTTGAAGCGGCATGGTGATTAGGACTATCTAGTTTGTGGGTGTGGGTTGTTGAATTCCTCCTCTCAGAACTCCTTGATATGTGTTGTGTTGATAAGATGGCCTTCCTCCGTAATAGGTCTATGTGGGAGGCATTGGAGGTGCATTTTGTTGTCAGAAAATGAGGACTAGCTCATTCACAAAGAAATGCATGAGGTTCTTCATATCATTGACATCCGCTACTAATAAAGAGGAGCCCAATGAGTTTGGAGTTCTTCTTGGGGGCCACCAAATATTTTCATGAACATAGGCATCCACAAACATGGTGGAAGTTTCCTTGTGTTGATCAGACTGTTTTCAGTGCACATAGCCAAATCATATGCATCAGGGAGAATATCTCCTTCCATAGACTGTACCATGACTACGGTGTCTGAATTGAAAGTCTTTAGATAAAATATGAATGACATAGTGGTTGAAGGGCTGGCCATCACATGAATCCTTTTCCAGGTTTTATGAAACCTATTATTGATCTTACCTCTTGATGGTGATTAATTTTTGGAGCTAAGAGGAGTGATCTCCCTTTTTTGAGAAGCACTCAAACAACTTCTCTCTGAGTTGATCCCAAGAGTGGATAGAATTGGAAGCCAAAGACCTATACCAGTCTAAGGATTTTATTTTAAAGGATGCAACTAGTAATTTGAGCGCAACATTTTCATCTGTGATGTTATGTACTCTACATACCTTTTCTATATCTTGGAGATGTTGAGAAGGGGTCTTAAAATCCTCCCCAAAAAAATTTGGGATTTCCTTGAGAGCATTGGCAGGTATTGCAAGCCACACATCTAGGGGCGTAGGTGGTTGTATCAGGCTACCACTATCCCAAGTTACAAAATTTCTAGGAGCAGGAGGACCTAAATGAGCCATTGTAAAAATATTCTTATGGATAGGGTAGACGGGTATTCTGATTTAGAAGGTTTAGCCTCCTAGTGGAGTAGATAAGGCTCTAGATTGTAGGTTAACACTTCTTACACAATTTCTTCTTATAAGTGATATGAAACTTGTAAGTCTTCTTCTCCTAGGTGTAGAGGTAAGTAATTGGGAGTACTAGAAATGGCCTCTTGAAGATGCTCTTGTTTAGATTTTGGGCATGAAATTTCCAACCTTTTTCTTGGTCTGATTTAAGAAATATGTTTTTCTTCCAATCAAATGTTGAAAAAAAAATCTATCCTACTAGGCATGCTAGAAAAAGAACTATTGATCATTAAAGCTTGCACTTCTCTTAACAACGTAATGGGAAATTCAGTAAGGGGGACCAACTTGTGCCCCACTAAATAATCTCTGAGATTTTTATAGAAAGTTGACTCTTCTTTGTGTTTTGGTGGGAAGGGTAGAAATAAATACAAATAAAACATAAAGATGGTGATACACCAAATATTTTAAAACACTTCAAACTTGAACTATTCCTTATAACTAATATGATAGATGCATAATTCCATAGACCCTTCATTTTTGAAAAGAGAATGAGCAGCAAAGGCTAAAGAAAGCATAGTGCAATCTTTCAAATCTCCTCATGGGAAGCATCCATTATAGTCTAGTTAGACATAAGAAATTTTTTAAATATTAATAGAAATATTCCATAATTTACAAAATCCTTCCTCTTTTATGGCATAATATGGAAAATTCCATAACTTTTACAAAAAATAGAAGATTCCAACCGACATGATCAAATTTTAGAAAGATAGCATTAAACGTAGAAGCTTTAAAACATGTGAATTAGTTACCAAACTATGAACTCAAAACTTTTAACATAGTGTCTTCAATATGAATGAAATATGAAAAAGAAATTTGACAAAGGCCATAGCATGCACAATTTCAAAGATTTCTCCCAAATAGATCAAGCTTCTATAATATATAAACTAAAAAAAAAGGTCAAATGCCAATCTAATAATAGTTTGAAATAAATATAGCATGCCAAAGAGAAATAAGTAGTAACTGTAAAGACCCTCCTATTCTAAAAGGATAGAACTCCTTAAAGAAGTTTCTATTATCTTCAAAAAGATTTTTGAAGCCAATTTTTCTAGAATTTTTTTAACTCAATACTACCAACTCTTATTTATAGCCAGAAGAAGAGGACACTACTGTAAACATCCCAAAAGTAGAAACTGCCAAATTCCTGAACTTGATAGCTCAGAATCTGATCTTAGATCTTGATTAGATCACAACAATCCTCACTCATTAAGTCTCTACTACTTCATTAAATGATTTCAGATATTTAGCGAAGATACACTGATAGAAGATAATTAAATTTTAAACAAAGCCTTGTAACAGTCTAATTGATCGACTATGGAGGCTGATAATGCCGACTCAAAGGTTTTTCCCCAAAAGTAAGACACCTTTCGTGCTCGTCGACAAACTCTGCCTCGAAAGACCATTTCATGGAAAATAAAGAACTTCCTAATGAAGATAAATGACATGTGAAGCGAGCTGATGATTTCAAACCTATGAGAGTAGCTTTGAAAAAAATATCTGCCAAGCTGACACCTATCCCAATTCATGCCTGAAAGGAGAATAATACACACACATACATACATACATACATACATACATATATATATATCTATATATATATATAGATATATATATATATAAAGCCGCACAACCACCACGTGGCGCATTGTGCACCTTTATGCAAGAGAAATCTTCATTCTTTGGGTTCGGATTCATCTCGAAGCAAAAAAGAAGAAAGGGTTGTAAACCAAAAAATGTTTAGAGGAAAAATTTCTTTACATTAACCATAGTAGTTAGAATCTTAAATTCCATTTTTTTATCTTCACAATTCTTCTCCTAGGAGAAAAATCCAAATTTAGTGAAGATGGGCTAATGGAGAAACTCTACATAGTTATATCAAAGATAGATTGTTATTATGGTGGACTAGGAGAATGATGTACCTATTTCCATAGTGTAGGAACCTTGTGAGGATATTATGTATTTTTCTTATCATGACACTATTGATTTATTTTATCAACTTTGTCCTCCATATCTTGAACTAAAATATCCTCATGTTAAGACTCGGTTCTACTTGAATGAGATTGTCGGGTTCGCAAAATGTCTTCCCCCTTTTTAATTATTATTTTATCTTTTACATCACTTCATCAACTATATCCTTAGTTTCATTTTCCTTTTGAGCCTTCACTATTGATGGTCTTGTAGAGTTAGGTGTTCTTGGAGGTGTTTTGGTAGGAGGATTTGAAATACTTTCAAAATACAGGGTGAATCAAACTATATTTTTTTCAATTGGTCAGTATGCAACCAAGGATATGGGAAAATGACCTCAAATCTCTCAAGATGAGCTTGTTGCAATAGGGTTGCTCTAAATCCTCCAATAACACATGCATCAAGAACTTTTTTCACTTTTTTCCAGGATTTATCAAAAGCTTTCTATAATTTTCATCCAAGTGGCTCCACTTTCCTAGTCTTAGTTTCCTTGTAGTATGATCAATTTTATGCTTTCTCTTCTTCTCCTTTATTTTTCTCATCTTGACCTTCTTTGAATACAACCACCCCAAAATGAATATTTTCACCCCTTGATTGACTAATTTCATATCATGGTCCTCCATTTCCATCTAGTTAAGCCATGAAAAGGGCATGTGGTATCCATATTTTGAAAATCATATGTCACATTGAGAAAATTTTCATCCTCTTTTAAGTCACCTAGGATATCTTCACTAATGTTCATATCTCAATATCTTTGCTAATGTTCATATCCCTCATTTGTTTTAGAGACAATTCACATAAACCTATTTTTTTATATCATTATTATTCTAAATTTTTTCCTAGAATCTTTCCATGGTTGCTTTATTTTTATAGTTAGGCCCAAAAAAATGATGTGTTTCCATCAAGATCAAATCTTTTCTTTTGGATTATATGGCCTTAGGTTAATAAAAGATAACTCTTCATTAGAGTCTCTTGCACATACAATATTCAAATAGGAGTAATAACCCAAGAAAAATGGGAATTGTAATCCTAGCTTGTATTTTTCTATAAATTTCTTCTAAATATCTAAAATCTATCTTATGAAATCCAACAAGATGGATAAAGGAGATGGAAAAAAGATATTTTTTGGGGTTTATTTATACATCTCTTTTTTCATACTTGGTAATTTATCTCTCCTAAGAGTATATAAATGACATAAGAAGTCATTGTGAATTTCTTTATTTCCTATACAATGATCAATTGTTGATACAAGTCAAGTCACTAACTAGCTAGGCCCATTCAATGCACTCAACATCCTCCAAAATTATATATATGAATCAGTACATCTAGGTGTGATATATCTTTGATTATGGCTTTCCCATCACATTATTTAGTAGAGTTATTATGTCTCCTATCTCCCTTCAAAAATATACTCTAGCCAATTTCTAGGGACCTTGGTAATGGATTTCCTTGGCTTGGTTAGGCAAGAATTGTTGGGATTCCTAACATTATGTTATTCATTGGCCTCAAATACTTATTAGGCCTTCTCTTCTATCAATGTCTTCAAATCTACCTTGAATAAGAATACATAAGGCATGGGTTATAAGGTTAGGGTTAATGTTTAGAATGGCATTCCCATCTAGGTCCTTGGATGTTCTTTTAATTGGGTCATAATGTGTAGTATAGGATAGTATCAATTATGGTCTTTTTAAGGAGGTTGTGAATCCAACAATGTGAGCTAGTTCATAATTTTTAATCATTTTAGATCTAGGAGCGACCCCATCCCCAAATATCCTCTTTTAGAAGTTATTGAGGTCAATGTGTCCAAGTTCAATGTCTAAGATATCTATGATGTGGAGGTAATCTTCTAAATATATGGAATCCTTGAAACTCATGATTCATAGTGGTATGGACCTTTTCTAGCTTCTTAGCCTCATCATTCATTATGCATATGAGTAGAAGAAATTAATAAATTTTCCAAGTTTGTGTATTATACTCATAGCGTAGAATTCTAGGGATGATAGATATTTAAAAGAGTTCTTATTAGGCCTACAAAAACATTTATAAATTTTCCTCAACCCAAGCCATTATGAATGTCTCCTTGGGAATGAAATTTTATTTTGTTGGTTGAAGCACTCACATACCGTCTTGGAGCACAACCATAATGGCTTGGTGCAACAAGGGTTTTTTATTAGTGATGTTTTTTTTATTAATCAATATTGTTTACTAATCCTTATTCTTAATCAGAATATTGCATATAGGTGTAAATATATATAGGTTAACTTAGTTTATCTTGTTTATAATTGTTTCATCTACATGTGAACTCTCATGTTTTATTATAATTGATTTTTTTCTTTCCCACCACAATCCACTCATTATGATCTATAAGGAAATATTTTGATTTGAGCTTGCTTAGCTCAAAGTTCTAATCAATGCACTCACAATCTCTATTTTTTTGCTTACCATTATTATTACCATAAAAAATATATCACCTACACATATCTTACTCTAAAAATATAATTGGTACAACATATAGATTTTCTACTAATTTAGTCCAAGACTAAGAGCTCTAACACCAATAGAAAGAAACTATATAGTTTCTACATTAATCTAATTAGAGAAGAAATATAATAAGTTACAAATCTAAATAATAATAAAAATATAAATAATGCATAGAATAATATACCTTGGTAAACTATTTTAGTAAAATACATCCTTGAAAAATCATATTCAATGTATTTTCCAAATATAATGTTACAATACATTCACATAATTTGTTCTCTTAATGGGAGATAAAATAGATCTTAAAGACTAAATTTTGAAGTCAACCTAGTATCATAACCGTACTCTAAAAATTATAATGAAAATCCATAAAAAAAATCTACTATATATTCCAAGGACAATCTAGGAAACCAATAATATTTTCCCCATATCATTAGCCAAAACTAGGGACCCAATATGGTGCTTAAATCTATGGTCCAAATTCCATTGGAAAAAATGTGAATACATCTCTTGAGAATAGTATTTAACTCTTAAAACTTAAATATTCCACTTTCTAAACTTGGGAAATCCAATACGGTCTATTCAAACCTCCTATAACATGTTCTTACACATACTATTATTAACTAGTCAAAGATGGTCCACCTAGTCCACTATGTAACCCTCCTATTACATGTTCTTACATAAGTCACACATTATATTATTCATATTACAATATCGTAGATGCTCCTATACATTTTAAATTTACATAAATTATGACACAAATAACATACCCTTTGATGATGGTTTAGATACTTGTCTCCTTGCTCCCACTCTTATCAATATTGCATCTACATATCATATTTTTCCTACTAAGATTAGAATCACTAAATCCATATCTTATTGATCAATGTAGTGGGGCATTTGACCTCCTTAAGACACACATACTTGATATTCATGTCCATTAGACATATATCATCCTTGTTTTCAGAGACTCATATTTGAAATTTATAGTAAACCTTTGAGGATATTCATATCCTTTCTCATGACAACCACATCATCATTGTTAGCTTATCATCATTGACTTTGGAGCTTGTTCTACATTAGTCTTCACAAAAAAAATAATTGATATCAATTAATATGTCATGCAAACATTTGAGAGATTTTTTAGAGACACACATTTGGATTTAGATTCCCCGTTCATTCATCCTATAAGAATGGCTTATCCAATAACTAATAGATCTATTTCTTCTTGAGAGGAGAAATATTATTTTTAGGTATTGGATTGTATTCTATCTTCACACTTTCATCATTGACACATGAGATACTCCTTTAGGAAGGGGATTCATACTATCATCTTCTCTCTCCTATTGAGATATATTCATTGTATTTATGAAAATATTATTCCTTGGAAGTCATATGCAATCCTCTTTCTTTTCATCTTTCGCTAGTACACATTTATTTCATCTTCTTTTTTGGAGAGGAAATTTTTCCTGTGTGGTTTTCTCCTTTTCTTTGGTTATGAGAGATTTATTTGTTTGTGCATGGGTAACTCATCAAGACTTGTAGTTAGGACTCATCCATGTATTTATCACTAAAATTTTATCTTATCCCTAATTTTTACTTAAGGGGGGTGTTAGAGTAAAATAGGAAAATAACCTAATTAATAATTTGGTTTCCTTTTTACTTTATCATACGTAAGCTAAAAAATAGGCTTTTTTTTTTTAAAGCATAGGATAAGGAAAATTTCCTTGATCTAATTTAATTCTCACTTAGGGTTTCATCTAGGGTTTCTTTTTCTTTTTACTTATTATTAGGATTCATTATTATATATTGCCATTTATAAGCATATCTAGATACTTTTTTGGATAAATAAAATTCTCAAGGTTGCATAGAAAATAAAATTATTTTTTCTCTTTGTGATAGGTGTTTTGGTTATAGATGATTTCAAGGTGTTGTGAGGTTCAACAATAAACTCCAACACAAAGTTCTAGCCATTGCTCTCAATCTCCACTTTTGTCTTACCATTATTAGTACCATAAAATAATATCACCTATGTATATCTTCCTCTCAAATAAGAATCTATATAGAATATAGAATTTCTACTCCTTTATTACAATACCAAAATATAACACCAATGAAAGGAAACTAGATATTTTCTTTACTAATCCAATGAGATAAGAATTGTAATAAGTTACAAATCTAAACAATAATCAAAATTTAACAATACATATTACAATATATACCTTGATAAACTAGTTTAGTAAGACATGTAATTCAAATCACACTTAATTCATTTTAAATATAGAATGTTACAATACATTCAAACAATTTAAATTCTTTTAATGGGAGGCATTAGGGATATTCAAGTATAGATTTTAGAGTCAATCTAGTAGCATAACGATACAATAAAAACTAACAAACTTACAATCCCTCACAAGTTTCTAAATATGCCAAGGATAATCTAAGAAACCTCTAATGCTTCCCTATACTATGGGACAAAACTAGGGACCTGATTTGGTGTCTAAATCTATGGTCCAAATTCTAATGGACCCCTTTTGAATGCATCCCTTGAGAATAGTATGCAGTTAGATCAATTAAATAAGTCAATATATACAAAACATGGGAAATTCAATATGGAGACATTCAAACCTCTTACATGATGTTCTTATACATTCTATTAGCTAATCAAAGATATTCCATCTAGTTTGGAACTATGTAACCCTCTCTTACACATTGTTACATGTGTCATCAATTATATTTTACATACTAAAATGACATATTCTTTTAAATTTTAAGTTTATATAGATTCTCATGTATATATTACACATACAATAATACAAATGATAAATGTGTAGTGTATCATTTTATAAATCTCAAGATTCCTCCTAATAGTGATGCCCTTTTCCTTGAGGTGTATTGATCCCACAATAGTGGTTTTACAAATTTTAGCCAACTGGACACTAAAATTATTATTTTAACTAAATCTTCACATTTGGGCTCCTATAGTGGCTAAACCGTGAGGGAATTTGAAGATGGTGCAAGCGAGAGTCTCATCAATTTTTTCTATAGATTCTAAAATATTTTTTCAAAATTTTTGGAATCAAATTACTTCTTTTTCCATCTCCCATAAAAATTGGTTTCAGAAACAACATTTTTAAAAGTGATGCACACTATATAAAGCAATAAGTTTTTTTCCATGAAGAATAAAAGTTCTAATTCTTTTGAATTTAGATTTGTAACTCCGTAACTAGTGCTTCCACTTGGTTAGATAGTTTTTATTGAATATTTTTTCCTTAATCAAGTTTCAAAGTCAAACCAATTACAATTCAGACACAACACGACCGTATAATGCGTATCTTTTTTTGTATATGTCAATATTCAATTTTATTTTTTTTGGATCAAGGACTTCAATATCTGGTGCACTTATATTTTTCAAATTTTGTTTTTGATAATCTGCTATTTTTCCACATGTGAAGAACAATGAAATTCATTTTCGATGAAAAACCTATGTTTAATAAAACTAAAAAAACAAATACATAACAAAACCAAAACATATTAAAATTATATTCATTGGATAGCTTGTTCTGAGGAATACCATAATCATTTGAAATAAATTTTAAATGAATTCATTTGATCCCCCAAAATCTAAATCAAAAGTGATTTTTTATCAGCATTTTGATAGGTGTAAAGGAGACTCATTTATAGGTATGGTTTAAAACTAGCGAGGTTCTATCCAAGGGGGTTTGATCTAAGGTGATTTGATGAAACCCTCTTCAATTGGAATCCTTAAAATGGAACATTTTAACTCTTAAATCATTATATTTTCTAAAAAATGTGATTTCAGCTAAAATCCAATTCCTCTCAAGAATTGTAAACCACTATAATGAGTCTCTATAAAACATAGCACAAATATTATATTTTTTAATATTATAAATATTTTAAGGTGTATAACACCTAATCTAAACAAAATATAGATCCTTCTATTTAGTTCCTTTTAAGTGTCTATTGTGGCCTAATTATATAGAAATGAATGGTGAAGTAAAAATTATTGAAGTTCCATTGTGAGGGATTGAACTAAATGTGACTTTAATACACTTTATCAAAAGAAGGATCAATAGGAATCTCAAAAAATGTGACACATATGAAAATAAAATATATAATATTTTTACATTCATGATAAATATAATTGATACAAAGCTTACATGCTTTGAGTCTATGTCATGTCCTTTGTCCTTTGGCATATCATCAACACAAATCTATAAGATCACAAATTTGATACCTTACATTTTCTATGTCTTACATTTCTACACTCATTTTAGTGTCCACTCATTATGCATGTTTTAGGTGCTATTTTACTAATTTTGGGCCCTATTTACCCATCCCTAGTCTACTATACACACAAAGTTATATTCCCATGGATGCAAAAATCCTATCTTTAAATGTTTACACCATATTTTTTTAGGGATACTAGTGCCACCTATGGGCTAGTGTCCAAACACTAGCTCCACTTTAGCACTAGTATTCAATTCAAATTTGATTATTACATATTTATAAACCCTAAAGCACCTTTATGTTATTTTTTTAAAACCCTTGCATGTAGGGTGTTTATCCCTTGTCTCTTGATCATTTAAAAGATAAAAAGAAGAGGGGTTAAGGGGAAATAAGGTAGGATCAAAGTTTATAAAGAAAGGGGTGTCTTCCAATAAAAGTGAATTGCCCTAGATACAAGTAGGTTCAATGACACATAACTTCTTCTCTCATTCTTAGGTAGGTTGTTGTAAAACTTAGGACAACTTTCATATGTAAGCACCAATGGTTAAGTACTAGTTGTAATTGTCTTATGAGAGATAAATGTAAGAGGGGGAAAGGGAATGAAGAGACCAAAAGCAACATACTATAATAGCTAGTTATAATATAGTCAAGATCTCAAGTGTATTTATATAGTTTGTAATGTCTAAATAATATAATGTAATGAATTTTTTTAATGTAGTATAGTTAATTTTGCATAAATATTACAACCACATATTTTAACTTAATGTAAAAATAATTCAAACTTAAATGACATAACCAATGTGACATTAATTTGTAGGACATTACAATAACCTAAATATCAATCCAAGTGAAAGGCAACTATTTATGTTTTACAATTTGATAATTCATAAAATCAAAACCAAAACTTTAAATGTAAATTTTTTTAATAATTTGTAAGAATAAGAATTTTTCAATTTTTGGATCAAACAAATGACTAGAAAATATGACCACAAAACTTCTATATTCACAATTATTAAACTCTTTAATATTTACAAGGAATTTTTATTTTTTTTATAATAATAAATAAGTTTCTATATCACCTTTTATAAGATAGTGCTACACATATTACCATAAATCTTTAACTTCGTTTGGGTAAAATGAAATGACTAGAAAATATGACCACAAAATTTCTATGACAATTATTGGACTCTAATTTATCTACTAAATACAAGGAAAACTTGTTTATTTTTAATAATAAGTCTCATTGTCATCTTTTATAAGATAGTGCTACAAATAATACCATAAATCTTCAATTTCCTTTGGATCAAATGAAATGACTAGAAAATATGACCCCAAAAAAATATTATTATTTTTATAATAAATAAGTCTCTAGTGCTGTCAAATGAAATGACTAAAAAATATGACATCAAAAATATATTATTACTTTTATAATAAGTCTCTAATGTTGTCAAATGAAATGACTGAAAAATATCACATCAAAAAATATTATTATTTTTATAATAAATAAGCCTCTAATGAAATGACTAGGAAATATGAGGCCAAAAAGTATTATTAGTTTTATAATAAATAAGTCTAGTGCAGAAAAGGTTTGTTAAGGGTCCGTAGTTTTAGCATATCTATCTGTTTATTGAAGACGGCACAGTGTAATGATGTTTGGCCATCGGGTTCCCTGGTGTACATCTCCACGGGCACAGGGTGCAACTAATTTTCAAAAATTTGTAGTACGTCAGCCTTCCCTCCACTGGCGGCTTCATGCAACGCCGTCTTTCCATGGACGTTCTGCATGGCCAGCAAGCCATGGCTGGCAGGGAAACTTTTGGCGGTATCTTTTCAAAGGACTTTTGTATAAATCTTTTACTACCATGAAGTGCAGCGATGTGGAGAACAGTATTCCCTGGATGACTAACTTCACTCAGTATATACACGCCCTGACACAGCAGCTCTGTATAGCTTCTTGTTCATAGCTCAAAAAGTTCATAGGTTAAAATGGTTCCAGACATGTATAAAGCAATTAAAACATTACTGTTCGATTGAAAAACAAATACAAAATAAGTGACAATTAACAATGTAAAGAGCAATACTTATTATAATCTTTGCTTCAAACCGTTCTTAATTTCATTTATTCTAATCTTACATTGCACTCCGATGGGCTGTGTCGAATTTTTTTGTATTGGGGAGTAAAGCAGTGCTTATTATAATCTTGCTTCAAACCGTTCGTAATCTCATTTATTCTAAAGCTTAGATTGGACTCCGATGGGCTCTGTCGATTCCTTTAGTTGGGAGAATAGCCGTACTTACTATAATCAATGGAATCAGCTTTAGTAAAAGCTAAATTTCGTAGAGCACATTGTTTTCTTCAGTATTAGTGTTCTAAGCCTATTATTCTTCAAGTATTGTTGCGTTCCTAGGCCCTTTTTCCATAGGCCTTTGTACACTAAATCTATTTGGCATAATGATGAAATTCGGCATCAAAGGAATTGATTGATTTTGTTGGGAGAATAACCGTACTTACTATAATCAATGGATGGAATCTGCTTTAGTAAAAGCTAAATTTCGTAGAGCACATTGTTTTCTTCAGTATTAGTGTTCTAAGCGTATTATTCTTCAAGTATTATTGCGTTCCTAGGTCCCTTTTTCCATAGGCCTTTGTACACCAAATCTATTTGGCATAATGATGAAATTCGGCATCAAAGGAATTGATTGATTTTGTTGGGAGAATAGCCAAAGGAATTGATTGATTTTGTTGGGAGAATAGCCATACTTACTATAATCAATGGAATCTGCTTTAGCAAAAGCTAAATTTTGTAGAGCACATTGTTTTCTTCAGTATTAGTGTTCTAAGTGTATTATTCTTCAAGTATTATTGCGTTCCTAGGTCCCTTTTTCCATAGCCCTTTGTACACTAAATCTGTTTGGCATAATGATGAAATTCGGCATCAAAGGAATTGATTGATCAATGTCAAATCACAGTTACCTTTCCTTGACTGTGGAATTTTGAGAAATCATGTTGATTCGAGACGGGCCAACTATGTCCCACATCACTGATTTGTGTAATTTTCTTGGACTAACAAATTTCAATTATAGGTTTATTCTCATATTATTATACATTGCTTGGTCATTAAAGGAAGCCAAATATTAGAACTAAACAAATTCCTCAATCTTAGAGAGGGGAGAAATACTAAATAGCCTTTAATCAAACCATTTTGAAAAGAAATAATATACACAAAATATAAGAGACATCATACAATACAATAGGTATCTTAGGAAATAGGTATCTTAGGAAATTCGGATGCATCTATGCATTTCTGTTGAGTGAAAATGTTGTATCATATCTATGAAACTGGAAATTGTGGTTTAGTTTGGCAGTTTTTGTAATTATATTTGGTGGTTAATAATCTATGGTAGAAGTACTGAATTTCACTACATTGAGGAATTAGTTTTCACAATTGGGTATAAGCTTTGTTTCCAGCATTTTTATATTCTACTGAATATTGAAGCTGATTGAATGAGTGAAAGTTGATAACTTGGGGTAGGACATTTCTACATATTGATAGTGTGTTCAATTAGAGTTAGTTATGTTTGTTGTAAAATTATTTTGGGTTTATGCCAAGGGCGAATATTCAAGAAGGTTGGGATAACTATTGTAGAGGTGTGTAGTGCTATGAAGAGGTTATCCACCATTTGACTATTGAAATTTCCATGTATGTTATTGTTAGTTCACAACATGTTTCATGTGGTTTTGAGCTGTCATGTTGAGACTACTACATATCATGTGGAAAGTTAAGGGAGGATATATACATGGTTTCAAGTCATTAGAGAGAAGGTGAAGAATACTAGGATGGTATATGGTGTAGAAGGCAAGTAAAACAATGAGGTTTAATGAATACTAAGAGATAGAGTAAAGAAACAAAGAGTATAATATAGGATACAATAAAAAATAGTGAATGTGACAAAGTGTTGTTTAGAAGAGATAATTAAATGGGTATGATCATCATAGAAAAAATAGGCCCTTAAGTGGCAAAAAAATTTAAAAAATCAGAGTTAGACAACTTGACTTAAAAATTTGAATATGTTATCTATATTATTTCAAAAATATATAAGAATAGAATTTATAGCAAATTGAATGTAATTTCTAAACTACTAGGTTTGTTTTCTAAAAAAAGAAATCTATTTGGTGAAAATTTAAATTTGCCCAGTAGTACTTAAATTTTAGAAAAAATAAGAAGTAGGCATATGCCCCAATTAACGTGAACCACAATAAAATGATAATAATTTTTTATAATATTTTAGACATAAGTAGGATGACTCCATGTCTCAATGTGATGGCATATTTTTGTAATTTTTTCCAAGTAAATAATTAATTATTAATTTTATTAAGCAACTTCTTTAAAAAAATATAAAAACTCATGTCCTGACCACCTTAACTTTGGATTCAAAAATGTGATACCGCTTTGAAAGCTATAAATGTTTTTCAACTAGTATATTGATTAGGACTTTTAGTCATAATTTTGAATAGAAAATGAATAATAATTATTTATCAAATTCAAAGTAAAGCATAATTTATATTGGTGGAAAGTTGAGAATCTCCTTTAAAAAACCTTTTTGTTTCATCAATTTTAGGTTAAAAAAATCCATCAACCACATACCCATCATATTGCTACTTTTTGGCCCATCATGATCTTGCACATACCCAAATGTACTTATACTAAAAATCATTAAATGTGGCTTTTTGCAACAAGTCTACAGGTGATTCCATAGTGACAATTATCCAATAATGACAGATGATAGATAATGAATGAGATGATTGAGATTTTAAGAAGGACTGACACGACCATGATGGACCAGGATGAGACTTGATTAGAGAATTAAGGATAATATTATCTATTCAGATAATAGAGATATAAGGACAGAGGTAGGATAAAATACAAATGAATGATGAGACACTAGGTAACCTCCAACTCTAGGCTGAGGAGAGCAATAAGGAGGAACAAGAAGAATATCCCATGGAATTAGTTGGAAGTGAAGAGGATAAGAAGGAGAGAATAATGAAGGACATTATTGACATTGGGAATAGGACTAAATTTTATATTGCAAACTATTTTGGAAATTTAGCTCATGAGAAGTTGATAAAAATGGATCACTTATCTAGAAGAGAATTTTGACTATGAGGAAATTATGGACCCAAATAGGTTGCAATTTATGAAGGCCATTTCGAAAGATCATGTGGTGATATGTTGTTGATTAATTGGAAAAATGTGGCTATCTCTAATCACACCTTTTCACCAATCATTTACTAATGTCTTAGGAGTCCCAATTGTATTGACTAATAACCTCACAAGGTGAGTCAATTTCACAATTACAAGGGTCCTAGGTGAGTCAAGGTGAGTTCCATGAAGATGACAACTTTATGATGTAACTTTGCAACTTTTGCAAGTTTGCACACCAAGTGATCTTCAAGTCTACAACCTAGATTTGTAATCACAAATATGCAAAAGGGAAAAAACTTGTTGTTTTGTTAGTGAATGGGGGTTTTTCTTGGTCAAACCCCTTGTTGGTAATTAAACCTTGAAATAAAATAGAAACAAAGAAGGAAATGGTAAATGAACAATATGCAATGCTACAACTCACCAAACCATTGTAAAGTCTACAAACTTGTGTGCAATGGCTGCAATGGACATGGATCTTGAATGCTGATAGATAGGACTTGAATTTATTGCTTGGATCAAAACCCTACATTATAAATTTTAGCACAACAACACACATGATGCAATAAAAATATTTAATATGATGCTTGAATCTTGAAATGGCTCCAAATACTTGATGAATCTGTTGTTGAATGCTCTTGTGAATTCAATTATGCTATGATAAAATATCTCACAAAAGACTTGGGTTAAAAGGATGAGGGAACCTTGTATTTATACTTATGTTTAATATCTCAAAATTATATCACACCAAGCCGACATATGAATTCATTAAATAAAGGAGGCTAAATTCTACTAGAATTTGAAATTAAATCCCAAAAATGACTCGAGGACTAATATGCCCTAGGTGGTGTCTTACTCCCAAGTCCTAAAAATTGTGGGACAAACACCAAAAAGGGACCCAATCATGATATGTCAAAATCAGGGTCTTGAGAGTCTTGGAGGACTAAGACACCCTAAGTGGCATTTTAGTCCTGACCCAAAAATCAAGGATACACTAATGGAGTCATTAAATTATCATTTATACATTGGATAATGTCAGGATTAACTAGAAAAATATATAATTCATAGGGTTGGTGGACACAAAATATGACCAATTAAGCCATAAATGAGCATAAATAAAGCAAGGCAGGTCCAAACAAGTGTGAAAATGCAAGGCTATGAATTTTCATACACTATAGTTGGAAAGTAGTCTATTTGAAAAGGAATAGAAAAAGAAAGCCTAGCATTACTAACTGGGACTAAATGGTGGAGAAGATGAAATAGAAATTTATTTCAATTGATTACTAGTTTGAACTATTCAAGGACCTAGATAATTTGTGGTAGAGAGAGATATGATTGTAAAGGATTATATTGAGGAATATTACAAGATAAAAATTAGGTTAGGGAATCATGAGGGAGAGGTTAAGAAAGTGGAAAATATTTTCAATTGATTGAGGGAATCCATCTAAGAGGAATTGCTTATTGAAAATATCTAAATGTTGGAGGAGGCCTACCAATTGGCCTTCACCATGAAGAAAAGTTTAAACCAAAAATAGGAGGATAAGAAGAACTACCAAAGAGGAACAAGGGAGAATAACTATTGTAGTAGGATGAGATTTAGCAATAAGGGACCCAAGAGGTCAAGAAAGAGAAAAATAGTATTGTAGTAATAGAGAAGGCCAAGGTTCCTATTTTAGAGGTCATCAAATGATATGAAGTATTATGGAAATAAGGGAGATGATTAAAATAGCCACTACAAGGTTAGGGGTTATGGAATTTTCCATAAATGTGAAATAGTAGATGTTCACAATAGAGAAGCTTGGGAGGAGCATGGAGGATATTCCCAAGAAATTAGCAAGGGATATGATGAGAATGGTAGAAATCCTTTAGAGTCACTTATTTCAAATGTGGAAAGGAAGGGAATAGAGAATTTAAGTGTCAAGTGAAAAAAAAATAGTGAAAGAGTCGACTATGAGAGGTCAACTACTTCAAAGAGGAACTTCGAATATGAGACTTATTATGGGTATGTGTATGATCATCATCTAAAAAATAGGCCCTTAAGTAGTGAAAATCTCAAAAAAATTAGAATTAGGCAACTTGACGTAAAAAATTGAATAAGCTATCTATATTATTTCAAAAATATGTAAGAATAGAATCTATAGCAAATTGAATGTAGTTTCTAAACTATTAGGTTTATTTATATATATATATATATATATGGTGAAAATTTGAAATTTCAATGTAGTAGTACTTAAATTTTAGAGAAAAAATAAGTAGTATGTGTCTGTCTAATGACCCTAATCACAATAAAATGATAAATTTTTTTATAAGATTTTAGATATAAGTAGAGGACTCATGTCCTGATGTGATGCATATTTTTTTGTAATTTTTTTCCAAGTAAATAATTATTTATGATTTTTTATTACTACTTTAAAAAAATATAAAAACTCATATGTCTGATCACCTTAACTTGGTCAAAACTTCATGAAATTCATTTTTTTTTAATCCTATAGTATGCAAAGCATAGAATGTGATGTATGTTTTGGATTCAAAAAATGTGATATTATTTGAAAGCTATAGATGTTTTTCAATCAACCTATCAATCAGGACTTTAATCATAATTCAAATAGAAAATGAATAATAATTATTTATTAAATTCAAAGTAAAACATAATTTATATTGGTGGAAAGCTGAGAATCTCTTTTAAAAAACTCTTTTAAAAAACTCATTTCATTTCATCAATTTTGGGTAAAAAAAAAAGTCATCAACCACATACCTATCATATTGCCACTTTTTGGCCCATCATGATCCTACACATACCCTTACTTTAAAAGAAATTTTAAGTGTGAGAGTGGGTGATCCAACACAAAGGAATGGTCTATTCAATAATTTGTATAGGGAAGTTAATAAATGTTGTGATGTGGGGGTGGATATTTGTAAGATAGACAATTGTGTGTCTATAGAGATGGTTGGAAAGTTGGGCTATGTAGCATGAGACATATATACCATTACCATATTAGTTGTTTGTAGTGGGGAAACCAAATTATGGTAGAGAAACAATGCTAGGTGAGACTCAACAAGTGAGTGCACCATGATGTTGTGATGTGTGACATTGTGCCAAGGGATGTGTCATTTTTTGCTAAGAAGCACCAGAGGGATGGGTGCAACAAATTTGGTCCACAAAATGTTCAAAAAGCACTGGAGGTGTAGGTGCAAGAAATTGGGTTTGTTAGTACAAGTAGTGTCATTAGATAATTAGTTAATTTATCATCACTTTCTAGTTTGACCTATTCACATTTGCTTAAGTTTATTTAGGCTAGTCTAGAGTTTTGTCTCACCTCATGTTGCTGAAAGAAGTGTCTTCAATTTGTGAGACACCTATTGCATGGTCACTTACTGGACTCACATGACACTTTTTATGTGAGTTAACAAGTGTTTCATTATTGAAGGGCTATTCAGTCATTGTACATTCTACTTGACTACCTTCACCACCTTACCTATTTAAGCAAGGTTACATTTCATATGTTATTCAACTCTTTTATCAATCTTTTTGATAATGTAAATTAGGCTATTGTGTACAAGTGTTTTTGCAGAAATTTTAGGTTTTGGCTATTATGATCGACTTAGAAATCACAACATGATATCAGAGCCATGCAAGTAAAACCCTTCCCAAAATCTTAGATCTATCCTAATTAAGAGTTCTTCATAGAGCCAATCTCATTTTATTTTTCCATAAAAATATAGTTGCAATATTGTGGTTGTTGTGTTATTTTATTCTCGTTGAAGGATTACACAGGCTATGTGTGGAGTTTCGAGGCCAAATTTCGGAGTGAACTCATATTGGATGATTTTGGGTCTGTCTTGTGAGAAGCACTATTTGCATATTCTTTGCATTTATTTGTGACGCATCATGCCCTGGAGATTTTGGTGCTAATCAAAGACTCTATTCATCACCTTTTGCATGCAGATGCAATATTTCTTCTTGGGGGTGGCAGTGGTGGCATAATTTTTTGTGGACATTAAAAGCGACATGAGGTGGAACCAACTGTTAAAAGGCAATATAGAGACTTTTATGGCAACGTCTACCCAACCATTAGGGTTCACATTTGATTGTATTTATTAATTAATTGAAAATAAAAAATGCATTGTATTCAGATTTTCAATAAATTAATAAATACGATCAAATGTGCAGTCTGATGGCTGCATAGATAATTCAGACTTTCATAGGCCCCATAAGATCCATATGCTATCTGTCTGTGTCAAACAACAACCCTTGACCTGGTCTCATCCCGTATGACCTCCATCCAATGTTTAGTTTTGGCTCTCTATTGTTTAGAGTTTTCTACCGCGCCCTCCACACCCTCACGCAGACCACGGACCTAGCATCGACACCTACACACGTCTATCACTCTCCCAAAATTGCAGCCTACATGGTCATTGAGTTTGTTTTGGGCTATTTTTTGTTGGAGTTTTGCAAATAACAGTGATGTAGTGATATTATTCAACAGGTCACCCCATAATTTGCATTGGGTCTTTATTCTCCAAGGTATGATTGCAAGCTATGGCTATCTATTAAAGGCTTATTTTACATTTGCTCCTTTGGAGGCATGTCAGAGGCATATATGTGGAGTTATGCCCTTTGAAAATTCCTACATAGCATACCAACATTTAAGTTGTGGCCCGCCATTTCTTTCTGCCACACCTATTTCTACATGCTCGGGGAATAGTAATAAAGGAAAGAGGATTGATAAACATGCAGCTTCTTCACAACTTGGTCAACCTTGCACAGTTTGCACGTCGCCCTCCATACCTGACCCCTGCACACTTCTTCCCATTACAACACGCGACCTCATCAAGCACAACCCTCTTCTCACACGGCCTGCTATTAATGAGGGCTTCATTCATATCTATAGACTTATCTTCTACTCACATGGGCAGACATACCACATTTTGTGGTATACTTATTGCCTCCCTCGAGCATGATGTGGTAATGGTGATATAAGGTAACCTGGCTCTCTAAACACCCATGGCTCAATTATCGTGTGGATTCCTTTTATCCTCCAATAGGCTACCCCTATAAGCATTTGCATGGCTTCA